>CM040184.1:21674922-22274922 GCA_022606455.1 Callitettix versicolor | reverse complement strand
CTAAAACTATATTAAAGGTCTTTTTTTACTTTTTTCATAGAATCTGAATTTTTTCTGACCAGCTGTCCTGTAGAAGATGCATTGCTACAGTTAACCAAAATTCTACCATTCATTATAACACAAGTTGCATTTTCTTTTAATTCACACTTGTTTTTCCTCTCCTTTTCCAAATCTTCAAAATCATATTCCATGTCTTTTCTCTCATTTCATAATTCTTTTTCACATGTTCGTGATACCGTATTCTGGTTTTTATATTTGTTTGAGTAGTAACTCTTCTAACTTCACTTACTGTTACATTTTCTTCACAATCTTTTTGTTCCAGCTCTCTTACAGACATTGGACATCATTATGTCACTTGAACCAGGCTAGTTTATAGAGAACCAAGTCTTTTGATTCTTTGACCAAGTAATTATTTATTTCCACACTAATATTTCTTTTTCCACTGATCTTACACTTTTAATATCTGCTAGTGTTCTCCACATTTCCTTGTACGTAACACTATACAAATAGATTTAAGTGTTGAAAAGACTAGTTTTATTCTAACCCAAAACTTACATTATACACTGCCTACACAATAATAATATTTACTTAGGTGACAGTATACAGAGGAAAGATGAAACTCAAGCAGAGCATATATTTTGGCAGCAACAATTAAACAAGTGGATTAAGTATAACAAATTACAATCTTAAATTCATGCTTTAATTTTAAATACTTCATTAAGCATTTTTATGTACAACACTCAATAGATGTAGGTCAATAACAGTAAATGATGCAATGTGCAACAACAGCAAACAATTTGATAAGGAAAATGTACTTGAAGACCACAGATAACTGAAAAATATTAATAATAGCGGAGCACGCCCACCTTTTATGATGAAAGTAAATTTACAATTTCTGTTTTGCAGTAAAATATTTTGTAGGCAGATTACAATGGTAAAATGTTTTCAAAAAGCATCAATTATAGATCTGCTGTTTAAAAAACAGCCTACTAAGAACACCAGTGGGACAGAGAAAAAAAAATGTGTGAGTGAGAGGTTGAGTCCCCACTCTCTCACCACAGCTCCTTCCTTTTCCATTACTACTGCTGAGTGGTAACAGTCTAGCAAACATCTGTGTCACTGGATTGTTGGAGTGAGCTGAAGGGGAATTCTCTTACGTACATTAGAAATTCTCGCACACACCATTTACTAAGTGGCTGAACTAAAATTATTTTTTTTTTACAAATTTTGTACTTCTATTGCATTAGTATAAAAACACCTTATATTTTTTGTAGTTGTTAATAAATTAGCTGAAATCTTAGAGTGGAAGGAGAAATTAAAACTGTGTTGAGCAAAAAGAAACTGCTGCAGATTGTTAAACGAGTGTATGAGATTCATTTCAGCATCAATATTGGATGCTTGGCAAGAATAAATTAAAGAACATTAAAAATAATAATGCATCCACTCAGCAATTCAAATTTTACGAAAATAAATAAACAGGTTAACAAAAGCAACCCTTCATCAAAAATTATAAAAAGTGTTTCCTTCTGAGTCCTTTCTTTATATTAATAAATATGGTAAACATTAACAGAGCAAAAAAGATGTAGCACTGACTGAGATAGATCTGTTCTCAGCAGCTATATTAATGTTAGAAACAATTGTGTTAGGTAACAAGGCATTATATAAGCATTGCCAGAAACATCATGCCTGTAGTTTCTGTTAAACTACATAAACAGGAAATGATACACAAGTGCTATAACATTTGGTCAATACTCAAAGCACTAATCATGCAGAATTATTAATAAAAATGTGTGCTAATCAAATAATATGACATTTAGGAAATCTACTGACGTTTGCAATGATGGCCGCCACCCTGTCCTTGTCTGAAATGGATGTTTGGTTAATACGTTTGTTCTTAAGATGGTGTGGCGTGTCTCGACGGTGTAAACGGTTGGGTTGATTACCGCCCAACTCATCGTTCAACTCAAACTCGACATGCTTCTCCTGCACATAGAAAGCCCCACAAACCTTTATTCCCATGCACCAAATATATTAGTTACATGCAACTTAAAATTATATGTTAATACCGTTAAAAAGTTGCCTATACAAATAAGGGTGTCTGAGAAAACAGATACGTATTATACCGAACATGCCCCTAAAAGCACTAAAGTTTGTAGATACACAGAGGGTCTATGAAATAATGTTATTAATGAAGATTTATAATGCAATTTTTTAAATTAACAATTTTCAACAATATATATTTTACTAATGCCAAAACATTGAAAAACAATTTTATAAATTCTTTGTTTTTATTTTGAGGTAGTCCATATTACTAAATACACTAGCAATCCATCTGTAAGATTAATTAACATGCCATAATACTAGTACCCACAATTAACTGAAAAAAGAAATCACCGTCAACACAACTTACAAATAGGAAGGAATCAAAGGACCTACCTCATAAAAAACCTTATTACATTTGGTAGCAAACCAATGTGATCATAAAAGTAAAGTATCTTCCAAAAGTAGAAAGTTTCAAGGATTTACATAACTAACTTGTAACATTGTGCGAGGTATATAATTCAAGGTGACTAGGCCTAATTAACCTAGTGAAAGACTTCAGTTTTGATTGTGCTCCTGCAATTAGCCAAGTACTGCCCATAGATATTCTTCAATGGCAAACATTATGGTGTGATTGTGTTCTTGCAATTAGTCAAGTACTGTCCATAGATATTCTTCAATGGCAAACATTATGGTGTGATTGTGTTCTTGCGATTAGCCAAGTACTGCCCATAGATATTCTTCAATGGCAAACATTATGGTGTGATTGTGTTCTTGCGATTAGCCAAGTACTGCCCATAGATATTCTTCAATGGCAAACATTATGGTGTGATTGTTTTCTTGCAATTAACCAAGTACTGCCCATAAATATTCTTCACTGGCAAACATTATGGAAGAACGTTATTAGGATAATTAGCCTATGTTGATACAAGTGCTTGTTTCATTATGCAAAAATTGCAAACAGCTGGTCGAAAGAATTTCTGCAATCATTACGTTTTACTCTCATACTGATCCTTGGTACAACAGGTTCGATTTCCATTGCCAAGGTAAGAAAATTAATTGATTTCTTATAACAATGACCACCGTTAACTAGTAATTTCGAAATGAAGTATTAATTATTGCCGATTCCTATCCATCGAAAGGTATTATGGATCGTTAATTATTCTTGTTTTATATAAAATTTTGTTTAAAATTACAAAATTTATGATAATTTTTAATATTACTTGTCTAATTAAATGATATCAAAAAACTGTTTTGATGTAAAAAGTGTTCTATGAATATGAACACTTTAGTTTCTGATACATGAACCATAGTTAGTTATATTAAGTGATTTTAAAGTTAGGAAGTAGTACTACATGGAAAAGCGTGAATAGTATTTTATTATAAAAAAAAGTGTTCTTCCATTTTATAATATAATAATAATATCTGGATATTATTATTATTATATCTCCAATGAGTCGATATCGGCAGTAGCAAACCAGGGGTTAAAAAAAAAAAACAAAACTGTGTAGGCCTAGTCAGCCAAGATTCTGTGTAGTGCTACTGAACAGCACTTGAAATAGAACATTTTAAAACATCCTATAAATCTACAGGTACTTCTTGTGGTCTATACACTTGTACACCATCTCGGTTTAAATACAGCGTAGGCCACAAATTTGGCCTTTTGTTTTTCCTCCATTTTAAATTGCAAGTCACACTGCAGCTGCTGAGTGTTGCCGACTCATTAAACCTGAACCAACAAAGAGCTTGCTACAGACCATAAATGTGTCCTACCAAAAGTTAAGGGTTTAATAAATAGTTTGGGGGATTTACTATGGAGGTCGCTTCTACATTTACCAGTTGTATCATTAATATGCAAAGCCTTGGATAGAAAAATGTTTGAATTGAAATTTATTTTCAAATATTTTATTTAAAATACAGTACTTATAAAAAATATTCTGTTTTTCTAGACACCCTAAAGCAATGGTAGTAGACTTTTAGTTTCAAGCATAAGGTTCTGTTAATCTGTTTATACTTTTTTTTCAAGTATTTAATCAATTAAATTAGATCTCTAATCAGTTGCAGCTTTAAATGAATCAGCAGCCTACCTGATCGATGAACTCTGAATCTTCTTCTGTATCACTGTGGCCAGTGTCGCTCAGAGTCTCACTTATTGCCTCCGTTCGCATGCCAGCCACATTATCAGCTTCCTTTGTTTCTTTGAAGCCCTGTAACCAAAACAACAGAGTTAAATCACTATTTTTTTTTATTGGACATTTTAGCCATAAAGTCTATTCTGAAGCCCTTACGTCTTTGTGTTGGTCTCCGTTCTTAGGTACAAGTTCTGAAAAAGAGCTTTGTTCACTGGTTGGTTCAACATCGCCAGAGCTCAGTCGTTCGTTTCGAAATGCAGTCTTTCCATCGTCCTATAAACAAAATTACATTAATTTATTTTTTTTACTTAATTATTAGTATTTTTGTAATCTTGCTATTAATTTATTGAATATCAAGTTTTTTGATAGTATTTTAAAAAATTATATTGGTTAATGAATATATCCTATCAGTTATAATTCTTTTTTTTTAAACTTTTTCATTGTAACATGTTATTCTAATTTTATGAGTAAGCAGACACACAAAAAGCATAGTTTTGCGAGAAAACTTTTTGGAAGAGTATGTGTTTAGTATACGGATTTCTGTCACAGTATTCTTGCATTCACAATTAGAATCCATAACCAATCCCAGCTTCCCAATTAGCCTCATAATGCTTGATGAACATTGTTATTTTTTTGAGTGCCTTTTGGTGTATATGTGGCAGACAAACTTATACACAATTTAAAAATATATATAAGTTTATGTACAAAGTGCTACTCAAAAGTTCTGAGGAATTTTCCTACAAAAATTTGCTTTCTGTACTCTCATGTTTCTTTCAAAATAATCCCCTTAGGCATCGATAGTGATCCTAATGTTTTTCCATGATTCCACGCATCCTTCCATGAAAGTCTGCAAGCATAAGCGTTTGAATCACAACCTATCATTCTATCTGGATCTTCTCAATTGTATCAAAACGACAGCCTTTCAATTTCAACTTTATTGTGTGGGAAAAAGAATAAAAGTCACACAGGGTGACAAATGACGGCCTTTCAATTTCAACTTTATTGTGGAAGCAACAGAATAAAAGTCACACAGGGTGACAAATGACGGCCTTTCAATTTCAACTTTATTGTGGGCAACAGAATAAAAGTCACACAGGGTGAGGTCAGGTGAACAGGGTTGGAGTGGAATCACTACCATGTTTTTTGAAACCAAAAAAATTCTTATCTAGAATGTGGAAACAGGCGCATTGTCGTGGTGGAGAATCCAGCTCTTGTTTTCTCACTGTTCCGAATGTTCTCACTTCAAAACTTCACAATAAAACTTTCCACTGACAGTTTGACCAGGGTGACAAATTCCTTGAGGATAATGCCTTTAATGTAAAAAAACAACATGAACTTCAAGTTGCTGCACACTTGACGTGTTTCTTCTGGCCATGGTGAAGATGGCGACTTCCACTGTGACAAATGCTGCTTAGATTCAGTCATAGTCGCAAACCCATACCTCATCACCAGTTATAACATTGGAGACGAAGTTGGGAGTTAACTCTTGCTACAATTTTCAATTCAGTGCAGAACGCTACACGATGACCTTTTTGGTCGCTGATTAGCAATCTCAGTACAATGCGTCTCATACCCAAATTGTCTGACAAGATGGGTTGCACGTACTTGTATGACATTCCTACAATCGTACAAACATCATGGATTGTCGTCTACAATCTGCAACAATAGCCTCTCACACTTTTGATGTTTTCCAGGGTTGCTCTTGTCGATGATCATCCTGAATGCACAATGTTGTCGGCAGATGTTCGTCCATTCTTAAAGACTGTGTACCACAAGAAAGTTTTACTTTGACTCATAGCATTGTCACCAAATGCTTCCACAAGCATGGAATGGGTTTCTGCAGCATTATTTTTAAGCTTGAAGCAAAATTTGATGCAGGTTCTTTGCTGCTTAAAATCTGCCATTTACACAAGTTTAAAAAATCGCTGCAACACGATATTATACAAACATATGAAACTCAAGAACACAGCCTTTCACCATCACAGCTGTCAGTACACTGATTCATTAAAGAGTACTGCTCTATTCGCAGTAAATCGTACCAAAAATGGTACATGCACAGAATTAAAATTCCCAATTTTTGGGTAGCACCTTAAGGTTTTCATAAATATTTAAAAACCACAAACCATGAGTACATTACAAACTGATACATCATTAAATACTGTTTAAAATAAGTTGAATTACAAAACAAAGGAAAACACTCACCATTTCTTCTACTGACAGCTCTCTGCTGTCATTGCTTTTTGTTTTACCAAAAAGTTTATGTGCTTTGGCTTTCAGTTCTTTTGGGTGAGGTGTATTCTGTCTGACAAAAGGTGTCTGGAAAAGAAAAAGCTTTGTCAATCCTAAAAATGAAAGACCATAAATTAATTAATTCAAGAAAATTATTATTTTACGAAAAGAAATCCTAATTAATTCATAAATGTAAACTATAAATTACATAAAGAAAAAGTTATTGATGTTTAAAATAAAAGTAATCTAAAACTGCTACAAACACAATGCTGTAAGTAAAACTTATGTTTTTGTACCTTTAGTGCCAAATGGTTAGCTTAGCTTCCGTTAAGCTATAGGCCACTTAAAACTATTTTTATATTTGATTTTTTATAGCCAAATTTAAGAAAACCACTGGCTATCACTTTTGCGTTACGTATATTATCACATGACCAATGTATACAACAAATGTTTACTCACTTTTTTAGCAGTTCTGTAACAAAAATATTCAAAATCCTGGGATATCATTATACCAGTTACCAACACATTACACAAACACACATGGTGAGCAGAGCCTACACAAGTGAATCAATTGCTAGTTTTACAAAGGTCAATATGTCAAAGTCACATTTCTCAATTCCTGTGGGTGTATATACGACTTAAAATAACTTCCTACTGAAATAATTACATTAACTATTCTCATTTTCATGTTTTCTGTTCCAACTTTTCTATATTTTTTAAATATTTATTCAAAGATCACAAAAACAGCATGAATATTTTTGCATAAATGCAAAATATTATAATACTGTAAAACCTCAATTATGTAGAAGCAATAGTTAAATCCGAAGACAATAATTACATAAAACAAATCTGATACAAAATCTTGAAAAATTAGATTTTTTCAAAAAAACAGTTCTAAAGGTTTTGATAAAATTTTGATCAATGTAGGCCAAAAGTACTACTGAAATATATGGGTAGTACCGACTAGTAGTATAGGCTAGAATGTATGTAATACCAGATATTTTCAAAAAATCTGTTTTGGGAGCTTAAAAAAATGAAAAATTAACTTATCAAGTTACATAATTCAGTAAAAATTTCACAAATGAAATGTTTTATAATCCTGAATCTATTATGGGCATAAATAATTTTTGCTTCAGAAAATTTTGTACCGAGTTTCTTTGTCCCACTGGGAGTATAGTCCTTCCGAAACATCTGAATACGCTGTGTTAAACTAAAAGGAGTAAAAATAATTTCAATATGTTCCGAAATTAATAACATATGTTTATTATTAATATTTTCTTTTTTTTATTTTAAGGCTATTATCGTCTCCCTAAATGTAACTGTGAGTGTAAAGTGTTAAAGTTGTAAGTGTAGTGTTGTAAGTGTAAGTGTGTGTTAAGACTCAGGTACTGCGAAGAACATCTAAATGCTCTTAATAGGTGCAGCTAGTCTGCACCCCCTGCAGGGTTTATTATTAATAATAATAATAAAAAAAAAGTAGAACAAGTAACCACCCTGGGTACTACGATGAAAATAAAAGACATTACAAGGCAAAATAAAAAAAAATACTTGAATTAAAAAACTTTTTTGAATGATACTCTTTAGATCAAGGTATATACAAAAGTAATGTCTTTCCACATTTTTCTTATTTGTGTGTTTGCGCATACGAAAAAACACCTTTTTAGTAATTTCCTCTTCTTTCCATCATAGTACCTGGGGTGGTTGCATGTTGTGTGGAAAGTGCCGCGATATCGAAGTGGATGTTGCTTTCCCTGCTTTGTATTGACAAGGGCAGCTGTACAGTCCCAACTACTTTCGATGACAGACAATAGATACATAATGCAAAACAAAGATTTGCCTAATCAGCCATAACCTAAAATCTTATTTTTTTGCAAATATTGAAAACAACATATTTGTGAATACTGCCATCTGTCTTCATGTTGTGCAATGATCATATCACGCCTACTTCAAATTTACGTTTGTCAGAATTGAACACTTTGCTAATCATAAATTTTCGTCACAACATTTTCATGAATGATATAAAAATAATGTTCTAATGTATTAAATAAAAAACTTTCTTTCATTTTGTAGCATTTTATTTTGTAGGCCTATTATTATTTCTAAACCCAATTTAAGTGCAGTACTGTACAATTAACCTATTATTTAGCTACATTTATATTTATGTTTGATATTTCACATGATAAACTACCTCTGTTCCCAATTAGTTTTAATTTTAGAGGTTCCACTGTACTCAAATCTGCATTATACATACATAAGAAAGATACATAAATCAGCATTCAAAATTTGAAAAATATAGCTTGTGTAAAAAAAGAAAATTGTAACTTGTAGCTTTCTCGCTGACATGATGAAAGTGAATTGCCAAAAATAATTTTTTATTTTACATTTTTTTTTAAATTCTTGCTTTACTACAATAATCAGCATTAAAATCAAATTTTAAACTTTTAAAATGAAAGTAAGAAATTTACTCGTCAATTCAATTTCTCAAATTAAACCGATTTTGCATTTAAGCATATAATAATAAAGCAAGTATAATGGTTAGGTTAGTTTCAGTAAATTGTGATTTACACATAAATGCGCTATTAATTAAAATTAAAATACTGTATAATTATACAAATTGCAAAGTAAAGCACGTAAAAATTTGCACAAGAATAATGTCCGTATAGAAAGTTGCCTGAAGTGAACAGAGCTGAAGGAGATGGATGCCCACCTTAGACTCATCCCTATACCTTCCACAAAGAAAATCAGAGGTACTGGGGTAAATGCAAAAATACCTTCCACAGTCAAAATCAGATAGTGCTGTACTTTAACTTTGTAGAGGATTAATGCATCCCTACCTTAGTCCAGTCAGTGATACATCAACAGGAATTTATAATGTTTTATTTTTTCACAGTACAAAAAAGAAATTTCTTAAAAACAAAATAAACTGGCTTTTATAAAAAAACAAGTATGAACTTTATTTCAAATTAAAAAAGAAACTTTTTATTTTTTTTTCCACAAAATAAAGCCTTTTAGCATTAACTGGATTAAAAATTCAATTGGCTATCATTTTGAAAAATATCATTAGATAAAGTTTTTTTTTTAACAACAGGTCTTTATCTTAGTAAGTACCATGCCAAATTCCAACATAATTAGTCAAATTATTCTGGAACTAAAATTATTTAGTGAAAAAAACAAAACAGTGGCTAGTAGGAAAAAACACTTCAGGATCAATATTTACAATAACCTTTTTTTTATTTTAATATAAAGAAACTACTGCAGAATTGGGAGCTTATTTTACAAACACTCTATACAACAAACTTCTACATGTCTGGAATTATGAAATATTTTGTTTACTCAGTAAGGTCAGATGAGACAGAGTTAATTTTAAAATTACTTCATTCTTTTATAAGGTATATGCAAAAAATTCTCATTTTGCGTATTCAGTTAACTTCATAAACCTTGATAAAATTAGCCAGGCACTAACCTTGACCAACATCTCTGTTTAAACACTAACTCCAATTAAAAATTAAGGTTTCTTTCCATGTCGATAATTTTGTAAGTTACAAATAGGCCAACAAATAGAGTTACAGTTGTTATACATTTTTTATTAAAATAATAACTTTTGGATTTAGAATAAATTAAATTTTGTTTTTGTTTTAAACAATATTCATTAAAGGAATGCTTTATCATCTGGTTTTGTAAATGACACTAATTGACTACCTAATTAGTGCATTTTAACTTTATATAAAAATTGCCTCTTAATAAATAGTTAAAATTTCTCAACTATTTTTATAATAATTAAAATATTTTTACCTCTTTTCCAGTTTCAGATTCTACGTCTTCGGTGAATTTGACAGAATGCGTCCTGGAAGCCTCTCTTTCTTCCCAGTTCTCTTCATCGCTCTCATTGCCTCGTACATCTGGGGGTGATAAATTGTAGGCTTGAAAGACTCGTTCACCGCTGATGCCTGGTGCAAACACAGCGTGCAGGAAAACAGAGACAGAGATAGAAAGAGAGAGAGAGAGAGAGAGAGAGAGAAAGAGAGAATACATTGCAGTCCAGGTAATAGATATCCTTTAAACTTTTTATTAGAATTCAATGACCTTATTCCAAAAAATGTTTATAGACTGTAAATAAAAGGAAGGTCACTTGTGTGTGTTTTCAATAACACCGCCATAATATTAAAAATAAATTAGACAATCATCAGACAACATTACGTAATTAAAAAAGCCGCCTTGGTGGCCTAGTGGATAGCATACTAGGCTTTCACCCCAAGGACCCAGGTTCGATTCCCGGCAAGGGCTTGGCATTTTCATACGCTATAAATCATCCCATCGTCTGCATTAGCCCAAGTGTGCACAATAGTCGGACGTTAAACACAAAAAAAAAGTAATTAAAGAAGTAAATATGTATTTTTAAAATTTTTCAAAACAAATTTTCCTCATAGGAAATTATACTTAAAAATTATGTTTTTAATCATTTTCTTCAAATGGGTGTACTAGTTCTTAAAACTTGCAAACAGTTAATTCATTTTTTCATACAAGAAAAAATATAATTGAGGTAATTTTAATTTCCCACTGAGATTTATTCGCAAACAGCAACTTTTTTCAAGACCTATGACTGCAATGTAACAAGGGTATAGAAGAAAAAAATAGTTTCACTGTGAAACGCTACTTTAAGAGTGGCTATCCATGCAGTGATAAGATAAAAAATTGTGCTGGATAAAAATAAAATGTGCAGTGAAAAAAAAAAACATATTTACTATTCCAATGAATTGACACTGACATAACTTGCAAGCAAGGTAAAATTATCTCAGATAAATTACTCAGGAAATTTTTAATTAGGATTGAGCATAATGCAGTTCATTCGTGTAATTATTTCACAGAGTGCATTACACTTTATTATATAGTACAGTAGATGATACAGAGCTGTACACATAGAGAAAAGCCCTTCATTTCTAAAAAAAGCAACACACCATCTAGCATAACCTCCAATATACGAGGATCATTTTTAAACTGTTTGCACACTGTGTCCATGCAGGTTGTCACGTAACATCTCTTCAAGGTTAGTTACCCTCTGAAAGTTTCCAACTGCTATGACAGTTGTTTGGTTGTTGCGTAATACTGCCTTGTTGCAATGTCGATAATAAATACCAGTTGTGAAGTGTGATCTGTAATTCGATTTTTAAAAGACATGTTCACCCTGCTGAAATTCACCGGCAACTTGTTGAAGTTATAGGGAAAAGATACAATAAATGATGGCAATGTAAGTAAGGTGTAAGCTTTTTAATGAAGGAAGGACAAATATTCATGATAAGAACAATCCGGAAAACCTACTGTCATGAATGAAGAGGTGACAGAAAAGTTTGATTAGGAAATTCGCCAAAACACATGTTTCACTATGATGTGATTTAGCAAAAATTCCCTATAAATTCAAGATCAATAATTTATTATATTCTGATAAACTCCAATACAAAAAATTTGTGCGAGACAGGTGCCAAAATGATGACAGAGGAACCCAAAATAAAGCACATAGCATATTCTTTATCATTTTTGGAGCACTGTGACAAGAATGGTGGCAAATTCTTGAGTCACATTGTTACTGGAGATGAAATGTGAATTGCTTACTACACACAGAAACTAAACAACAATCCAGTGAGTGGCATCAAATTCTCTGACAAAACCATGAAAATTCAAGTAAGAACTATCAACACAGAAAATGATTGCCACAGTTTTCTGGAACAGGAATGCTTGCTTCCTGATAAGAGGGAAGCCAAGAGGAACAAAAATAAATGCTGAAAGGTACTGTGGAACCTTATTAAAGTTTAGGTGCAGTATTTAAAATAACCAGCTGAAACTGCTTTCAAGTGGCATCATTATGTTGATCTCATGTTGAGGCAAGGATGAAGCCGGCGAACTTTTGAAATTATTGGACTATCCATTATACAGCTCTGATTTAGCACTATTAGATGTTCATCTTTTTTTTTAATTAAGGAATTTCTTGGAGGAAAGCCCTTAGAGAATGATGTGTTGAAAGAAATTCACTGAGTACCTAAATGGGACAGGCAGCAGAGTTCTTTGAAGATGGTCTTCAAAAGCTTCTGCATGACTTAAAAAGTGTTTAGTATTAATGAAGACTATGTTTAAACATAAAACAAATTTTCAAATTTTCATTTATTTACAGTAAAAGTTACGTTCATAAATAAAGTTTCTCTAACATTCTGATATTAGAGAATATTAATTAAAAAATATTCTTAAAAAAACCCTTGTAATAAACATCAATGTTCACTTCTTATCACATCGGCAAATCAAACGTTTTGTGGTTGACTATTTAGTCACATGCTGTGTATTATAATTATATTTTATTTATTTATTTAAAGACTTATTAAAAATTTGAACTGTAATTTATGAAGTCAGATATGATTTATATTTTTGCTTTGTATACAATTGATACTTTAAAGTATTTTTTAAGATAAATCTCATATATTTGACTTTTTAAATTTTTCTTTGAACTTTAAACACGATTAATAATAGCCCTGTAGTTTCATTCACTTGTATGTTTCTGCTGTAAATTATTTTAAATGTTAAATAATGTTTGCATTTATATATTTATTAATGTTTACATCATTTTTTTAAATCTATTTGCGGATTATCTGCAGATCGTAATGATCACACCACCCAATCCCGCTGATAATCATGAGTCTCTTGTATTGTTATTTTAAAATTCCCGTTCATCGTTATGACAAAAATTAATGTGTTTTTATATATTTTATGATGTAATTTAAATTTGCTAAGCCACTATTAAACACAATAATTTCACATTACATTCATTAATTTATATAATTTAACGACATATTAAAGATATATATTATATATTTAAGGATATCATCATTAATTTGACTATTTATGAAAACTCATTATTGGTCGAGTTTGGTTTAGTGATGTTTGGTTAAGACAATATTTATCACAGATACAGATAAATATAAAATATATAATATACTCATGCAATACACTCGTGCCTTACTTTACATTAAGCATGTTTTTACACAAAGTCATATTAAATTAATCAGTGAACATCAAAACAAAATTGTATAAAAAGTTACTGTAATTACTTAACGCTGTTTAAAATGCATACCTTAAAATACATAAATATTTTATTTATTTATTACATATGTACTCACTATTTTTAAATTCTAGTGTACATAGATTTTACTTTAACAGATCTTTGTTTCATGATCTCTTAAATACAAAAATGTCACAGTAATAATATTTAATACATAGGGTATCATATATTACTGACTCAAAAAATATATATTAATTAACAATTTAAAAAAGCTGGTTTGAATGCTAATGAAAAGAAGGAAATTACAGTAGGATTCTTAGTGTCAAACATCAGGTACATTTTCATTTTTTTATTATTATCTTAGGTTTTTATACTAAATTAATTTTCAGTCTACAGCAAAAAAAAAGATCTAACAAAAACGATTTAATAGATGCGTGCTTTTGGAAATGAATGAACATTAATGGTTGACTAACAAACATTAGCAAATAAGCTATTTAACAGTTACCAGTGTTGTCTGGTTGGTATTCCAGCTGTGGTAACAGGAAACAGGTAAGTACTTCTTCGCCGGTTGACTCGTCTACATCTGTCTGGAACTTTAACATTGGCTGTGCTTGATTTTCAGAAAGCCACACTGCTTTCAAATTTAAATTGGCCAAGGTCATTGGTAAATATTGCAACCTAAAAAATATACACATTATTATTCACCTTTAATACTAGCTTGTTAACAAGTCAGTAATTATTTTTTGGCACTATAGAATTCACACTGAATAAAAACCTCATTGTACAGTACAACTGCTCTAGGTGGGCTCTGCTCTATTCGGCAGTTAGCCGAACATAATTTAGGTCTTCCTCTCAACTTAGAATACTTAACTTAATGGTTATTGTAGTTTTACTGATTAGGTTGTCAATGTTAAGCAGCACTCCTTTGTCTCAGTTCATATAGACTACATGTAGTGGCTCTTATAACTTCCCACTACTACTTACTTATTTTTTTCTTATAAATTCTAGATAGAGCCAATATACTTGGGAAGTGCTGCAACCTATAGGGGAATAACTGACCTAATTAAGTTACTGACTTATATTACATACACAACAGTTATTACATTATTTATTTACGTCTAGTCATTCATTTGTGCTTCTGCACTTGCAGAATCTAAATATTGCACCAGTATTATTATGCATAATATTACTATGTATGTAATACTAAATAAGTGTATACAATATTACTATTATTATAATACGCTATTAATAATAACATTACTATTATAAACCATTTTTGTTAAAATGTAAGTGAATTAGTATATTAGATTAGTCTATATTGGCATTTTGCAATTTATGACGTATTGATTTTTATATGTACAGTAAAGATATGGCACTTCTAATTTTTTCTTTATATTAAATTGATTTAAAATGTCCTATTAGAAACAATTACTACAAAAATATTTACATAAATACAGAGTTTTAAAAAGAATAAAGAAAACTATACATTAAAAAAATGTATTAATTTCCACATCCATAAACATTACATGATTCAGTGATGAAAATATTAACTACAAAATTTGATCTAAAAACTATTATATTGATCGATAAAAGTTATTGATTTCAAAGAATGAATCCAAACACGTGTGATTTAATTCCGAGGCGTGAACAGGGTCTGATACAAACCTAACAGCAAAACCGTGCAAGCTATATGTAGTGGCCAACCTGAGTTCTGGGTATGCTGTAATAAATATTTATCCAATCTGTTTAGATCATCAATAGCCACACATAGTGGTTCTCCAAATATAAAGGGTTGGACAACAACCGCCCGAGCCACATATCTAGAATCTAGACACCAGTATTTAGATATTTGATTCCTCTGTATATCAATCAGTATGCCTACCAATCAGGAAAAGGCTGTCGGAGTGCACTTCACAATTTGGAAGGGACTCTATAGAGTTTAAACAATATGCCCTCAATGTCATTCTAGACATTGAGGGAGCTTTTGATAATGCCTCCCATTCTTTGATACTTCATGCCCTGTCATGACACGGGATTAATAATACCATGTGTGACTAGCTGGGAGACATGCTGAGAGAGAGCACAGTTGTGGCTACAGCCGCAGAAGAGATGGAGGTGAAGGTTGTCAGGGACTGTCTGCAGGAGGGAGTTTTGACAATTATTTTTTAATCTCAGGCTTACAGGTAGTTTTTATATTATTTTTTATTTATTATTACTTGTTCTTTACGCATTTATTTATCTTCATCATCAGGGTCACTGAAACTAAAAGATCAAGGCTTAAATTTTCACCCGAAGTACTAGAAAAGTCATTTGCTTAGGTTGTAAGGATCAATATTAGTGTCATCATGAGAACTAATATCTCTTACAATATCTGAATCACATGAATTGTTACTAAAACTATCTTCTAAAATAAATAAAAACTACTAAAAAAAATTGTATTTTCACTAACTGGTAATTGTTAAACGCTTCATGTTTTAAAGTTAAAAAAAGAAGTTCACCACTAATCTCATAACATCCAATGAATAATAACATTTCGCATCTGATTTATTGTATAAACCTATCTTACTACTTCCTACACAATAGTTTTTAATATATGAAATTCACAACTATTTTACTGTATAACATGTGTATAATGAATTGTAAAGATTATTTCTACTCGCTCAATGTTACATAAGTTTACATTTCGATTTATTTTTAAAAAATATAAACAATTATAAAAATAATATTTACTTCAAAACAAATTATTTTATAAATGTCCTGAAAAGTGGATATTGATATTGTATGCTTATACCACTTGTAGCCTTTTTTTAAAGTTAGCCTAAAGAAGAAGAGGGATCAGCATTAACAGTAAGGGAAAAACAATGTGAATAACTGCAGCTAAAACTACGAACCCTAAGTTGTGCAGTTCAGACACAACAGACTAACTGGTGTAGCCACTCTGACCAGAGTCTCCCATATAGCTTACAACCAGATACTGAAAAAAACTTCTACAAAAGATTCTTTTTAACCAAAAGGGGGTTTAAAAAATTTCCTTTTTGAAAAATTAAAAAAGTAGTTCAGAGATAAAACCAGATCTACGTACCAAATTTCATCAAAATCTATCAATTCACTTATCTCCAGAATTGTGCACAAATACATAAACAGATATCTAAATAAAATCCACTTTTTGGAGACAGTGGTTAGATCCATCTAAATCTCAATATTAATTTTTTATCCTTTTTTTAAAAGCTACTAAGAGTAAAATGCAACCTAATAAAAAAACTGTGTAACAAATATAAACCCAAAAAATTGTATTGTTCTCTTAAATTTACATGCAAATAGCAGCTGGAACTCACCTGTTCCCCGAAACATCCAGCACGTGCAGTTCATGACAATTTCCCACTTCTGCAGGTAGCAAGGTTAATTTGTTATCCCTAAGCGACAGCACTCCTAACTGGGCTAAATTTCCTGAAACATTTTTTTGTTTATTTAGTCAAAACAGAATTTGAAGCATTTGTTATCATTTAATTAAAGACAAATCTTAGACTGCCACCTCATAATTTCAAAAGTTTTTTGAAAATTTCTCCCAAATATAGCATTAATATTTTATACTAAATCACTCCAAGCAAATGCAAATATTAATAATTTAAGTTTTATTTGAGGTAAAAAATTAATTTTAAAATATTTCAATTTTTAATAGTATTTTAAATAGTATTTTTAATAGTATTTTAAAATCCCATATTTTTCTTTCAAGGACTTTGTTTTGTTGAAACATAAAATAACATAATGTTATTAACACTGTTTAAAAAAAAAAAAATGGAGTGAAAAAGTTGCACAAACTTTCAAGAGATTTAAATGAAACACAAACACATAAATAAAATGTAACATTACATTTCCCCAAAAATCCAGTTAAATAGTTATTGTAATGAAATTATATTTTTTTTGTCGTAAGCTGTTTGATAAACTGTATTTTTTAGGAATTTAATTCAGAGTCCTGTAATATATTCCATTATAACTAGATTTGACCAAAATCCTCAGGCATTTTTTTTTAGAAAATCTACTTTTTTAATTTTAAGAATTTTTTTTCACAAAAAGGGCGTTCAAAATAAAATTTTGAAAAAATTAAAAAAATGTAAAGACATGAATAACTAAATAAAACATTTCTAGGAAGGCTCCTTCAAAGTGCGCAGGCAGACAGATACAAACTGACCTACAAACATTTTAATAAAACCAATATTTGATTCAGGATTCTGAAAACAAAAATATATACCTCAAAATCATGAAGTAAAATGCAATATTTCAGTTAAATGCAGACGGTGGGATGGCTTAGCCCTCGCCAGGAATTTTGAAAGTACACACAGTTTTGAATTTTAAAATGCAATATTCTAGTTAAGTACGAGGCTTATTTTTAACTACACAGTTTTGAATTTTGGCCACTGCATCTGAAAAGTATTGTTGAAAAGTAGCGTTCCACAGACGCTAGTTTGAAAGCATTTGATTATGTTTACATCTGAATTTAAAATGCTTCACTCAACTGAACATACTACCGACTATGAAATATATGCTGTAATTTGTTTTCTTAAAACAAAAGTCGTGAAAGTACCTGAAATTTTATCAGCAGATCTGTGAATTGTATGAAGAAAATGCTATGAGTAATAGAATGGTAAGAAAATGAGTAAGAACTTTTAAAGATTGCCACACAAATGTTCATAATGAGGAACGAAGTGGACAACCTTCTATCATTATTAAAGATGAAAAGTTTATGAGGAAAGATACTACAATTTTGTCTTTATCTAATAAATTTCCTCAAAATTCAAAATTATAATAACGCTTAAATTAAAGTAAGTTGTGTCCATGCTGGGTACCAAAAATGTTGAATGAGGTATACAAAATTAAATGTTTAGCCAATGTGTTTACACTGTTGTTGATTTTTTTAAGCCAAATTGTCACAGGCAACAACATGTGTGTTACATTGGAATTGTAGCAACAATTCATGATATGACAGCATTCAACATTACCCAAGAAACTGTAGTTCAACCAAACCAGTTTAGCCCAGAAAATCATGAGTACAGAGTTTTGGGAAAGGAAACAGGCGTTGCACGTAGATTTTTTGCCTTACGGTGACACAATAAATTCTGCTACCTATTATAAGACCTTGACTAAACTGTGCCGTGCAATCTAAAATAAAAGGTGTTTCATGCTGAGTAAGGGGATTACTTTTTTTTCATGACAGTATCCATTTACACAAGGCTAATCAGACTCAAGATATTGCATCATTTGGCTGGGAACAATTTGATCACCCTCTTATACAGTTCTGATCCCATGCTTAGCGATTACCTTGTTCTTATATTTAAAAAGCATCTGGCCAGTCAGCGCCACAATGACAATGATGAGGTCAAAAGGTGGTTGTACAATATGATAAGTGCCTTCATGTTAGTAGTTGATTAAGGTTGATTATGGTTAAAGTTGATTAAGGTACAACCTTTCGTATAAAAATAAAATTATTACAGTATACTTATATATTTTTTTTCTGTGTAATTAGTAGAACACATTATCATAACGTTTAAAAATTCCTACTACACTTTGATCTTAGCCAAGAGCCCAGAAGCGATAAAGCCACCTCGGTGGCCTAGTGGATAGCGTACTGGGCTTTCACCCCGAGGACCCGGGTTCGATTCCCGGCGAGGGCTTGGCATTTCATACGCTATAAATCATCCCATTGTCTTCATTAGCCTAAGTGTGCACAATAGTCAAATGTTAACAAAAAAAAAACCCTCATATTCTAATTTATTTTTGTAATTTTAAATGTAAATAATATTGTAATTATTACGATATCAAAAAAAAATTTTTTTCCTTTTTTTAATGTAAAATATTTCTGCACAAGTTATGTTCACTTTCAATTTATGTACATTGTTTGACCTTATTTGTTCTTAGTGAATATTTTTCAAGTTTCTCTAATAAATAGAACTCATTTACTTAGTCTTTTACCACTAAATTTTTATTTGGAAATATAAAATAACAATCAGTACTTTCTAAAGCAGCAACCCATTTTTAAGAACTTTTTATACATATAGGCTCTTAGAAATTCACCAATGTGAGCAGTAAAACATTGACTGCCCTGTAAAAGTAACAGTAATGACAAATGGAGTCATAAAAATAATCCTTGAACAATAACCCTGTATGTTCAATGTACTGTATTAGAATTCCATTTGAAAATGTAGTGCAATTTTTATTATTATTCATTTTTTTACTGACTTAAATCATGTTGTTTTATTATATCTATTTAACTTTTTCAACACCCTGTACAGCTTAAGACTCACCAATCTCTAAAGGAAGACTATGAAGGCTGTTCCGATCCACATTGAGGTTAGTAAGTTTCACCAAATTGCCAATAGACACTGGCAGTTCAACCAGGAAGTTCTCTGTCAGAATCAGTTCTTGAAGTGATTCGCATCTGTTAAAACAAAAAACATTTATATTTTTAAAGAATTCATTGACTTGTCAAAAATATGTGATAAAGATAGTTTATATTGACATGGACAATGATTACTAATACTGCTATTAATGGCACAATTTCACTTCAACTTAGACTTGGAATGTACCTTAAAAAAAACTGACATTCTGATTCCGTTTTAATAACTAGGCTGTTATTTCAAAACAGTTTAACCTTTTATGTTCCATACAAGAAGTGAGTCTGACATAGCATATTTGTAATTCTATTTCATAGGAAAACATGACTGCTGTGCTCTAAACTAGTTCAGAACTCATGTCTTTCAGTCAACTTATATTTCACTGTTACTCAACTCAAACCGCATAGTAGCCATGCAATTAACAAACACACAGATCACAGAATTTAAAAAAAAATTTTTAAGGAAAATAACTTGATGACAAGAAACTGTGTTGGCCTGTAATTCCTAAATAACCCGCTGTTTTGTTGAAATTATTGTAAGTTGAACTGTAAGTATACCACTTGCCTTTTCTGTTTTATTATCACACAGGTTGACAACAGTCAATTTAATTTTAACTATACTGTATGATATCATTATTGTATATATAACTTCTAATTTTGATTATTTGATAAATATATGAATAAAAAGGTTGAAATTACATAAAAATACACATCGCTTAAGAAACATGTAAGAAATATGAACACATGTTATTTGTTTATTCACCCAAAACAATACACAGTAAAAAATCTTAATGTAAATGGTTTATTTAATTATTTGGTCTATTCGTTTAATAATTCCAAGTTCATAAAATTTCTTTTTAAAATTCTAAATTATTGTCCTTCTTTTCTCTGAAATAACAAAGACTTTTATCCCTCAGCTACTTATACAGGCATGCTTTTTTTTTCAGGGACAATTTACATCCCTTTTTATTTTAATTTATTTAATTATTTTCTCTAAATAACTTTATCTTTGTTATGTTTATATATACTTTTACGAATTGTTATTAAATTTTACTCATTGTTATTTAGTTCTTAAGTATTCGTTATTGTAATATAGTTATACCTGTTATTTAAAGTTTTGTTTTGTTTCTTCTTACTGTTATAGTTTGTTGTTGTTTTTTTTATATACTTTTATTTTGCGTAACGGCAATGATAACCTTAACGGTTTTTTGCCGAAAAAAAAACTTATATATACAGGCAAATGTCCATTTACAGTTATCTATAACACTAGTGCTCATAATAGTTCAATAATCTTTTTTTTATAGATCAATACTTGAACCTTACACCTAATAAAAATGTCAATTTATCACATAAAACACAAACACTAGCCTATGTGATTCTGTAAAATTTATTTTAATTAATTACTACCTCAAGGAGGAATGATTGTACTACCCCAAGCCCTTTTAAATGACATGCACAACCTACTAAAAATATAATTAATAAAGGTGAATAATAATAATAATTGTTCTGAATAAAATTTGCATATTTGGATAATTTTAGAAGATTTCTGGAATTATTTATAAAAAAATAGGTAACATTTATTTGAAATTTGATCAATTAATAATTTAGAATTTGAAGGTCAAAGTAAGAAAGTTTACTCTTTGAAAATTTTATATTTATTTCACCAATGTTGTCGAACAGATCAAATCTAAAACGGAAATATTATAGCGCTTCTATTTGTGTTTAATCTTCTTGGCTACATTCTTTTCACAACTTATTAACATTTCCTTTTTTTACACCACTTTCATATGAGAACACTGGGTATACGTCTATCTCTTTCAATATCTAAGATGCAACTTTCTCACATCGGTTTCTCCAAGGCAGCTTTCAAGATGTCCCACTGTTTCCTTCTGCTTTCATTAGGCACTGTATTTGGTTATTTTTTAATTTAGTAAATTTCATTTTAATTACTTTTATTAAATTTTTGTATTTTAATACAAAGACCTTATTACAATAAGGTTTATAATAATAATTTCAGCAATTATAATTTCGAAAATTAAAGAATAAGTTTTTTTTAATATCTAAATATATTTACTTCAACTGGTAATGCGGTATTTCTATATTTGGTTAAGCGCTAAATCTCATGACTGGCTACACATTCAACAAATCACAATGCAGCTACGGCATCGTGTGACATACCTCAAATTATTCACTGAAACCTTATTTTAAATGACAATTCTGGCTTCATGCCAGTTTATCGAAAATTACTTAAATTTCTAGGAATTCTTACCAAAAAAACTGAGTGGTGCAAAACAAAATATGTCTGAATATATCATTCCTTACATTCCACTGGATAATTATATTCCAATAATGCTCACTGTTTGGATCTGATCTGGACAATGTGACATCATGGCTGATGCAGATCATTTTTATCGTTTATTTACATCTGTCTTTATTTATAATATCATGTCTTCCGTAGTGTTATTGAAATATAATCTGTCTACTTAGGAATTATGAATTGGAATATATATTAGAATATAGCATTTCTATTTCTCTTTGTAAATTAGTTGCTGTGTACTCTGAAGGCTAAATAAAAAATGTTGTCTGCAGTATCTGTCATGCAAACTCTTTTGTTTATTAATGTTAAAACGGTATAAAGTCATGCAAACTAGAATAGTTGTTTTTTAATAAATATGTTATTCAAGAACATTAGTGGTTGCATTATATTTACATATTTATATTCAGTATGAAAATGTGTAAATATTGAACATATTTTCTCTAGAAATACTTTGTGATATTACATACTACTGTAATAATACATACATACTATGGTGATAATACCACATAATACATACTACGGTGATAATACATACATTGTAATACTATGAAACTAACATAAAGGGGGGGTACATAACCGCATTTACTCTAAGTAATAATTTTGATAGAGGATTAACAAAAATATCTCTGCAAATAGATATATTTAATTCGACCTCATAATGCAATTATGTCAATTAAATGGAGTGCAAAAGTTTAGCAGGACATTGTTCAAAGTAAGAATTTACGAGATTCTTACAACAAACAGCCACATGTTCTTACAGACACTGCAGACTGTATAATTCTGTTACTTACTTGCCAATGTTTGGATTTAGTGTAGCTAAACGGTTTTGGTCCACTTTTAATATAGTTAATTTCTGGAGGTCACCCAACCCATCTGGCAATGTTTCTATCATGTTCTGGGATAAATGTAGGTCAGTTAAACTACTCAGGCCACCTATTTCTTCAGGTAAATCTTCCAGTCTGTTCTCAGACACATCAAGGCATGTCAATTTCGTTAGGTTACCAATTTCCTGAAAATAAATAAAATATGAAGTTTAACCTAGATTAACAACTATTGTATAGGATAATCAACTAAATCACTTTTTGAGAAGTAGTTAAAATTTTTATATAAATAATATATACAGTAGAACTTGGTTAAAACCGTATTGGATGTAGTATTCATTAATTTTTTTCACAGCTTGTGTAAACTTCTATTAATGTTTAAAAAGCTGGTTTAAGTAGCAATGAACATTGTACAACTTGGTTATACAGTGAAATTTCTCTGACGCCCACCATGGGACAAGACCTCCTAGTTGTATAACGAAAAAGTCGGTTAAGACAAAAATATTTTCCTTTAAGATTAGTCCACTGGTAGGCGTTACATGTCAACGTTCTTGAATAAACCATTATCACAATGCATTGTCAACTAGTTCATTAGTAGTTTTATTTAATGTTCAACATGATAATAAGACTTAACTGTTATCTTGACACCAAAGTCAGCACTCATGAGTTTCATAATTACGTTATTTAACCATTCTATTACCTTTACTTTCTGTTCCACAGTTAATATATTTTCGTTTTAGCTTACTCATTTTATAAAATATTAAAAAAACACCTGCTTTAGGATGTAATGCTAAATATCTAAAAACAGAAAACTGTAGGCCTTCTAATACTCGCAGCAAACCTCAAGGAATAACACAAAGAGAACACTTGATCAGCTGATCTGAAATGTTAAATGTTAATATTATGTTAAAATGAAATGTTAAAAAACAAGTGACTGCTGTTTTCACACTATATACTAGCATGCAAAAACACACAAGGAAACTGATACAGTAAGCTACATATTACATAATTCACATTTTCTTTCCTTCTTAACACAATGAGGACTGATTTGAACTTCTGTAGATCATTTCACATAATGCTTGGCGGTTAATGCAACTGATGATTAAGGACAGTTAAGATGGTGTTCACCAAAGTGTCAAAAAATTCTTACGCATATATTATTTTAAATTTTACGGTATGACCTATTTCATTCAAGTTATTATGACCCAAAGTCAAAACGCTTTAATTCATCTATATTTGGTAATTTAGCAAAACACACATTTACGAGGTGTGTTCAGAAAGTAACAAGAATTTTAATTTTTTGAACAAAATATTTATTTATTCTTCTACATTGATGTTGTCGCCTTCAAAATAGTCCCCATTGGAGATTATGCACTTGTGCCAGCGCTCCTTCCAATCCTCGAAACACTCTCAAACTCGATCTTTGAGATAGCCTTTAGTTCTTTCAGCGATGCGCTTTTAATGTCATCTACGGCTGTAAAATGATGGCCCATTAAGCTCTTTATTTTTGGAACTAGGAAAAAGTCACATGGAGCCATGTCTGGCAAATATGGAGGCTGGAGCATCGTTACAGTACTGTTTTTGGCCAAAAATTCATGAACAAGCAATGAAGTGTGAGCTGGTGCATTATTGTGGTGCAAAAGCCATGAATTGTTTTTCCACAGATCCAGGCGTTTTTTTTTGGATTGCTTCACGCAAACGGCGTTGAACCTGTAGGTAGTACTCGTTATTGACCGTTTCACCTGGTGGCAGGAATTCATGATGCACTATGCCATTAATATCAAAGAACACAGTGAGCATAACCTTCACGTTTGACCGCACTTGTTGAGCCTTTTTCTATCTTAGCGAGCCAGAATGCCTCCACTGGGATAATCAAGCCTTAGTTTCGACGTCATATCAGAAAACTCATGTTTCGTCACCTATTATAATGCGTTTCAGTAATTCTGCATCATCGTTGACTTTATTTAGTGACCCCTGAGCAACTTCATTCGCCGCTGTTTTTGTTCAAAATTCAACAATTTTGGAATGAATTTTGCTGCCACGTGTTTCATACACAAAACACTGGAAACAATGTCATGACATGATCCAATCAATATGCCAACATCATCAGCGACCTCTCTAATTGTGATTCGGCAATTGTTCATAACCATTTCTTTCACTTTTTCCACGTTTTCATCGGTTGTTAATGTGCTGGGGCGTCCAGTGCGATCGTCATCTTCGTCTTCACGGCCTTCTTTGAAACGCTTATACCACTCATAAACTCTTGCTTTACTCATATCAGACTCACCATAGGCCTTCGTTAACATTTCACACACTTTGTTACACTTTATTCCATTTTTACACAAATTTGATACAAATTCTTTGATCCATTTCTTTTAACAAACAAAAATCGCCGAGCTCATAAAAACACGTCTAACCTTAGTGGCTGTCACAGACAAAGTCAACAATGAAAACAGCTGAAAGTTTTATCATACTTCAAGGGCATGTATACCAACATAATAAAAAAAAATGTTTAACAATCGGACTCTCCAAGCCAGCAAAATTTAAAAATTCTCGTTACTTTCTGAACACCTCATATTTCTTATTGTTGATACAGTTTCCTTCTTGAGTTACTGCAATAACTATCTACAATAACTATTGCAACAATATACCGTAAATAAATAGACAATGAATTCTGTTAACCACATGGTAGGAGAAGTCCGAGCTGAATAAAAGTTGCCTAATGACAGATTAAGTTGCCAGTAGATAGATAAATTCCATCAAAATTACTATTGCTGAAAAAGACCTATTTAGCTATCAACATTTATCATTCTACTGAAACACTTTTGCCAAGATATGATTGTGATTGCATTTTTGTTCTTTATCATATTTAATAAAACATTTTACAACATGTACTCAATACTTCTTCGTGTTTTTTATGTTTAAATCTATAAACATTCAAGTACAGTTATAAACCTAAAAGTATTAATACAGTAATCATTTTTTTTTTACTTCTTATTTCTTACTGATTTAACTGATTGATTTTTTATATCACTTGAGCATTACACCACTTTTTCTTAATCCCTTCAGTGTATTGCTATATTTACGAGTATGTGTTCCTACATATAGTGAAACTTGCCTTAAAGGACATTTCTTCACAACAAACACTTTTGTATTCCCTGACCATGATAAAGCTATTCTAATCTTAAACAAACTTCTAAATAGCAAACATTCTCGAAAACAAACATGGACATTAAATCAATGGTCCATGGGTTCATTAGAACTTCTTAATACTGGACAGTGAAACATATAGTCAGCTTAATCTTGGAAATTGACATATGGAAGCCAATAAAACTTTACTGTTCAGTGTATTCCTGGCAGATCACTTTCTGTAAAGAACAACTTTGGAAAGAACACTTGTAGCAGGGGTAATGATGCTATGTTGCATAAATAAGTGGCAAGAAAGTGATTTGGGAACTATACTTTTTCTTAGATTATATATTAAAAAAACTACGACTGTCTTGCTTCACACTAAGTTTAAGTGCTTCAAAGACTATACAATACTTGTTTTCCACATACTTTCACCATAAGTCACTTGAGGGCTCCAGCAAAGAGCAACAGATCAGTATGATTTATTGATTTGTTATAGATTAACAAGTCAACATGAGATCGATGGTGTAAATCCGATTGTTAGCCATTATTTATGCACAGGACAAATTTAGATATTTTTTACTTGCACTACTCTTCTGTACATTACATTGTGTTTCAACCATCTCACACTCTAAACAGAATTGCCCACTTTCCCAGAACTGCTGTCATCTGCACGTACAGAAAGCCGAACAAACAGTTACATGGTTCATTATTAGGGGTTGAACTGATTTGCAAATATAAAATCCATTTATCTTGAAAAATTATGTTTTTATCTAAAATTAGTGTTATTAAAAAGAAACCAGTTTTATTTATGTAGGCTTATTGTCTTAAAAAAATTGCAATATTATCAAAAAATGTCCATCTAATAGCTGTCAGGTAGCCTACATACAATATGCTCTAACTGTATTCCTTCCAACAGCGGACACTTCTCAACAACAGACTTTTTATATGGTCTGAGTAATGTCCATTGTTGGGAAGTTTTATTGTATATAAAAATATAAAACACATACTCATAAATATAATTATGGTCTGATTTATTCAAACTTTGCACAAAAATCGATTTCGTATTAGCCTGCACAAGTTTGCAAAAAACTGTAAGAAAACTTTCCAAATGGTAGCCATTTAATTTCTTAAATAAACAAACTTTTTATCTTGCACTGTTATAATTTTGATTTAATCACTATAATAAACATAAAACAACATTTTAAACCTTCAAATCTATTTTAATATGAAAATTAACCTCAAGGTGGTCAGAGTTCATTTTTATATATTCAATTTAATTTGAAAGTTTGAACTTGTAATTTACGAAGATTTTATTGTTGATTATTAAAATGGAATCATTTTTTTAAATGTAATATAACAAAAATATTGTTGGAAATTCGCAGCCATCGTGTCAGTCAGACAACTGTACACTGCAATTATTTTAAATACTAATACAGCTACATATTTTAAAATGACAACTTACAGGTGGGAGATGTTGAAGTTGGTTATGGTCGAGCCACAATTCTTGCAAAGAAGGCAGTTTTCCTATGTGGTGGGGCTGTAACAAGTAAACAAGTCAATAAAACAAACACAGACTCTTTCTGATAACTGAACAAATGAATGTTCGATTATCATTTGGTCATAATGGTAAATTACTGGTCACTTAATTTCATAAAGTCATATTGGTAATTATTGCAACAACCTTATTTCAAAGTCCATAAAATGTACTTTGTTAATTTTTTCATTTCCATGACATCAGGTGTATGTCATGATTATTATCTATCTTACAGTATTTAGTATTGTAAGTGGAGCAGTAAAAATGGAATCCCCAAACCAGAAAGGTAGAAGGATTTTTCCATTTTTTTATGGCTTTATGTACATAAAAATCTATACTATCTCGTACCAGCTTTTTAAGAGTAGAAACCATGCTTAAATACTAACAAATTTTAACTCTTTTAGCACTACAAATAAATTGCCGAGAAACTATATTACGATTTTTAGGTCCCTGATTCTAAAGCCCAGTTATAAAAAGAAGAAAAGATTACAGATTCCACTTTTAAATTCAGTGGAATCCAGCTAATCCAAACACCTAACCTGAATGTCTACCTGAATAACTACAAGACTGACTGTAACATAAATGAACAAAGACAAAACAAATCTGAAAAAACATTAAAAACGACAATATTGCGTGTAGGGGCAAAAGTTATTTATCAAAACTAATAAACAGACGACAATTGGCGAGAAGATGCAATATTTCTTCTCCCGCCTGCAGATACAGTGCTGGGGTGTTGTTTAAGATTGTAAATGAACTACTCATTTTATCAATCCCAATATTGCACTGTTAGTATCCCATTCCTGTCTACAACTTCGAATTAGTATGCCAACATACGAAAACATACATAGTTAAACAAATTTAGCCTAGAATATATCTCTACAGTTTACAATGTATAGTACAATAGATTATAAGTAATTTTATGTAGAAAAAGGTTTTTAAAACGTTTTTCAGATTAATACGTTTACTCATGTCACTGTTCTTCTACTTGTGTTAGTATCAACAGTGTAATTTCGATAATGAAATTCCTACGTTAAACGGGTAATACTTATTTTCTAATCACTTAGACCAGTTCTACTGCTTTCATCTGCATTATTGAAATTATTTCGACTAATCTGAAAATTTGCTAATCTGAATAGAGTTTGCATCCCAATTAGTTCAGATTATATTGTAAACTATTTTTTCAGATTAATACGTTTACTCATGTCACTGTTCTTCTACTTGTGTTAGTATCAACAGTGTAATTTCGATAATGAAATTCCTACGTTAAACGGGTAATACTTATTTTCTAATCACTTAGACCAGTTCTAGTGCTTTCATCTGCATTATTGAAATTATTTCGACTAATCTGAAAATTTGCTAATCTGAATAGAGTTTGCATCCCAATTAGTTCAGATTATATTGTAAACTATACTGTAAACTTACTGAAGACGAAAAGAATAAGCATAGAAACACCCATAAATACAAAAACTTTATTCCTTTTTTTAGAAATTACGATTTAAATATTAATAATCTCTATGCTTATGTCTGTGAGGTCACTTATTCTAATTGTGAGGTCCAAACTTATGAAAAATGAAAATATTAATGGTATAAACAAACCTTAAATTCTAAAAAAAAGAATAATTCTTCCAATATTACAACAAAATTGCCAACAATTCATATACTTAAATTACCTATGATATTATTGACTATATATTTTTCTATTAACAAATCTAGTGATATTCACACAAACTTACTCTGAATTTATGTAAAACATCAAGCCCAGGTGTTCACTAAATTCATACTACTAACGCTCTAAAATTGTACAACAGAAATTTTCAGTTCACAGTGTTTAGAAAAATATGCATTTATGGAAAAATATTAACTTTTTCCTTAAACATTTAATTTTCTATCAGATTATGTGGTTTTTCTTTTAAATATTTAAAAGAACTGGGAACCATTCCAATACAAAAAAGAAATTGGTAAAAGGACAATGTAGATTCAGATATAATTATTTTATAAAGCATATTTGAAAATTTGTTTTACAATTTCGGTTTGGGGTGGAAAAGCTTCACTTGCTGTACTACTAGGCATTATTCTATATATTAAATTTGCAATTTTTATGTGGAACTATAGTGTACAACAAAACAGTTGACTTACCAATTCATCGATTTCGTTGTCTCCCAAATCGAGACGTTCTAATTTGGTCAGCTGGGACAAGGATTCGGGCAGAGATTTCAACAGGTTTTCTCTTAACTCTAAAGACTGCAGACTTAACAAACTGCAACATACAATTAATTATTGTATTACATTTATTTGTTAAAACGTCTGCAAAAGATTATTAGATTTTACAAAACTGTAGTCAATATTACAACTTTTATCAATTTTCTAAAGATATTCTGTGGACAACAAAGCCTTTATGTAACCTGACAGCCAAGTTGGTGGCAAACATTGAAAAATTTGGCAATTAATTTGTGCTGCATACTCTAATCTGAATACGTCTATTATATGGATAATTGCTGTTCCCAATTTTTCATCTGCCTACACGAGGTCTATCAGAGAGATGGAAAAAAATTTGTTTTAAAATATCACATACTTACAAAGACAAACCGAGGTTATCACGAAGTAAAAATTATTTTATTTATAAATATATCACTTCTGATAAAGTAAAATGTATTTTACAGAAGGCCTACTGTTTAAAATACTGAAAAATGCTATACTGTTACGTATCCTATACAGATATGGTATGTATTATATAGTCTTTATCTACTGTATTGTATTTTTAAAAAATTAGTTTAAGAAAATTATAAGCAATAACATGCTACTGAAAGAACTTTGACTGCACAAAAAACTATTACTATATAAAAAAAATTAAAAGCTACTACTTTCACATACATAAAACAACCTCAGAAACAACACATACGGACACAAGATTGTCAACAGATACATACACAAACTACTGAATAACTGGAAGTTTGCTTCAATCAATGAAATTTGTTAAACATCGGAATTTTGAACTTGTGTTTATTTTCTTTAAGCATTTCTTTCACACAAAATGGTAGCTTTGATGTATAAATAGAGACCAATGAGAAACTTTCAGTTTTAAATTAATCCATATTGTTTAAAGTAAACAAAAACTGTTAAAAAATCTGTCTGTCCTTAGTTCTGACGTATGTCAATCAACTCATGTGTTTACTAAAACCTTACAACTCCGTATGGCATGCTTTTTGTGTTGTCTACTGTATTAGTTCACGACCACACCTTACATATTTTAGTTTCAAGCAATTTAGCTTTGCTCATTGCTTATATCAACTGCCTTCACATTATATATGATAATTTTAAAGGTCCATATTCTATGCTGCAGTATATTGTAAATAGAAACATGTTTCAGCTTCAATAAACATATCAACTGGCATTACTTTGTAGATATTTGTATCAGTGAGTCTGTCCAAAAGAGGAAAGAAAAACCAAAATTTGACAAATTTTACTGTCCATTTTACTATCAACAGTCTCCATTTAAAGGCGGGTAAATTCTTAGTAAAAACATAGAAATAATTTGTTCCCAAGAAAATGCCTACTCACTACATGTGCCTGTTTAAAGAGGGTTTCACAGTGTTCAAGGAGTGTACAGTGACACATAAATGGTGCATTACACGACTTCTTAACTTCCAAATTATTTCCCCAAAAATCCAGTTAAGCTACAAACGAGTAAAAAGGATCGGTTCATTAGAATATCCTCAAATTTCAATCGTGTATGAAGAATCATAACTCATACCTGTGAAACAAATTTAAAAGAAAAGAATTAGTTTTACTCCTGAACTGAAAATTTATTTTATTTCAAATTCACTATTCTGACACTTGAGTTAAGAATCTTCACATCCCACTGAACTTTGAGCAGAATATGTGAGAAAAGAGCTGGAGTTTTCAATTTTTTTCTGATAGCTCTAGAACCGGATTTTTCAGGAATTTGTTCAAAATCGATGAGTAAATTTTGAGAAAATCCAATTTTTGACAGTTTTTTAATCAATAAAGAGTTTTAAGCACTTTTTTTTTAGATCACTTAAAAAAATAATCACTAGATATGAGAAAACTAGACCTACTACCAAAATTGGTCAATTAGTCGATGTGCATATGTGCTAATAGACAGACATCCAAACTTTTTTGTCTCGGGTGACCTGAAAACATATAGACCAATCAAAACCTTATACAGTTTTTTATGTTCCCCAAAATTTCCCTATAGGTCTACTTCAAATAGTGAGAAAATAAAAATGTTACCAATTTTGTTGCACTATTAATTTTGTTATTGAAAATTGCTAAACCTTACAATCAACATGCATCAAGTAGTTGAACACATTGGCTGAATCACTGGGTAGACTTTGAGTCATTAATGGTATTATGAGTCATGATGTCACAAAGTTATTATTATTCAAATATGAAATAACATAACAATAGGTTTACTAACGCAGCTTAATAACAAATCAACTTGAGCAGCAATGTTTGTGTTACAATCCTGATACATGGTATATATCTAATTCCACAAGAATTAAAATGTTGTTACACTTTAGTTATTTTTAACTAGAAATAAAAATAGATAATTTTACGTTTTTTTACATAAATATTTTTTTTACACTTCAAGGAATATAGCTCACAACATGGATGAAATATGAAAGGAAACAATTTAAGTCAAAAATCATTTATTTATTTTTTATATATACTGTTGTTATAGCTTTATCGAATAGTTACTTTAAATATGCTTTTTTTTAGTTATTGAAATTGAAATCACATAATCACTTTTTGTCTTCATTCACAATTTAATTGTGCATGTACAATTACATATACAATGTAAATTCATAAAAAAAATCATGCAACAAGTATTTTAAATATATAATAAAATCTGTTTAAAATTTTTTCAGTCGGTTTTTAACGCGCTAAAGGTAGTTTTTAACTGATCTCTCAAATGCAAATGAATATAGTAGAAAATAATAAAAAGCAGAATAATAGATGTTTATATGACAACAGAATAAATTGAAGTTTTAATTTTCACTTTAAAAAGATGGTGAGTGAAAAAATAAACGAATAATCATGTCTGTGTGACAGTCACTGAGTACAAATTATTTTACTGTATAAAAAGCTTATTCAAGTATTAAGTTTGAAACCTCCAGCGCTAAGATGAAATTCTTCTGGTGTCTTTTAATGATTTTTGTCAGCTACACTATAGTGGAACATTAAAAAAAGCTTTGCGTACCAAAGAGGATAAAGCTTTTCCAGGAAAAGAACAGTGGCTACTAAATGGGAAAAGAAAGATATTAAGTTTTTCCATAAGATTCCATTTCATTCTAAAGAAATTTACATACTTTATTTTATTAAGTGTTAAAAACAAATAACGGTAGGTGTAAAAACAAATAATGATGGCATGCAGCATTCTCACTAGCACGATAACAAATTCCAGAAAATATTTTTTTCTTACATTTCTGAAAATCTGATTTTATTATCAGCATTAAAATTTGCAAATTACATTTGAAATACAGAAATGAATTGCTGACTGGCCAATTTTATCGCCTTATTTAAAACCGTTTTGAAATGGTTGAACAGATTTTTTTTTGCATAACTTGTTCCCAAAATCGTTACAGCTGTTACCAAAACTGATTCTGTGCCACAAGTTTGCACAATCGAATCAGAACGAACTGCAAATGCTGAAAGGAGTACTAACATATACACCACGCATACATATTATGTATTTAAAATTTTTAATAACCCCTCAATAAAGTATCTAGCGGTCAGGATCAGTGCTCATTTTAATGTACTGGGTCTGTGTCATACCATCATGGCTGCTCCAATATCTCATTTCTAATAAAAATTCACTAAAAAAAAATAATAGCATTAGGATTGATTTTAATTTCATCCTGAAGAGCAATACTTTTTTTTTTTTTTTTTTTTTGGTGTTTAACGTCCGACTATTGTGCACACTTGGGCTAATGCAGACGGTGGGATGATTTATAGCGTGTGTAGTACGCTATCCACTAGACCACCGAGGCAGCTGAAGAACAATACTGAGCTACGGAGAATTAACACACTTGCATGTATAAACAGTAATAAGATTATTTTGCTTTTTTCTTTTTGTAAAGAAAATTATAAAAAATGATGAGATGTTCTAACATCTGCCCTACCTTTGTTCCAGATTTTAATAACATTATTTTCACAGAAAGAGTGGAAGTACACAATAATTTGTACTCTCAGTGACTCAGTCATGCAGACATGATTATTCATTTATTTTCACTCGTCCATCTTTTTAAGGTGAAAATAAAAACTTCAATTTATTCCATTGTTATATAAACATCCATTATTCTGCTTTTTATTGTTTTCTACTCCATATTGGAATTCATTTGCTTTTGAGAGATCAGTTATAAACTACTATAGCATTTTAAAAATCGACTGAAAAAATATTAAATGAATTTTATTATATATTTAAAATATTTGTTGCTGAACGTGGTGTTTAATATTTTAAATATATTAAAATATATGCTGAACAGGGTGTTGTGGGATCAAAACATTTCAAAAGAGAATAAAAAAAGAATTTATAACACAATTGTAAAAAAAAAAATAACATATGGTAGTGAGGTATGGCCAATTAAGAGCAGAACAGAAAGAATGCTGTTGGCTACTGAGATGGACTTTTGGAGAAGAGCGGCAGGAAGATCAAGAAAAGAGAGAGTGAAAAATGAAAGTATACGGAGGATAGTGGACGCAAGGCATACAATTGTAGAAGATATAAGAACAAAGCAACTGGTTTGGTACGGGCATGTACAAAGAATGCCGGATGAGCGAATTCCCAAAAAAATCATGCAATGGCGAACACCTGGAAGATGAAAACGAGGAAGGCCGAGACTGAGCTGGAGAGAGGGAGTCGAAAAGGAAATAAAAAAAAGGCATCTACCAGAAGACCTGTGGTGGGACTGCGATCGGTGAAGGTTGGAGATCGGAAGACGGCGTAGAACGTTGTAGACCGAATTATAGATAGATAGAAATATTTGTTGCATGATTTTTTTTTAGGAATGTAAATTGTATATGTAATTGTACATGCACAATTAAATTGTGAATGAAGACAAAAAGTGATTAAGTAATTTCAATTGCAATAACTAAAAAAAAAACATGTTTAAAGTAACAATTCTATACAAACTAAAGCAACAGTGTGTGTGTGTGTAAAGATTTTCGACTATTGTTCATTATCAAAGGAACAGGAAAGAAAACTCTTAATCTTGCTTCCATTTCGCAACCTTATTTATAAATCATTCATAATTTTTTTGCTTATATCAATAAGCTTGTGATAATGTAAAGTAATGGTGATAAAGCATTATTAAAATATGTTATGGAAAAATAGCCAATATTTGAAATTGTTTACAATGCAGCATATTCCCTCTTTGTGCCTCTCCTGACACTTGTCAATCAACATGTCGATGGTTTGAGTTTACGGCTCTTTTTAAACCTAAAACGAAAATCGTAGGTAGCACTACAATCATATGCTATGTGACCATTAAAACATACTTTTTTGGAATGCCATGGAAACATTTGTTCCACATTTTCTGGAATGCCATTTATAATTGAATTAAGTGAAGCATATTTTTTAACATATTAAGAAAGAATTTTTTACCAGTTACCTAAAGATATAAAAACCGTTATTAGAAATCACATTAAAAGGATGATTGTTACAGTCAAGTTATTATTTTTAAGGTGGAACAATGAAACCATAAAGCAACCTTTAAGAATAATTAAGATTACTCTAAATATTGAAAGAAAGAGTTATTACACAGTGCATTTTTGCTGTTTTATGGAAGATACAATAAGCCCTTAACCAGCCTGTTGCTAAGCAATAAAGAAGGCTTATTAGGTGTAATTAGAGTAACTTTGTGGGCTGGACTTGTTCGCATGTGTTTTGTGACTTAGTCTTATGTGTAGCCAATTAAGTAAACATTTTTTTTCTTGTGTATTCAATGACATATGCTACCTACATACCATTTACTATATAAATATTGGATAATGTATTATTTTCACAGAATTTATTTCTACATTTACAAACACAGTCGAATTGCAAAAATTACTTAAATACTGGAAAAAAAAAATTTGCAACAATTTCGTATACCTCCATACAAATTAAAAGTACATTTTCTCACCTTCCAAAATCGGGCGGAAGATTGGATAATGACATATCGTTGAGGCCAAGTATGGTGAGGCTCCGTAATTGCACAAACCCCGCTGGTAACCTGGAAAATGAAATACATGTTATAATGTTTATTAAAACCTGTCATTGCTTGAAAGAAACAAGGAAGAATGAACTGTTTATGTCAATAATCAAAGAAAATGTCATAGAAATCTATCCAAGCAATGTTTATACCATTAATCCAAGCACAACAAGTCATTTGAATCATTAGGCCTACTTGTTTCAGAAATTTGTAAACCATCTACTACATAAAGAAATAATTCTTGTAAAATAACCTTAACATTTTGGAGACAAAAACACTTTTACAGCTATACACTGTAAGTTTATGTGATGCCGCTAACAGAATTATACAAAACTGGAAAGTTACTTGGAATAAAATTTAAGGTGATAAATGAAAAATTTCAAACAGCATCAAAATCTGCACATATCAGCATTTTAAACTTTTAAATTACGGTACAACAAAAATACGAAAATGAACCCTGACGGCTGTCAAGTACAATTTCTAAATTTCAATGAATTTTGAAAATTTAAAATTTAAATTAATTTATACATTTTTTTTAGGCTGATTATGATTAGTATAGTAAGATTTTATAATAAAACAAGCAAGTTATAAACTTTTAAAGATTTGAAATAGCTGCCATTTTGAAAATGCTGAAAGCATTTTACTGTGTAAAAAACATGTCCAAACTACTACAAAAATCGATTTCTTTAGTATTTGAAAATACAAAAAATTTGAAAAATTTTGCATGTTAAATGGTAAAGTATAGTGATTATGCTAGTGACAGTATTTTTGTTTTCTGAGCCGAAGTGGGCAATATTTACTGGTTAAGTGTGGCTGTAGCTGTCTGAAAATTTGCAATGCAAAATGTTTCATCACGTCAGCTTGTGCTATTGAATTAATCATTCAGTCAACTCAATACGGCCCAGCACACACTGTGTAAACCAAATGTGTGTTTGGTGATGATATGTTTTCATGTGAGCATATCTATAACTGTCACCGACAGTCTAATGCCTGTACAGAAGGAAAAATACAGTGCTTGTGGGCAAACTGTACAGTAAAAATAGGAACATAAAAAATGTTTTATTTCAAGTAGAAAAAAGCATGAAAATCTCAAATGTAATTATTCAAAATGTATAATAAATTAAACTGTATTAAATATTTCGAAAATGTCTGCAAATTGTATCTAATTTAGTTACAATTAGTGAATCTTTAAACGATATATTTAACAAATTCTAAATTACAAAATAATGACATTTTAGAACAAAACCATTTGCACACAGCTTTCTGTTAAGATCGAAATGTATCTTTTAACAAAATGGAATAACCTCATAAACAATCATTTCAATTTGTGAAGCCCCGCAGGAGGTGCACCTATTGAGAGGATTTAGACGTCCATCGCAGTATCCGAGCCTACACACACTTACAAAATTACACTTGCGACTTTAACACTTTACACACACACTTACATTTAGGGCGGCGATAATAGCCTCAATGTGCTTTTCGCCTTAAAATAACAACAACAACAAAATCAATTTGCAAAAATAAAGTTGGTTTTGGCAGTAGCTTAGATGATAAGTCCGTAACTCAGCTAAATGTATGCATTTGTTTATAAATAGATTTATTCAAGTTACCTTATTTTTTTTTAAACTGATTTCACCAAACATAAATGTTAAACTGCATATTTCAACAAAGATTGCAAAAGTATTAAACTATTTTTTTTTAATTACAAAATTAAGTTGATTTTTTATGATTGCTATTTTGAAATGGATGAAACTTGTCTAAGCTATTATCAAAAACAATTTTTGAGCTAGTTTGAATAAAATATCATCAAAAATAGAAATAATAGTGCCAGAAAACACACACACACCCACAGAGAGAGAGAGAGAGAGAGAGAGAGAGAGAGAGAGAGAGAGAATTTTAGAGAGAGAGAGAGAAAAAAATATGTTCTAGCAACCACGGTTTGGCAACCCTTTCTACCATGGTCAACATCTTACTGAAACTGATGCTGCAAAATTTCCACAAGGAAATTCACTAAAAAGTTATTAAACATTACCTAAATATTTATGTAAAAATGTTGTTTTATCATTTTTTAAATTTATTTTTCATTGTCATGAACAATGAAAATGTCATCATCAAAACGAAAGATGTACAGTACAGCCTGTGTGAAGCAAATTTTTCTCTGGTGTCTAGATTATTTTGTTTCTTGTGATCAATCACTGAAACTTTTAATCATTGGCAACTTTTTCAATTTATGTGTACACATACCGTCTGAATATACAAATCTTACAGAGTTCTTAATATGATGAATTAAACTACGTATGAAAGAAATACTGTACATTAATTTCAAAGTGAATCATAATGAAGAGGTGTTACCTTGGAATTGGGTTGCTGCTGAAATCTGCCACTTGCAACGCCCGCAAGTTCTTAATGTTTTCAGGAATGTCAGGTATATCTGCAAGCACACAAAGTTAAATCTTACAATACTGGATAGTTTTTACAGAAAGTTATGTTGTCCTGAAAAATCTTGATATAAAACTTTTAATAATCCATTTCAGGGCTCTTAACACAAAATTAGGAATCAATTATGTGTATGGAAGTACACATCAAAAAAGAATTTTACGGTTTAATTTAATTGACAGATAATTAATTTATCAAAACCGATTAATCATTAACAGTTTAAGTTTGAGTTTATTTTCGTTTCATTCAATTTACTCCCAAAACTATATGTATTTTCATATGTGACCACAATTTCAGTATTAATCGAGTTTGATTCAGTAGGTTAGTTTCCCAGTTTGTTTTCGATAGCTCTCAAACTAAGTTATTATGGATATAGCATTTTGTTTTGATACTTAACTACATTTGGGGGAAAATTATGAAAATTGTTTAAAAATTTTAAGAAATTCCGATTTTTACATTTTTTTGCCAAAACAAAGCTTACGATTAAAAAAAAATGATTGCAACTTTTATCAAAATCCTACAATTCATTAAGTCTTTAGTAATAGAAAGATGGACATTTTTTTTTCTGCGAAAAACCGTTCAGGTTATCATTGCAGTCACGCAAAATGAAAGTATAAAAAAAATTATACACAATTTTACTTAAGTAAGAAGAAAACAACAAAAACAACAACAACAACAAACTATAACAGTAAAAATAAATTAAAAATTTAAATAACAGGTATGTCACACTTATCTATATTACACAGGTATCTATATTACACTTAGAACTAAATAACAATGAATAATGAATAAAATTTAATAACAATTCGTAAAAGTATATATAAACATAACAGAAATAAAATTATTAGATAAAATAAATAAATAAAATAACACAAGAAATAACAAATATATATATATATTAAATTTTATTTAAAACATTCAGACGATGAAGGAAGTATAGAACCCGGTCAACGGCCGAGGCACTATCTCCCAACATCGTCTGCAAACAGTTGCTCAGACCACACATAACACGCACATTTTGGAAACCATCACAATCGAGCAATATATGTTTTATTGTGATGGTTTCCCTACAGAACTCGCATTCAGGTGGGTCCCCGCGTTCCATCAGAAATCCATGCGTTAACATGGGGAAAGATGGACAAATATCTATGTTAAAAACATTTTCGAATTTTGATTTATCCATCAAAATTTCAAGATGATACTTCATAATACAGTGATAAAATTGTATAATCACAGAACAAAGCTGCCTCGCTGACGTAACAGAATGTAAAACGTCAGACTACTGTGCACACTTGGGCTAATGCAGACGATGGGATGATTTATAGCGTATGAAAATGCCAAGCCCTGGCCGGGAATCGAACCCGGGTCCTCGGGATGAAAGCCTAGTACGCTATCCACTAGGCCACCGAGGCGGCACAGAATGTAAGAATAACACAAGTATTTTTTCACACATTTTTGAAATGCTAATTTCACAATTACCATTTTAAAAGTTGAAATTATATTAAAATTTAAAAATGCTACTTAAAGACTCCCACACACCGACGCAGCCACGCGTGGCGGTAAACAGTTTGAACACAAATATATAGCCTACTGTAAAGGTTATAAAGCTTAAATAAAGAAAATTAATTGCTTATTGGGAACAAGGAGAATTTTCACAAACGCCGTTCTAATTAGCTTTTGTTAAACTCAAAAATAGCCTAATCAGTGATGAAAAACTCAACAATAAAAAACTGAAAACCATCTTAAAAACAAACATCTAAACAAATAATAATGAATTGAAGAGAAAAGTTTTAATAGCCTACAGGTGCAATTTCACAAGTACTTTAAGATTTTATATGCTTAATCCTTTTTTATGGGTCATAATTTCTTTTAGAAGATTCTAAAGTTATAGGTTTTGTATTACAGGTTAAACTACTTCATAACTGTACATCATAAGACAGGCTAATATATCAATTTCAATATAAAACAATTAAAAATAGTTTTTCTCCTTTTTTATTGCATAATATTCTTCTTCTTTTTAATATTTTTTACATTTGGTACGGAATAGACCATATAAAATGTTCATATTCAATAAGTTTTTCTGTCGCGTTTGAAAAACTTGTACTGCGATCAGCTGGCAAATCAAGCAAGCGGTGGTTCTGATAGCCGCCGCGCTATGATCGCTGCAAAATTGAACTCCAGGCCGCGCCTGTCTGAATACACAGGTCTAATTAGTCCAATGAATAGAGTACAAAAGGTCGGGCAGTTCTAAATTTTTAGCGTTGTATAGGTCCGTTAAGTAGCAAAAAATCCAATTTTCCTCACTTCTCCCTTGCCGCCATCTGTAAAAAATCATTGAAAATCGACACTTTTTTAGTTTTCTGCCTGTAACTTCCTTCGGATTCGTTTTATCGCAAACACACATATTTGCCGATTTGTATAGGACAACATTTCATAAAATATTAATGTTTACAGTTTTTTTTGTAGAATAAATAGCGACAAAAATGTAAAGCTCCAAAAGAAAAAAATATAATAATAATAAAATACAATTAAGTAAATACCATTAAAGTTGCAATAACTTTGTAGCTAATTAGATTCTCTACAAGATTGATTATTACGTCTTTTATGATAAAATTAAGTGTTACTGAGTTACTGCGACATGAAGTGGCAAGACGGTAAAATTCTTTGTTATTTACTAAGTTATATTCTTTTTTTGGAGCTTCACATCTCCATTGTACAAAAAAAATTAAATATTAACATTTTTTGGAAACTTTGTCCTATACAAGTCGGCAAATATTATAATGAACCCGACGGAAGTTATAGGCGGAAACCTAAACAAATGCCGATTTTTAATGGTTTTTCCAACATGACGGAGGGTGCGGAGAAGGGGGTGAGGAATATTGGGTTGTTTACTACAAAACACAAAAAATTTAAACTAACAGGACCTTTTGGTATAGGGACCCCATTTTGCGGGCTCACTCACCTGACCACCATCGCCACCGCGACCGCATCGGCGTGTGGGAGCCTTAGTGCAAATTATAACGTTCATGGCGGTGATATCAATGTCACAAAAAAACCCCATTTAAAAAAAAATTGAATGATTTTTTTTTAAGATATGAAATAGCCGCCATTTTGATACGGTTAAACAGAATTTCTTGAATAGTAAAACTAGTCCAAGCAATTAAGATTTGTGTGCCACGACTGAAAGAAATCGAACGATTACAAACCCTACGGTACTAATTTACACACGCGCGCGCGTACACACATCCTACAGATATAAAAATTTAAACAACCCTTCAAAAAGCGATCTAGAAGTCAGGACCACTCCAATATCACAATTCTCACGGAAAATAACACACATATTTACAAAACCGCTACATTGTTAATTTAATAAAACGACCCAAATTTTAAATTTTAATAAAAATTGATTCATACACTTTGTGTTACCGAAACAAGACCTGTTCAAACAAAATTAGCCGGAAGTTAAACAGGATGTAGATGCACAGCGCTGCTTCAGTTTCCCGTAGAAGACATTATAACATCGCTAATCTAATAACGGGAACAGCATCAGCTCCAAGCAGAGTGGCCTAGCCTGGAGTACATTGTGGAACACCACTCTATTAATTAGGTCAATTGCTTTGCAACAGGCTATCATCATGAAACGTACTGTAGTGCTGTAGTGCTTTCAGAAATAACAGCAACAAGTCGAGCAAATTTTCGCGAAACAAATACGTGTACCTCAAGCGTACAGTAAATTGGAGCACAACGGAAATGTACAATTTATAACGTGCCCGAAACCAAAATTAAACTGTTTTAAACGAAACAAATAATTAACTATACCAAATATTGTGCGAAATCAGCTGTTTACAAACAGTGACTTCCAGTCTAGATATATACAAGAACAATATATGCTGTGAGGTATGCATTACGTATTCAAGCTCCGGCGGAGGCAGCTGAAGTGAACGATGGGTTTAGCGACCCCACCATACCTCTAGCTCATTCTACTCTCACTCATTTACTCCACATTCACACAATACACACACACACACACCCGAAGGCCACCTCGGTGGCCTAGTTGATAGCGTACTGGGCTTTCACCCCGAGGACCCGGGTTCGATTAACGGCGAGGGCTTTCATTTTTCATTTTTCGGCGAGGGCTAACATTTTCATACGCTATAAATCATCCCATCGTCTGCAGTCGGACGTTAAATGTGCAAAAAAAAAAACGTTAAACAAAAAAAAAAAAACCTACTCAAGCGTGACGCGAAAGCAAATGTTTATACCATGATTTGTCAATCGCGATTTTACAAGTTTTCACTTCAAAAATACATTTTATTAACCAAACAAAAAAACATCTTAGATAACAGTAAACACACAAATAGGTTCATTTTTTTATGGTTGCGCTAACTTTCATCTTTTTTTATTAGTAATAAAATAAATATATATATATATATATATATATATATATATATATATATATATATAATTATATAACATAATTTTTAACTACATTTCGACACTTTAAACAATAGTTTATTATTTAAAACACTATGGTGAAACCGCGAAAAAACCTATTCTAGTCACAACAGTATCACATAAATTTGAATCGGACCCGTAAATACTGCCTTTACATGAAATTCAGTAAAATCATTACAGACTTGTGCGCTATAGAAGCTTACAGATAAACAAACCTAGTACTAAATTCATTTGTTAAAACACTGAACTTAAAAACTAATACAAGGACAAAACAATGCACATAAAAATTTTAACAACTTAAAACTGCAATATGTACATCTTAAGTTGAAAAAAATCACAACTGAAAGTGCTGACTCATACTAGTTGCAAAGTATGCCTAGGAGCTTCTGCAATTAGAGCGTTCCGTGACGGCAAACTGAATTTTTCCCCGTGCAAAATATATACCCATATCCCGCGATAAGAAGTAGTCACTTCAAAAATATTACAAAAAACTGCAATATGTACATCTTAAGTTGAAAAAAATCACAACTGAAAGTGCTGACTCATACTAGTTGCAAAGTATGCCTAGGAGCTTCTGTATTAGAGCGTTCCTGTGACGGCAAACTGAATTTTTCCCCGTGCAAAATACACACCCATATCCCGCGATAAGAAGTACTCACTTCAAAAATATTACAAACTTTTTCGTATTCAATTATTTTCACAAAAAATAAGTTCGTAAGTTTTCAGCTAATAATTTCGCAAGACTAACACTTTCCCAAAATTTTGGTTATATCTGTAAACTCACAACTCAGTTCATCGTAAAAAAATTGAAATAAAAGAATTTATAATTCGATAGCAAATCGAAAAAACCTAAAATAAACCCGATGGCGGTCAGGATTAACTTCCAAACAACATATTTCAAATTTCAACAAAATTTAAAGAACCGATTTCGAGAAATTATCCGATTTTTAGTTTTCCCAATCTAGTTCCCAAAACTAGATTTATTTAAGTCAATGTTGTTGCGAAATATGACTAAAACTGTACGCCGATTAAAAAAAAATCGGCCGATACTGTTCCATTTGTATGCGTTTCAATTGGGCTAGAAAATAATTTTACAATTAATAAAATGGTCTGGTATGGTCAACATTTTTTTATCAAAATCGTTTAATTAGTTTTTTATGAAGCCATACAAAGAAACCCAGCCAAACAGATATCCATTTAAAAATCTTTGACTCAGTGGACATAAAAATGGATATATCCATTAAAATCTTAAAAATCGATTTTTTCCACTATCATCACACTTTCTATATAGGCCTATTTATAGTAAAATTCAATGTTATTAAAAGTGCCGTTCACATTATCAATATTTTCCCATAATGACTAATAGTTCGAAGAACAGCCGACCTTTGAGCGCTGCACGACAGCGCTCGTAACATTTTCCGCCAATGTAACCGGCAACCGTAATATTTACGAAACAATTTTACTGTACCGCCGTTATTGAAAATTGTACTCCCTTTCTCCGTGACGCGGTCAAAATTACGATAGGTTTTGCCGTTCAGCTGGTATTACAGGAAATAACCAGCACCTCAAAGTTGAATCACACGCCGCCATCTTGAAACGGAAGTGACTGGGAAAAAATCTTTCACACACGTCTTTCAGGCTTTAAAAAAGGTACCTCAAGTGCAAACATCGGTCAATGATTTTGGCCAAAACTGCGTTCACTCGTCATCGTTGAATCAGGGACCGCCATCTTGAAGAGGAAGTAAGTGGAAAGGCAAATCTTACACATATGTCATTTGGGTTTTATACAAGTTACCTCGTACCAATTTCAAAACAATCGGTCAATGCGTTTGGCCAAAGCTACGTAAAACGCCCTCGCGCACACACACGCACGCACGGAAAACCAAATGACGAAAAATCGAGTTGAAACAGAGACCTCGCTTTGTTCGGTTAATTAACTTTTCAAGCATTGTAGCCGTCAAATGAAATAAATATTCTTAAATCATCAATATTGTTCCTTTTACAGGATAACGCAAATTTATTTTTTAAAAGTTCTCATTTTCAACTCAAATTTTGAAAATCTGTAGTAGCTAAATTTTTCCTAAGTAATCATTCAGTTTACCGTTTAGATCCAAGAGATTTACCGATTTACAACGGTTCACTTAATTTACAGGTTCCCCTCTCTTTAAAAGCACCTGCAGAAATACGTCTGCAGAATCTGGCTTCGCGCCCCGCTTCTATTTTATTTTTACATAATTAGTTTATTAAAAGCTTATACGTCATTTCGGCAACAAATGGAGTTTGACAGCTGAGACACAAGCCTGCAGGAAGTTCGGGTCATTTCCTTCCGGTGGTTCAAAGATCGCTCATTAGACGTCGTTAACTTCTAGCTCACTCTGTACCGCCTCATTTCAAGCTTGAGATGCTACAGCTTGGTACGTAATTCAGGAGACTTTGATGAGCGGGGAAAACGAAGTTCTACGTCCACATGTCAAAACAAAATGACAGAAATTAGTGCGTTGTAAACTGGATATAAAAAAATATCACGAACCCGTAAACATATTAGCAGACTTGCTTGCGATCATGTCTGTTACATGACTTGTATAGCGAACCTGCCAAAGCGTACAAAACAAAAAAACAATATTTGCTACAGTTTTACACGCACGCACGCACACACACACACGCACACACACACACACACACACACACACACACACACACACACACACACACACACACACACACACACACACACACACACACACACACACACACACACACACACACACACACACACACACACACACACACACACGCACACACACACACACACACACACACACACACACACACACACACACACACACACACGACACACACACACACACACACACACACACACACACACACACACACACACAACGACACACACACGACACACACACACACACACACACACACACACACACACACACACACACACACACACACACACACACACACACACACACACACACACACACACACACACACACACACACACACACACACACACACACACACACGACACACACACACACACACACACACACACACACACACACACACACACACACACACACACACACACACACACACACACACACACACACACACACACACACACACACACACACACACACACACACACACACACACACATACACACACACACACACACACACACACACACACACACACACACACACACACACACACACACACACACACGACCACACACACACACACACACACACACACACACACACACACACACACACACACACACACACACACACACACACACACACACACACACACACACACACACACACACACACACACACACACACACACACACACACACACACACACACACACACACACACACACACACACACACACACACACACACACACACACACACACACACACACACACACACACACACACACACACACACACACACACACACACACACACACACACACACACACACACACACACACACACACACACACACACACACACACACACACACACACACACACACACACACACACACACACACACACACACACACACACACACACACACACACACACACACACACACACACACACACACACACACACACACACACACACACACACACACACACACACACACACAAATCGACCCCGCAAAAGGTGATCTAGAGGTCAGAACAAGGTTCTGGGTCTGGGCCTTACTCTGATGGCCGCCAAAATAGCTAATTTTTGCAATGGAATGTCACTAACAATACAAGACAAAAGGCAGGTACACATCTCTATTTTAACCGCACTCTGTTTCTGTCGTGTATTTGTTTTTAATGCGCAATATTTTGTAAAATTCACCTGCAATTATAAAATATTTCGACTTTCGCTAACGCAGTGCAACCTAATAACAAGAAAACAATTTAAAAATGTATACAGTTTAAGAGTGCACCTATAAACATTTTCCTAACAGAACCACTGTTCTATTTAATACTGCGTTAAATTTTTAATTAAATTTCCTCTTGCATTACAATATAACAGCGACTAGTACTGCACTGTGCTAGTCCAACACAACAAAGTCCTTGTCTTTGCTGTATGACAACTTTATTTTAATAAACCTGCCAATAATATGTTACAACTAAGGATCTTCTGGTCTGTACGATATTTATGAAGACTATACAATACGTTATTTAAAAATGTCTAACACGATTAGTGTTTATTCCTTCTGTTCAAATGTTTGTTGTTTGCTTTACGTGCCACGCAAAACGTTAGTTTTTACGTTGATGTCCGTATAAATTATTCGTCCAGTAAAAACTAGGCAAACTGCATTACATATTAGGGCCTATATACTCAAAATGGTGGCCATTTTAAAACAGCACCATGTTTATGAATCTTGCTCCAAGGGATAAAAGAATACTCCTTTTTCAGTAATGTCTAACGAATTTTTCAAAAAAAAAGGGAAAAAATGAAATTTAACTACTCTTAATTTTGAGTAGCTAAATAGCTACAAAGCTAATTCCAAAATATTTTCGGGTAATGGAGAAACTTCTCTACATCTTAAGTTTGAACTAAATCAGAGTAGTAATTTACAGAAAAACTGACATGTTCACTCTGGAGTCAAGAAGTGTAAAAGCATTTAAGGCCGGGTGGCCATCAAAATGCGAAGCGGAGTTGCGGACATTGAGAGCGTAACGGAGCTAAGGACAGTCAAGCAGCGTCACTGGGCTCAGCTCCGCTCAACTTCGACTTTGTCTAGGTTCGGTTTTGAAGCTGACAACACTTCCCCTACCACGCCTCCGTTACATTAGGCCTAAATATTAAGATTTAAAAGATACAAACGCGTTCTTTAAACTGGCTGAAAACTCCGCTTCCGGTTGCCGTTCATCCCGCTCCACTCTCCGCATTCGGTGACCGCCCGCTATAAAATTGACTGCTGAAATTTTTCAGTTCATTACAATACTCTCTCTCAAAGAGTAAAAGATAACTGCGGCACGCAGCTCTCGTTGACGTGATTGAAGCGAAATTTCCAGAAAATAACATCACGTAAACATTTTACAAAAAAGCAACGCATTCGAAAATTAACCATAACCGCCGTCTAATTCATAACTTAAAAAAATCTGACTTAGAGTGTGTATCACTTTAAATTAACGAATAAATTAAAGTATGCTTATTTCAAAATTTAAACAATCGCGAAACACAGCTGTCTCGCTAACGTAATAGAAGTGAATTTCTCCAAATAAAATTTTAACACTGCTCAATTTTTGAAATTCGGATTTCACAATCATAATCAGCAAAAAACAATCTAGGCTACTTACTTTTTCACAGTCCAGTATGTAATCTCTTTAAAATCACACGAGGCCGCCTCGGTGGCTAGTTGATAGCGTACTAGGCTTTCACCCCGAGGACCCGGGTTCGATTCCCGGCCAGGGCTTGGCATTTTCATACGCTACAAATCATCACATCGTCTGCATTAGCCCAAGTGTGCACAATAGTCGTAAAAAAAAAAAAATCACACCTAGTGTTGCGAGGGCGCGAGCATCACTCACTAAATATGAGGTAAAAATAACAAAAAATTACCAACTACTTTATATACTCGTAATCATTTGGTTGAAAAAATTATATAAATTTTCAGTTTTACTTATTTGATTTGTTATAATAATTCATAAGCGCACTGTACATGGCCGTAATTTGAGGACAGTTTGAGTATAATGATTATTAAACAACCGATTAACAATTTTATTTTTATTACTGTGGAAGATTTTGATATTTTGAAAAAGTGTTAACGGGTTTTTTTGAGATTTTGAGTTAGAACATTGCAGGTTTTCCCGTAAGCTTCAGAACCATTTTTTTCACGTAGGGCTACCAATAATTATTTGAACCCTTCGAGCTGCACCTGAACAAATTTTTAAATCAACTTGGTTAAAGATTTTATAAAAAATTTCGACACTCTTTATGGCAAATATCCTTACTTTATTAATAAATAACAAAAACAATTTATGTTACAGAACCAAAAATATAAATCAGGTATCATGTTTTCTCGATTCGTCGTTTTTGTTTTTTAATTAGTTAACGTTGCTTTTCAGTCATAACTCTGCAACATTTTCATAGTTAATTTCATTTTTTTCGTTGCAATTTATTTTCTACTCTTCCTAGTCTTTCTCGTTTATTTTTTTTGTTAATCGTTGTTCATCGTTTCAAACATATATTTTTTAAGTTTTACAGTCCATTTTATTTAGATACTGAACTTTTAACATAACCTCAACCGAAGTGGATATTGAAGCAACAGCTGTTGTGCGAAATCAGCTGTTTAGAAATAGTTACAATTTTATTTTTATATATACAATAGCACACAACACGCTACATGTACTGCTATTATATACAATATGACACTGGTACGCATCGCGCAAAATCCACCATCGCAACCAGTCTTAAAACATGATACATGTTAAAAGTCTTCGAGCGAAAATTGAAAAACGTCTAGCTGAAGCAAACCGGAGTAGCAGTTTGCAAGTACGAACACACACACACACACACACACACACACACACACACACACACACACACACACACACACACACACACACACACACACACACACACACACACACACACACACACACACACACACACACACACACACACACACACACACACACACACACACACACACACACACACACACACACACACACACACACACACACACACACACACACACACACACACACACACACACACACACACACACACACACACACACACACACACACACACACACACACACACACACACACACACACAATGCAACGCGGTGCACCGCCGTGCGTTGCTGCGTGTCGTGAGTGGTTACCGAATAGTTTCCTACGACGCTGCATACGTGGTGGCGGGCGAACCGCCAATGGAGCTGATGGCTGATGAAAGAGCGAGGCTATACTGGCGCAGGCGAAGTGCTGAGCCGCGGTATAGTCATACAATGGCAATTACAGAGGAGCGAAATCGGACCCTGGAGACATGGCAGCGACAGTGGGAAGAATCAACAAATGGACGATGGACATACCGACTCATAGGTAACATCCAGGATTGGTGCAACAGGAATTATAGAGAGGTGGATTTCTATCTCACACAGATTCTCACTGGGCACGGTTGCTTCCGAGCTTACTTGTTCCGTTTCGGGCTGGAAACGGACTCGGCTTGTCCCCTCTGTCTTCCAGCAGTGGAGGAAGATGCGGAGCATGTGTTTTTCCGCTGTCGGAGATTCGACAATGAAAGGATGAGGCTGCAAACATATCTGCGAGGCAGCATTGCACCGGAAAGTCTGGTTGCGACTATGATGGCTTCAGAGGCCAACTGGAGGGCCATTGCGGGATTCGCTGCAGTGGTCATGAAGAAGTTGAGGGCTGAGGATTGAGGCTGAGGATCGAGCCATCACTGTAGAAGAGTAGGCGTTCAGCCAGTCCACCTTCCCATGAAGTAATGCCTGGTGGCGGTTCCGTGGGGAGGTTTACAGAAGTAAGGAATGCTTTTGGTGGTTTTTTAGTGGGTAACAATATATCTTCACTTGAGTTTGAACTTTGTTCCCAGTAGCTCTTCATTCTTTCCGATCTTCTTTTTCCTCTACTCTTCCGAAATGACTCAATTTGAGTCCACTCTGAAGATGGTAAAATTTATTCCCTACCCCAGGTAGTCTATAAAAGATTTTTCCACCTTTTTTGGCATCGAAAAAAAAACACAGGGAGAGAGAGAGAGAGAGAGAGAGAGAGAGAGACGAAATTTTAAAAGTTGTTTTGAATCGAGCATTTATGTACAAAAATTATCACTAAGACTTTTGGCTAGAAAAACCAGTATAGGCTTACTTTCCGTCTTTGACTCCTGATTGTAAATATGGAAAACCGGAAATTGTGTTCAAAATACGGAGTCTCCGTACCAAATACGTTGTTAGCAACAATTTTAAAAACGGAACAGTAACAGCCCTCGAGTAACGCGGGAGGAGAATGAGTAGTGAGTAGTAGACTTATTTATTAGGTATTTTCCCCGAAACATTCGTACGCTTAGAATTCAATCAATGCAGAATTTAATTGGCAACAACTTTTAATTAAAACTACTTTGCGATAGAATGCATTATTTCGAAATACTCTGCACGAACAGTCGGAAATAGACTGAATACTTTCGACATTTTCCACTCATTCAGGACCGATTTAGCTGAAATACGAATATAACGCAGCCATTATTAAAACTGAACTGCATACAACTACGGTATTTACTTCGAAACAACAATCGGGCGTTGGGTTCGTTTTAATTAGCAAGCACAGTAGTCTACAGGTACTTGTTGAGGGATTAAATTATAAATTCACTTAAATACCCGTATATCTAATTCATACGGAATCCATGTAATATAATAAAGAATATACAACACAAGCAGATTGCATTAAAGTTGTTTTACAATTCTATACTTGTCCAATTACCGCCTAAAAGCACTGAGTGTAGTACTGAACAAATAAAACGAAGCTAAAATGTTTGCTAATAACGCCATGTTTTCCAATTAGCATTAGAACATGAGCTACTGTAGCTCGCCATTGTCCCGAGACTATATAATGATACCTATTATGACTTTCTGCGGAAATTTTAACGCTGATTACGATGGTAAAGAAGCATAATACAGTCGACCTCGGATATAACGCGGTTGAAGGGACGAAACGTACATGAGCGCTGTAAACGAGATAGCGTTGTAACCGAGTTTACAGTAAACGAGTTTGTAAACGACGGCAATACTGTATGTAGTGAAAGTAAAGCCTGTGTACATAATTAATGGCTATTTTATTACACATATTACATATTTTGAAATATATTTTAGTTAAAACTAATAGAAAATAAGTACTGTACAGTCTAGTATGTATATATGCGTACACTGTTATGAGTGTTCGTGAGACTGACGTTTCCCCCTCCACTAAGGGGTTACAGAGTGTATGTGTGTAACGCCTACACATACACTGTGTAGGAGGCAGACCGACTAGCTGAACTTGGATCTGCATTTGAGTTTATAGTACCTGAGCCGGCTTTAGGGATTTCTCTATCGTTGGCCAGGTCCGCTATTAATGGGTGGATTACAAGTCAACACCAGGTAAGATGGGTCAACCTTCATGGGCATTCCAATAGTAAATGTCTCTTTAACAAAGTTCCTTCTGGAGGAATCAAAAGGGCAGATGTCCTGGGCACAGCATAACTCATAACAGGGCACTGTGGTCTGAGGGTGCACATGAACAGGATAGGTGTGTACCACGGAGAAACCGTGTGTAGATTGTGCAGGAAGGAGGAAACTGCAGGTCACATAATTTATGATTGTGAGGCTCTTGCTAGTAGGAGGCTAGGGGTTTTTGGTTTCCAAGACCCTAGGGATCTTCAGCAGTGTGAGCTAGTCGTGGGTTGAACTTATTAGGGGCACCAATCTGCTGAACTAGGTATTTTAAGAGGTAAGTTGCACAATAGGTCAGTTGATCGCAGTGCCTGGGGTTGAACAAATCTCTTCCTCTAGAATATATAATCTAATATATAATGTGTGAGAGAGAGAGAACGCTTTTACGGGAACGACACAATTTACATTGTTTGTTTAGACAGCAACAAAATTCTAAGAAAGGGACCGTTTCTATTCTCAACCTTTATTATAAAAATATAACACAAATTGTATTTAAGTGAGAGTGACTATAGGTCAGCAGCTTAGAAAACTGTTAAGAGCATCAGTGGGACAGAGAGAAAAATGTGCGAGTGAGAGGTCGTGTTCCCATAGCTCCTCCCTTTTTCTTCACTATCACAGAGTAGTAACAGTTTCTAGACTCATATTGCCAGACTCTGAGTCCCTGAACTGTTCGAGGGAGCTGGAGGCGAATTCTCCTACAAGCACGAGAAGTTCTCGCGCAGGCCGTTTACTAAGTGGCTGGACTATAACAGCAGCGTGACAGCGTTGTATCCGAGCCTAAAATACACGTACACTTCACCTATAACCGAGTTAGCGTTCTAACCAAGGTCGACTGTATAAAAGTCAGTAATTAAATGGTTTGCTCTGCTGTGTTGTCTGTAGGTGATACAATTGAGCAGTCAACCGGAAAACTTCAAGAAACAGTAAATCATATAAACAGTTGGGCCCAAACATGGCGCATAAAACTTAACGAATCCAAAATAGTTCAGTTAATTTTACTAATAAATCATATAAGTATCATTGATCCAACATGCTAGATTTGGATGGAAAGAGCAAGTTAAAAAAATGAACGAAGAACTGAACATCAGGTTAAGAAAGATGTACTGGCTGTTGGGCAGAAAGTCCGAGTTATCCCTTCACAACAAGCTGAAGCTTTACAAACAAGTGCTGAAACCCATATGGACATACGGCACAGTTATGAGGAAGTACTAGAAATGCTATCGGTGCAAATTATTCAGCGTTTCCAAATAAAATCTTGAGAATGATATCTAATGCACCATATATGTTCGTAATCACGATCTGCATAGGGACTTAATTGACCGTTGTTGCCGAAGAAAAAAATGGCTTGTTGCTCAAAGACATGAGAGACGGCTAAAAATTAACTGCGTGAGCAGTTAATGAGGCGTGTAAACTGCTCGATAATGATGAACTGCATATAATAGAAGACTTAAAAGAGGACCAAGCCCTTTGAGCTTGCATCATAGTATAACCTACTTGCAGCGCCGATGTGTTAACCTAGACTGTACTTTAAAGAATGTTTTTACATTGTGATATTTTGTTAAATTATATTGTTAGGTACAGGTGATAGTTCTTAGAACTAGATGCAGTAATCCTATTATATTAAACGAGCAATTTCTGTATGTTTGTATGTTCAACGTATCTCGAAAACGGCTCTAACGAATTTCACAAAACTTCGTATATAAGGGTTTTGAAGAGTGCAGATTCGATTGCGCTAGGTCTCACGCCCGTAAAAAATCGCAAAACGGCGAATTTCTCGCCTTAAATTTACATGGAGTGTATACCTATATATATTGTGTGTATAACAGGTAGAGAAGTTCATATTCCTAGAATCACATTAGGTTCAAGCGAAAGTAAACTTGGATGCACAATGCAAAGCATCAATTTCCCGTTAGGCCAACTTTTGTTATGACAATACATAAGACCCAAGGGCAGATATTTGTATCAGTTGGGATATTCCTACTAACAGCAGTTTTAATGCATGGAATGTTATACCTAGCTTTCTCCAGAGTAAAAAGGCGAAATGGACTGAAAATTCTCTTGCCCCCTAGAAAACACTCGCCACACAAGAAGTGTTGTTTGGATTTTTTTTCGGCGAAAAACCGTTAAGGTTATCATCGCCGTCACAAAAAATGAAAGTATAAAAAAAATTATACAAAATTTTACTTAACTAAGAAGAAAACAACAACAACAACAAACTATAACAGTAAAAATAAATTAAACAGAAATTTAAATAACAGGTACAGCTATATTACAATAACGAATACTTAAGAACTAAATAACAATGAATAATGAATAAAATTTAATAACAATTCGTAAAAGTATATATAAACATAACAGAAATAAAATTATTTAGATAAAATAAATAAATAAAATAACACAAAAAATAACAAATATATAAATTAAATTTTATTTAAAACATTCAGACGATGAAGGAAGTCTAGAACCCGGTCAACGGCCGAGGCACTATCTCCCAACATCGTCTGCAAACAGTTGCTCAGACCACACATAACACGCACATTTTGGAAACCATCACAATCGAGCAATATATGTTTTATTGTGATGGTTTCCCTACAGAACTCGCATTTAGGTGGGTCCCCGCGTTCCATCAGAAATCCATGCGTTAACATGGAGTGACCAATTCGAAGGCGGGTTGTTTGGAAAGAAGTATTACAAGAACAATCGAATAATTATGTTCCTACAACAAATATGCAGATCTATGAAAATGTGGAGACTTGGAATTTCCCTGACAACTTTGAAGATTTTAATATTTGATCATTTGCATGGTTATTTGAAGATTTTTTTTTATTTCATTTGCAGATTTTTATAATGCTTTAAATATCAATATTTTTATATTAATTATTTAATGATTTCTATCAGAAAGAGGCTACATTATACAATTCTTTAATACATATTCATTTTTTCCTCAACGCATCACATATATATATACGATTGTTTTGTAAATATTTTGTATGTTATTTAATTTTATTATATTGAACATCATTTAACAAAAGTTTGAACAAAAGATTTCAAAAAGTATTTCAAACAAATTTCAAAAATAAACAACACGAGCGGAGCACGGTCACCCGGTACTAATAATAAATAATTAAAAAAATATAACTGGTGCTATTTTGAAACGATTAAACGGACTTTGCAGGTTAGTGGAGTTTTCTAAGTAACACAAAAATCAATTTTTGGGCCAAATTTAAATCGAATCGAACTAAACTTCGAGCTCTGGAGTACTCCCCCCCCACACACACATACAAATTATTTCTACAGACTTTAAAGCTGGTTACGACAGTGAAACCAGATTTTCAAAATGTGTAACGCAAATAACAGTACGAATTTTACGTTGACCAAAATTAATGCCCCACACAAAATGTCTATTATGAAACTGAACTTTCGTTTACATGATATCATCAGATTGTTACTTAAAAAAAAAATCAATCAGTACTTTTTCATTATTATGATTTAATTATTTTTGTAAAAATCTAGATGCATGCAGGAAAGGGCAACTCTCGAAAATTATTTTTCTATTAAATTTCTACAACTTAAAAATTAACTGAAACTGTCACATACTATGAATTTGAGTACCTTAGGCTATATAAGGGATTTTAATAATTAATCAGTTTATAACCCTACTTTTGACAGTTATACTAAATATAATAATAAATATATTTGTAATTCTGGCATTCAAAAATTGGTATAGGTCATATACCTTAAATAATTTAACTACACAAATTTAGAAAATACACATATTAAAAATTAACACGAACAATAAACATAACCTCAATTGAAATGATATCGAAGCTATTGTGCGAAATCAGCTGTTCAGAAGTAGTCACTTCCAGTCTAGATATAGTCTATACAAGAACAATATATGTTGTGAGCTATGCATTACGGATTCAAGCGTGACGCGAAAGCAACCGCGGCCATACAAGTTTGTCAATCGCGACAATAGAAGTTTGTCAACCGCGGCCATACAAGTTTGTCAATCGCGACAATAGAAGTTTGTCAACCGCGGCCATACTAGGTTGTCAATCGCGACAATAGAAGTTTGTCACCGCGGCCATACTAGTTTGTCAATCGCGACAATAGAAGTTTGTCAACAGCGGCCATACTAGGTTGTCAATCGCGACATTAGAAGTTTGTCAACCGCGGCCATACTAGTTTGTCAATCGCGACAATAGAAGTTTGTCAACCGCGACCATACAAGTTTTTCAACCGCGACCATACAAGTTTTCACTTCGAAACTTGGCCACGCACGCGCGCGCGCACACACACACACACACACACACACACACACACACACACACACACACACACAACGCCGGAATTTCTAAAAACTGTCCTTGCCGAATATTTATTTAAATGTGTACAGTTAACGCCCCAGCCAGTAGGCTTATTAAATTTAAAAATAATAATAATAAATAAATAAATGTAGGGTTAGTTTTATTGGAACTTTTGTTTTTCGTACAAAGCTTGTAAAAGTTTCGTAACTGTTTACCCTACCACCTCGGGCATGTGTTCCCCGTGACGAGAAGCAGAACGCCCGCCTAAAATAAAAGTACAGTATACCTAACCTAACAGTAACCCATTCGTACAATGGTAGTCGCCGTACACATTGGTTCCTCGTACAGTACTGTTTGATTCGTCGTTCGGCGAATCCAGTTTTATCGGGAGAACCCTTTCCGATCTGCTGAAGAATTTACTCTGTTAATGTAAATAAATGGTGCAAAAACTTTTCCACATTCAATTATTTTTATACAAACGTCTGTTCCGGAAAATTCAAACAAGCTAATTCAGCAAAATTTCTCAAAATTGATTTATATTACATGTCCTTCAAATTTCTGCCCGATCATACCTGAAGTTAGTAAATGAAAGAAATCTACGGTACTTGAGTGAATCGAATACCAAAATAAAGCCCACGTCGGTAAAATATTTTTATCGATTAACTTCCTATTTGTAAACTTATTTTGTATCAAATCTGCTACGCTTACCCAAGTTACGAATACTCGTGGTACGTGACCAAAGTATAATCGAAATCTGATAAATCGATTTCGGGGATATTAAGCCGATTTTTTCGATTAACTTCCTATTTGTAAACTTATTTTGTATCAAATCTGCTACGCTTACCCAAGTTACGAATACTCGTGGTACGTGACCAAAGTATATCGTAGTACGTGACCAAAGTATAATCGAAATCTGATAAATCGATTTCGGGGATATTAAGCCGATTTTTTCGATTACTTATCAAACACGATTTTTCGTGGATATACCTTTTGTCTGGCTGGATGAATGAGCGATTCTCTAGGGTTACTACTGCACTGCGACCTTATATATTTATTGTGCCCCTTTTCTATATTCCTGAGATGCTCAGTTTCAGCGCCTTCTTCAGTACTAGGCTCTTCATAAAGTCTAAGATTCGGAGAATATTCAAGGTGGGTAATTCTCCCACTTCTCATTTGTGACTTTCCAATTCATTACTGAGGTACTTTCAGATGCTTGCTTTTCAATTCCCCCCTTTACTACGGAGGTTGTTTTTCTAGTAGTATACACCAGTATAGTAGTAGTATACGGAGCCCTGGGAGGTTGCCAGGTACCCCAGGGCTCCGTTTGATACACCACTAGGCCGGTGTCATACACTCCATCAGCACGGGTCGCTTTACACTAAGAGTTAGCCAGGTTATGCAGAGTAGTGAATGTGTGTGTCGAGTATATGAATGAGAATATTACGAGCTAGATGTACGGTGGGATCGCTAAACCCATCAGCTGTTCAATTCAACTGTCTCCGCCAGCTACCGTATGGATAATTATGTACTACATTCGAACAAAATTTTATCAAAACATTTAGAGAAACTGTTTTTGACGGAAAGGGGTTTTGGAATCAAGAGCTCTGAAAAAGAACCATTAAAATCTTAGACGTTCTTTTAAGCAGCCATTATTTTAATTCACGTGTCCTGGTTACACAACCTGTAGCCAACACGAGACATTACAGACTGAATTAGCAGCCACTGTGACGTCACTGTTATTTATTCAGTCAGAGACAGACAGTCTGTTGACAGGTGGCAGGCAGGTGAACAGCTGATAGCTTTTACGTTCCGCACATGCGCACATATCGATTCACACTCAGAATTAATTACTGCCAAGATAAACGTTAAGCCTGAATAACTAATTTGTTACACTTCCACTGTGTAGCTTCACAGTATTAAACCGACGTTAACAAAACATAACCTCAATATGAAACTAACTGTTGAACACAATATATTTTTTTTTTAGAAAACCTTGTAAATACACTGTAATAACGTAAAACATTGAAGGATAGAGATATTTAAAAAAAAATTAATGTTATAACGTCATATGTAGATACAAAATTGTGACACTTTAAATCGTTCGTAACTTTGTAACAAATGATGACAGATATGCGTGGATACCTTCTCACCAGTGTATACACGCATAAAAGGAAAAAGTATGACTTTTCATAGCCGTGCGCGCAAAATAGCAGAACGGGCCAAAAACGGATAGTTGCACTTTCAAAATCATTGATACACTAGAAGTTATCACGTATGATAAGCCAATGTCTAGGGAAAATTTTAGTTTTCGAGCTATTTTATAAATAACTAGCATTACCCGTCGCGGCTTCGCCCACGAAACTTAAACTGTTTCATTAATGTAATAATTTAGAAACATAAAAAAATATATTAATAAAAGCATGATTATCTAAACTCGTGATTATTTTACAGTGAATGTGTGGTTTTATTGTCTTCAAACGTGTCCCATTCGAATTTAAGAAAATCTGATAAAAAATATTTTTCTCCAATACAAACATCTATACATTTTTATACTTTTATGTTCTTTTAGAGGATGAATTCGGGGGGGGGATGTTGAATTACGTGTATCATAATTTGTGTTTTAAAATATTTTGTTTACTTTTAAGAAAAGCCGATAAAAAATATTTTCTCCAATGAAAACACTTTTTTTCTATAATTATACCTCTTTTTACATTTTTATTCCTTTAGGGAATGAATTCGAAAAAAAGTTGAAATATGTGTTTCATTATTTGTGTTTTGCGGAATTTACGGATCCAAAACAAATATTTCTTCAATTTGAAAATTGTATACCTCTTTTTTACATTTTCTACACCCTTTCAATCTCTTTAGGGTATGAGTTTTGGGAAATGGTGACACATATATTTCATTACTTATATTCAAGAGTGACTATGATACGTTTTAAGGTCAGACGAAAAACCTCTGATTTCCAAAAAAAAAATTGTTGTACCTCATTTTTACCTCTTAGGGGTTGAATACTGGATTTTTTTGTGTGTTTAACGTCCGACTATTGTGCACACTTGAGCTAATGCAGACGATGGGATGATTTATAGCGTATGAAAATGCCAAGCCCTGGCCGGGAATCGAAATCCGGGTCCTCGGGGTGTGAAAGCCTAGTACGCTATCAACTAGGTAATCGAGACGGCTTGTTGAATACTGGAAAATCGTTTTTCAGTGCATCCCTACATGTGGTGGTAACCCTGAAAATTTCAAATCTTTAGCTATTATAGTTACGGCTATTCGTTGATTATTAAAGTTGGACTGGGTAAGTAGTTTAATGGCGTTAAAATCATTTTTTTGCAAAATCCTTTCTCAGCGCATCTCGACATTGTTGTAAGAAGCCTAGTTGATAGCGTACTGGGCTTTTACCCCGAGGACTAGGGTTCGATTCCAGGCGAGGGCTTGGCATTTTCATACGCTATACATCATCCCATCCTCTGCATTAGCCCAAGTGTGCACAATAGTCGGACGTTAAACAAAAAAATCACCCCTAGGACCCGGGTTCGATTCCCGGCCAGGGCTTGGCATTTTCATACGCTATACATCATCCCATCCTCTGCATTAGCCCAAGTGTGCATAATAGTCGGACGATAAACAAAAAAATCACCCCTAGGACCCGGGTTCGATTCCCGGCCAGGGCTTGGCATTTTCATACGCTATAAATCATCCCATCGTCTGCATTAGCCCAAGTGTGCACAATAGTCGGACGTTAAAACACAAAAAAAAAATAATATAGTACTCTCAAAATTTCAAGTCTCTAGATATATTAGTCTTGACTGTACGTTGTTTATTAAAATTGGATTGGATACGTAGTTAAATGGCGTCAAAATCAAATTTTTGCAAAATCCTTTCTTAATGCACCTTGACATTGTTGTAAGAAGACACCTTGAAAATTTCAAGTCTCTAGCTATAATAATATTGGCTGTACGTTGTTTATTAAATTTCGACTGGGTAATTTAATGATATCAAAATCAAATTTTTGCAAAATCCTTTCTTAGTGCACCTTGATATTCTTGTAAGAAGGTATTCTGAAAATTTCAAGTCTATGATATTACGTTGTTTATTAAAAGTAATTTAATGATATCAAAATCAAATTTTTGCAAAATCCTTTCTTAGTGCACCTTGATATTCTTGTAAGAAGGTATTCTGAAAATTTCAAGTCTTGTTGTTTATTAAATTCGGACTGGGTTAGTGGTTAAATGGCGTTAAAATCAAATTTTTGCAAAATCCTTTCTTAGTGCACGCGAATATGGTAACATAAATATACCCTGAAAATTTCAAGTCGCTAGCTAAAATAGTTTTGGCTCTGCGTTGATTATCAATCAGTCAGTCAGTCAGTCAGGACTTCTTTTATATATTAAGATAAAGCCCGTATATGACCGAGCGAACGAGGTTTTTATTCAAATTCGACCGTGCGGCATTTAATGTGTTTGTTTGTTTCAGCTAAACGCATTGACCGATTATTCTGAAATTTGGTACGAATGTACCTTGTATAAAGCCTAAATGACGTTGTGTAATATTTTCCCATATTTACTTCCGTTTCAAGATGTCGGCTTCTAGTTTAGTCGGCCAGTGTACGCAATTTTAATCAAACGCATTGGCCGATTGTTTTGAAATTTGGTACGAATGTACCTTGTATAAAGCCTAAATGACGTTGTGTAATATTTTCCCTATTTACTTCCGTTTCAAGATGTCGGCTTCTAGTTTAGTCGGCCAGTGTACGCAATTTTAATCAAACGCATTGGCCGATTGTTTTGAAATTTGGTACGAATGTACCTTGTATAAAGCCTAAATGACGTTGTGTAATATTTTCCCCTATTTACTTCCGTTTCAAGATGTCGGCTTCGGCTTCAGAGTTTAGTCGGCCAGTGTACGCAATTTTAATCAAACGCATTTACCGATTGTTCTGAAATTTGGTACGAATGTACCTTGTATAAAGCCTAAATGACGTTGTGTAATATTTTCCCCTATTTACTTCCGTTTCAAGATGTCGGCTTCTAGTTTAGTCGGCCAGTGTACGCAATTTTAATCAAACGCATTGGCCGATTGTTTTGAAATTTGGTACGAATGTACCTTGTATAAAGCCTAAATGACGTTGTGTAATATTTTCCCCTATTTACTTCCGTTTCAAGATGTCGGCTTCTAGTTTAGTCGGCCAGTGTACGCAATTTTAATCAAACGCATTGGCCGATTGTTTTGAAATTTGGTACGAATGTACCTTGTATAAAGCCTAAATGACGTTGTGTAATATTTTCCCATATTTACTTCCGTTTCAAGATGTCGGCTTCTAGTTTAGTCGGCCAGTGTACGCAATTTTAATCAAACGCATTTACCGATTGTTCTGAAATTTGGTACGAATGTACCTTGTATAAAGCCTAAATGACGTTGTGTAATATTTTCCCTATTTACTTCCGTTTCAAGATGTCGGCTTCTAATTTGGTACGAATGTACCTTGTATAAAGCCTAAATGACGTTGTGTAATATTTTCCCTATTTACTTCCGTTTCAAGATGTCGGCTTCTAGTTTAGTCGGCCAGTGTACGCAATTTTAATCAAACGCATTGGCCGATTGTTTTGAAATTTGGTACGAATGTACCTTGTATAAAGCCTAAATGACGTTGTGTAATATTTTCCCCTATTTACTTCCGTTTCAAGATGTCGGCTTCTAGTTTAGTCGGCCAGTGTACGCAATTTTAATCAAACGCATTTACCGATTGTTCTGAAATTTGGTACGAATGTACCTTGTATAAAGCCTAAATGACGTTGTGTAATATTTTCCCCTATTTACTTCCGTTTCAAGATGTCGGCTTCTAGTTTAGTCGGCCAGTGTACGCAATTTTAATCAAACGCATTGGCCGATTGTTTTGAAATTTGGTACGAATGTACCTTGTATAAAGCCTAAATGACGTTGTGTAATATTTTCCCTATTTACTTCCGTTTCAAGATGTCGGCTTCTAGTTTAGTCGGCCAGTGTACGCAATTTTAATCAAACGCATTGGCCGATTGTTTTGAAATTTGGTACGAATGTACCTTGTATAAAGCCTAAATGACGTTGTGTAATATTTTCCCATATTTACTTCCGTTTCAAGATGTCGGCTTCTAGTTTAGTCGGCCAGTGTACGCAATTTTAATCAAACGCATTGGCCGATTGTTTTGAAATTTGGTACGAATGTACCTTGTATAAAGCCTAAATGACGTTGTGTAATATTTTCCCCTATTTACTTCCGTTTCAAGATGTCGGCTTCTAGTTTAGTCGGCCAGTGTACGCAATTTTAATCAAACGCATTGGCCGATTGTTTTGAAATTTGGTACGAATGTACCTTGTATAAAGCCTAAATGACGTTGTGTAATATTTTCCCCTATTTACTTCCGTTTCAAGATGTCGGCTTCTAGTTTAGTCGGCCAGTGTACGCAATTTTAATCAAACGCATTGGCCGATTGTTTTGAAATTTGGTACGAATGTACCTTGTATAAAGCCTAAATGACGTTGTGTAATATTTTCCCATATTTACTTCCGTTTCAAGATGTCGGCTTCTAGTTTAGTCGGCCAGTGTACGCAATTTTAATCAAACGCATTGGCCGATTGTTTTGAAATTTGGTACGAATGTACCTTGTATAAAGCCTAAATGACGTTGTGTAATATTTTCCCCTATTTACTTCCGTTTCAAGATGTCGGCTTCTAGTTTAGTCGGCCAGTGTACGCAATTTTAATCAAACGCATTGGCCGATTGTTTTGAAATTTGGTACGAATGTACCTTGTATAAAGCCTAAATGACGTTGTGTAATATTTTCCCATATTTACTTCCGTTTCAAGATGTCGGCTTCTAGTTTAGTCGGCCAGTGTACGCAATTTTAATCAAACGCATTGGCCGATTGTTTTGAAATTTGGTACGAATGTACATTGTATAAAGCCTAAATGACGTTGTGTAATATTTTCCCTATTTACTTCCGTTTCAAGATGTCGGCTTCTAGTTTAGTCGGCCAGTGTACGCAATTTTAATCAAACGCATTGGCCGATTGTTTTGAAATTTGGTACGAATGTACCTTGTATAAAAGCCTAAATGACGTTGTGTAATATTTTCCCATATTTACTTCCGTTTCAAGATGTCGGCTTCTAGTTTAGTCGGCCAGTGTACGCAATTTTAATCAAACGCATTGGCCGATTGTTTTGAAATTTGGTACGAATGTACCTTGTATAAAGCCTAAATGACGTTGTGTAATATTTTCCCATATTTACTTCCGTTTCAAGATGTCGGCTTCTAGTTTAGTCGGCCAGTGTACGCAATTTTAATCAAACGCATTGGCCGATTGTCTGGTTCTTCGTACATTGTGTATAAAGCTCGAAAAACGTATTCGTACAATCTTTTTCCATTCGCTTTCGTTTCAATATGGCGGCTTCAAGTGAGATTATAGTTCCTGCTTATTTCCTGTAGCATTGGCTGAACGGCAAAACCTATCATAATTTTGACAGCTTCACGAAGAAAGAGCATACAATTTTTAGTAGAGTTGGACCAGTAACATCTTTTTGTAAATATTACGGTTACCGGTTAAACTGGCCGAAAAAGTTACGAGCGCTGTCGTGGAGCGCTCTGTACATTGAGAATATACTGAGCCGCCTCGGTAGCCTAATTGATAGCGTACTGGGCTTTCACTCCGAGGACCCGGGTTCGATTCCCGGCCAGGGCTTGGCATTTTCATACGCTATAAATCATCCCATCGTCTGCATTAGCCCAAGTGTGCACAATAGTCGGACGTTAAACAAAAAAAAACAAAAAATGAGAATATACTGCGTGGTTTACTGTTCTTAAACTACTAGTAAGTATACAGAACAACAAATCGTATTCAAAATCGGCTTTAAAAATTCGACCAAGTTTTGCTAAAAAAGTGTGTGCAGTTTTTTCGATATTTCCCGAACCAGTTTTCTTCGGTATATAGAGATCTTACACATTTTTTACATTTTCTTTGGGTAGTTTTTTCACAAAAAGTTACTCTTCATTTTCTATAGAAATAATAAATAAATGGTTCCGAGATATGGACGGACCAACATTATTAATTTCATCGAAATCCGTAATACGTTTTTAATCACCAACGTCGTGCACAGGATATACATCCGATTCAAAACCACATTTTTTTACTCAAAGGACCAGAAAACAAATAGTTCCACAAACATATCAAATATGTACTGATTTTTTTTTACCACCTTATAGTATAGTGAGAAAATAAAAAAAAATACGTCTCTGAATTCATCAGTTGACTGAAAAGCAGACGTTTCCGTTTAAATCTCGGCCTTGACTAGCCGGCCAAAAATACGAGACCTACGGGCGAGCGCGAAGGATGTTTAGCACAAACTGTCTTCACTTCACTTCACTCTGAATCAATCAATCCGCCCGCCCGACTCTCCCCTGTGCCAGCACTGCTTTTAGTGCCACTCTACAATGTTAAGCCCGTATCACATCAGATTAACGAAACCATTCTGTAAAATACGTCAGTGTTCAATTCAGTGGATAACGTGCGTACAGAATCCCAGAGCACCAAACTCCGCTATGCTATGCCGAAATACTGTTGTTGGCTACGCGCAACTGTAACATGTAAGAGGAAAAAAGTAAGGAGAAAAAATTTATGTAAGAGAAACAATGTAAGACAATAAATGTTAAAATATGTAAGACGAAAAAATGTGTCAAAAAATGTTATGACAAAATATTGTAAAACGGAAAAAATGTAAGACAAAAATGTTAAGTCAAAAATATGTAAGACAAAAAATATTAGACGAAAAAATGTGACACAAATTAATGACAAAAAATGTGACATATAAATATGTGACAAAAAATGTGACACAAATGGATGACAAAAAAATTGACAAATATGCGACAAAAATGGATGACAAAAAATGCAAGACAAAAAATGTGACACAAATGGATGACAAAAATGTGACACAAATGGATGACAAAAAATGCAAGACCAAAAAATGTGACATAAATGGATGACAAAAAATGTGACAAATATGTGACAAAAAAATGTGACACAAATGGATGACAAAAAATGTGACATAAATATGTAACAAAAAATGTAAGACAAAAAATGTGACACAAATGGATGAAAAAAATGCAAGACAAAAAATGTGACATAAATGGATGACAAAAAATGCAAGATAAAAATGTGACACAAATGGATGACAAAAAATGTAGTAAGACATTAAATATTAAGACAAAAAAGTCAAGGTTTGGGTTTTTTAAATTGCTTACGGATTGTTTTAATTTTCATTATTGAAAATATGAAAATGAACCGGACGGTAGTGAGGATGCATTTTCAATGTGCGTAGTTTGAAAACTTTAAATATTGATGTTCACACATTTTGACGCAGTATAAGATGATGAATGATCCTATTTTAAGGCTACCATAATTTGTTACTTGAAAGCGAGGGCAAAAGCGTCAAAAACCTACAACATGGATACAAACCCACACACCAAACTTTGTTTTAAAAATAACAAAACTGAAATAAAAATGCAAAAAATATAGGTCATATTTCACTTATAAAGTTTCAAAATTAAAAATTAAAATAATTTAAAAAAATTATTTTTAAAAATTTCTATTTTAATTAACCTTAAAACTATTTAGGTACACAAAACACTGATAATTATACTAAATTTCAAAACTTAGTAGAAAAATGAAAATATAAAGGCACAATCTACAGATCCAGTCTGTATCAGTATAAACTTCCACTCGGTCCAGCTCCTATGGCAGAACATTTATATTTCTCACTACTACAATTTTCTGTAAAAATATATTCTTGTTTTTAATTAGGTCATACAACTGATTATAGGAACGTCTGGTATTCAACTTAATATTTAATAAGCTTCCAACAGTTTAAACTACCTCTTTCTGTTGAACATATATTATTGAAAATAATTACACACTGGTGCAGAAGATGCAGTTAAACACATAACTCTCTAATTGCTAATAGAAAGTTCTAGTTTTTTTTCAAAATACAAAAGTTCTTGCCACATTTCGGTAAGCTTAACTGTAGCTGCTTTAAGTGTAAATTTTGAATAACTTGGTTGACACAAGTTCTTCAAATAAATCAAAGCAGTGGCGTTTTTATTCCAAAATACACTACAGTACCCTTCCCAGGACATTTTCCCGGATGATAATGAAGAACTCGGACGAATGGAAGCAGTAGGCCTACGACCTATTAAAAAAAATGTGCAAGATAAAAATATTAATTTCAACGTGACTAATGTTAAATGCAAAAATAGTTATTACTATATGCATAATGTACATACTATGTGCTACTGTTACTGTTTCGAAATTCGTTTTAAACACGTCAGCGAGACAGCTGCGTGCCGAGGTAATTTATAAAAATTTAAATTATCTTTTTTTTAACGAATAACAAATCTTTACGCAAATCCAAATTTTAATCAATTTTGAACAACTTTTTCCGAACCGAATTTCTCCGCGAAATAATTGAATATCAAACATTCACTGCACAAACGGCTCAGACAACACCCCCCGCGCAAAACGTTTCTAAGTATAATGCCGCATCTGCCGGCACCGATCGCGTAATTAAATCAGAACCGTTCTTGCAAAACGTTGATTGAAATTGTGAATTACGACGGGACAGGCAGTCGGGTCTCCTAAATAGGGACACAAACAGAAAGCCAACGGTGCGTGCCCAGTTTAATTAACTGTGTGTATGGACGCGTCCAATCATCGGTAGCCTATTGCCTATACTGATGTAGGTAGGCATTCTGTACTGGTCGATACATCCTGTCAACGGAAACAGGCTTACCGTCCTTTGTTAAGGAAACATTCTATATCTTCTGTAAAACAGGGAAACATGCATTCCGTAATACAGTACACTGTTATGTTTCAAGATAACTGTCCTAAATACTGTCTAAAGACATAAGCATGTTGTGTACGTCATACGAAAAAACCCGTTAAGATAAACCCTTAAATCCATATTAAATGTAATAAAAATTATATCTTTCTAATAATAATTTCCATATTTTCAAGTAAACGTACTTTCCTTAACTTGTTAATATTATTATTGATACAAAAGTGAATGCAGGAGACAAATGATATCTACAATACATGACGCACAAGTTAAAAGAAATATATGAAGAATGGGGATTATGAACATAGGAAAAACAAAATATTCATGTACAAGTGATAAAATAAATAGTCTAGACAATGACTCTAAGGAGGACATACAACCATGCGAAGAGTATAGATATTTGGGCGTAAAGTTCCACAAAAGCGGTACGGATGAAAACGAAATAAGATCGAGAATAACAGAAACAAGGAAAATAATAGGATGCTTGAACGGCGTATTATGGAGTAAGAATATAACAAGATCACAAAAGCTCAATATATATAATGCTATTACTAAGAGTTTTTTAATATATGGAGTTGAGACGTGGAGAATTAAAGAAAAAGCCAAGAAAAGGATAGAGGCTGTAGAAATGGATGCGTTGAGAAGATCTATTTGGATATCGAGAATCCAAAGAATAAGAAATGAGGTAATTCGTCAACAGACGGGAATAGAGGACACGACTGAGAGGAGACAAGTTAATTTGGTAGGTCATGTCCAACGGATGAGCCAAGCGCGACTGCCGAAATAAGCAATGGAGTGGGTGCAGACATTAAAAAGGAAGCAAGAGGAAGTCAAAGAAAGAGCTGGCTGGAAGGAATCCGTAAAGCTATGAGTGATCGGAATTTACAAATCGGACAATGGGAAGATCGGAAAGAGTGAAATCTGGGCATCGAACAACGTCGCTGCACGTCTTAACTGATATTATTATTATTATTATAAGTGTGTTTCAAACCTCCCACATCATGCTGCTATATTACTACCTTCGATTTTTCTCGTTGTTTAAGAAGAGCCTTGATTTGGACCAATAAGTTTTATTTGGGCACACTTCATCAATTTGATCGAAATTATTTAAGCCGATTTTAATAAAATCCTATTTCATGAATTTATCTTGTACGGTTAATCATACTTATAATTTTACGTGTTTTTTTTTACGCCAGTTATACTAATGAGGACGAGGGATCAGCGTTAACGGTAAGAATAAAGCCACGAGAGTATTTGCGGCTCACACTAAGAACCTTAAGCGGTACTGGCGGACATCGAAATAAAAACTACTTATTTAATCCAAGGAAGCTGAAACTTGACACATCTACACACAATCTCAAGATAAGAAGAGTTCTCACAATCACCATACTTTTGTACTGAAAACCGAGAAAGTTAACGCTGTTAAAATGAAAACTGTTGCAAATTTCAAATTACAGATTTGTTTCACGAATAAATCGGAACAAGTTATAGGCTTGCTATAAATAAGGCCTTCGGTGGTGTACTGTCGAATGAGCCAAAGGTATCGGGTTCGATAGTCAGCTTGTTTGTTCTTTAAATGTGGCTGGACTCCCTATTTTCATCCGATCAAGTTGGTGTCTTCTGTAGCGAGTTGACCTCCTCGATGTTCCGCCGAACAACGGTTTATGATCTGCATTTATACTTGACAGTATGGTGGGAACCATAATTTATCAAAAATCCATTGTTAAAACCAGAATTTTTTTTTTTAACGTCCGACTATTGTAATAACGCACCAATCAGGATTAACCTACTGTCTACGGGAGATGCTATGTGGTGCGCCGGCACTGCGAATCAATCAGGAGCGAGTACTGGTCAACGGGGAATTGTTAACTAGGTTCGCAAAAGAAGGCTATTTAAAAGCCGGGAGAGAAGTTCGGGAATTTACCGTGAGCGAAACTAGGTTGTTTAATCAGTTCCTATATTGTTTAGGCAATGACAGTTGCATTGTAAAGTATCTTAACTAATCTGGAAGGGGAACAATAAACTAGAAAAATACTTCCTTTGAAATAAACATTCACTTTAATCAACTGAAAATGGTTTAACTTATATTCAACAGTACCAGTAATCTAACTTAATAATAACGACCGCAGCCGGCAGTAGGCAGTCGGCACTGTCCTCTACTACTTTTCCATTATTTTCACGGACGACACACACACACACTGCCGCATGCAAGGTTCCTTCATGTAAACAGCTAATTTAACGCGCGTGCCCAGCGTCACGAAGGCTGGAATTATCTTCGCCAACCTCACTTCCTGCGTGCTATCTGATGGCAGCACGACGATACACCGCCGGAAGTCTGCTATGACTACAATAGGGCTTCTGTCCTTAGGCGGCAGCTTCCGGGCTGTTGGACGAATTTTTGACGGTGCGTTATGCATACTGACTCGATGGCGAAGAGGATGTAAGAGGTCGGTAATGTGAATTACAGATTGAATTAAATTTATTTCTGCCTTTCGGCCGTTAAACACGTCTAAACGGTTAGCTCATCAAATTACGACATTTTACAAATTGCATTTGATGTCAATTCTAAAAATCTAATAAAACAAAACCGTATAGATTAAAAGTAAAAATTAAAAAAACAACAAATGTGTGTGATATTAAATAAATATTGCATAAAAACAAACTTTTTAAAATTCAATAATGTCATTTTAAAGGCGGTAAGATTAGGAAACCCTCGAGAGTTTTCTTAAATACATCCTGTAAAACATGGAAAGCATGTAATCAGTAAAACGCTGTTTCTGATAATGGTCGGTAGCCATGTTAAAGATTACGTGCTTCTGTTTTATCTTATGATAACAAAACGGATCCGTTAAATACTTAAAACTGCTTATGTACTGCTAGTTCAAAGAGCGGTAGATCTCGCAGCAGCTCCAAGATAGCGCTAGTAAACATTTACGCCAATTTAACCGGTAAACGTTATATTTTTGTCACTTATGGAAAATTTTATGCTCTTTCTCCACGAAGCGGTCAAAGTTACGGAAGATTTTGCCGTTCAGCCAGTATTGCAGGAAATAACCAGCAACTACACTCTCAACGTTGCATCTTGAAAAGGAAGTAAATAGGGAAAAATCTTACACGTCTTTCGCGCTTTATACAAGTTACCTTCGTACCAAATTTCAAAACAATCGGCCAAATGTGTTTGAATAAAACTGCGTACACTCGTAATAGGAAAATCAGAAGCCGCCATCTTGAAACAGAAGTAAATTAGGAAAAAATCTTACACATACGTCATTAGGGCTTTATACAAGGTACCTTCTTATTTCAAAACTGGTCAATGCGTTTGGCTAAAACAGCGTACACTCGTTACGCCATCGTGAAGCCGAAGTCAATGGGAGAAAATCTTACACATACGTCATTACGGCTTTATACAAGGTACCTTCTTATTTCAAAACAACTGGTCAATGCGTTTGGCTAAAACAGCGTACACTCGTTACGCCATCGTGAAGCCGAAGTCAATGGGAGAAAATCTTACACATACGTCATTACGGCTTTATACAAGGTACCTTCTTATTTCAAAACTGGTCAATGCGTTTGGCTAAAACAGCGTACACTCGTTACGCCATCGTGAAGCGGAAGTCAATGGGAGAAAATCTTACACATACGTCATTAGGGCTTTATACAAGGTACCTTCTTATTTCAAAACAACTGGTCAATGCGTTTGGCTAAAACAGCGTACACTCGTTACGCCATCGTGAAGCGGAAGTCAATGGGAGAAAATCTTACACATACGTCATTAGGGCTTTATACAAGGTACCTTCTTATTTCAAAACAACTGGTCAATGCGTTTGGCTAAAACAGCGTACACTCGTTACGCCATCGTGAAGCGGAAGTCAATGGGAGAAAATCTTACACATACGTCATTAGGGCTTTATACAAGGTACCTTCTTATTTCAAAACAACCGGTCAATGCGTTTGGCTAAAACAGCGTACACTCGTTATGTCATCGTGAAGCGGAAGTCAATGGGAGAAAATCTTACACATACGTCATTAGGGCTTTATACAAGGTACCTTCTTATTTCAAAACAACTGGTCAATGCGTTTGGCTAAAACAGCGTACACTCGTTACGCCATCGTGAAGCCGAAGTCAATGGGAGAAAATCTTACACATACGTCATTACGGCTTTATACAAGGTACCTTCTTATTTCAAAACAACTGGTCAATGCGTTTGGCTAAAATAGCGTACACTCGTTACGCCAACGTAAATCAAGACCGCCATCGTGAAGCGGAAGTCATTGGGAGAAAATCTTACACATACGTCATTAGGGCTTTATACAAGGTACCTTCTTATTTCAAAACAACTGGTCAATGCGTTTGGCTAAAATAGCGTACACTCGTTACGCCAACGTAAATCAAGACCGCCATCGTGAAGCGGAAGTCATTGGGAGAAAATCTTACACATACGTCATTAGGGCTTTATACAAGGTACCTTCTTATTTAAAAACAACTGGTCAATGCGTTTGGCTAAAATAGCGTACACTAGTTACGCCAACGTAAATCAAGACCGCCATCGTGAAGCGGAAGTCATTGGGAGAAAATCTTACACATACGTCATTAGGGCTTTATACAGGGTACCTTCTTATTTCAAAACAACTGGTCAATGCGTTTGGCTAAAATAGCGTACACTCGTTACGCCAACGTAAATCAAGACCGCCATCGTGTCATTAGGGCTTTATACAGGGTACCTTCTTATTTCAAAACAAGTCATGCGTTTGGCTAAAATAGGAGAAAATCAAGACCGCCATCGTGAAGCGGAAGTCATTGGGAGAAAATCTTACACATACGTCATTAGGGCTTTATACAGGGTACCTTCTTATTTCAAAACAACCGGTCAATGCGTTTGGCTAAAACAGCGTACACTCGTTACGCAATCGTAAATCAAGACCGCCATCGTGAAGCGAAAGTCATTGGGAGAAAATCTTACACATAAGTTGTTCAGGTATTATACTAGGTACTTTCGTAGCTAATTTCAAAACAATCGGTCAATGCGTTTGGCCTAAACTTTGTAACAAAAACCACCACACCCAATGCCAAACAGTCGAGTTGAAACAGACCTCGCGTAGCATGCAGTGTATATACTGTAATTTATACTATGGCCTAAATAGTATATTTAAAGTGTGTGCGTGTGTGTGCGCGCGCAATATTTATTTTGTGCTTTTGAAAATCTCTTTCTTTTTCGTACAATACAAAATACAGAATTTAATATTCACTTCTGATAGTTTAGTTATTAACCCTCAGACATACCCCAGTCAAGTGTTGATCGTAATCGCAAACGTTTTCTGCAATCTATTTTTCTACTTGAATTTCTTCTTCTTTTTTTTTAATTTGAGACAAAATTTAATTAAAACGAAGCAAACAAATATACTGTTAGGTAGGACAATGAACAGCAGCCGGGTGAGTTGCAAGGAACATGCGAATTCTTTAAAAGTTCTTTAATCCTTAAGATGCGAGTCCTACGTTCTAAGGACTCTTAAACCCTGGGATTACATCCGAAATTACTCATGGGACACCATTATTCGAACTCCGCACATTAACAACCATTAACGCGAATATCAGTCAAATAAAAATCACAATCGATCAACACAAAACGATCAGCTGATTGTTAAAGTAACAAGTAGCCTAATCGCGCTCGACGAATGTCACAACCGCCATAACAAATTATGAATAGCCTGACTGCCTACTTTGCTACATTCACAACAAAAATAACGTTTTGCACAGTCTTATATAAGTTAACCAGCGGACTTCCGTCTCTGCGTAATAACTACGTTACAAAATAATACTCCAACGTTATCTTTATGGCTGACTAGCTCACTCAAGGTGAGCTTTTATCAAGCAAACTTGAAAAATGCTAAAACCCAGTGTGGTATTACAGCCTACGTTATGGTTACGAATTCGGTTATCCGAATTTATTTGTTTTTTGCAAATGTCTACTGGAAAATGAGCTACCGAGGCTTGCCATCGCGGTAAGAAATTTTACTAATTCCAAGGAAAACTAACTACAGGTTACAAACCACAATGCACTCGGAGAACATTTGCGCAGCCAGTTAGAGAAAGAGGACCGAGGAAATTTGTATATTTTCCTAATATAATTATTTACTCTCTCACTTTAATCTAACTGCACGTTCAAGTGTAATGTCGTTTGTGTTGATCTATGCTAGAGCGACCATTATTAATATGGAAGATCCAGGACTGAAATGACCAACGATTACAATCTCCAGAACACTCTTTTAAGCGGTCATTTTAAATAATAAACATTTTAAAGACATGCGCACACGCAAAAGCGAGCGCGCGCGTGCACACACACACACACACTGCACTTTCCAGGGCATTTAAAGTATGAAATATAAATATAATTTATACAAAAAAAGAATAGATAATATATATTTTCTCTCTCTCTCTCTCTCTCTCTCTCTCTCTCTCTCTCTCTCTCTCTCTCTCTCTCTCTCTCTCTCTCTATCTATCTATCTATCTATATATCTATCTATCTATCTATCTATATATCTATCTATCTATCTATCTATCTATCTATCTATCTATCTATCTATCTATCTATCTATCTATCTATCTCTATCTATCTATCTATCTCTATCTATCTATCTATCTATCTATCTATCTATCTATCTATCTATCTATCTATCTATCTATCTATCTATCTATCTATCTATCTATCTATCTATCTATCTATCTATCTATCTATCTATCTATCTATCTATCTATCTATCTATCTCATCTATCTATCTATCTATCTATCTATCTATCTATCTATCTATCTATCTATCTATCTATCTATCTATCTATCTATCTATCTATCTATCTATATCTATTCTATCTATCTATCATTATCTATCTATCATCTATCTATCTATCTATCTATCTATCTATCATCTATCTATCTATCTATCATCTATCTATCTATCTATCATATCTATCTATCTATATCTATCTATCTATCTATCTATCTATCTATCTATCTATCTATCTATCTATCTATCTATCTATCTATCTATCTATCTATCTATCTATCTATCTATCTATCTATCTATCTATCTATCTATCTATCTATCTATCTATCTATCTATCTATATCTATCTATCTATCTCTATCTATCTATCTATCTATCTATCTATCTATCTATCTATCTATCTATCTATCTATCTATCTATCTATCTATCTATCATCTATCTATCTATCTATCTATCTATCTATCTATCTATCTATCTATCTATCTATCTATCTATCTATCTATCTATCTATCTATCTATCTATCTATCTATCTATCTATCTATCTATCATCTATCTATCTATCTATCTATCTATCTATCTATCTATCTATCTATCTATCTATCTATCTATCTATCTATCTATCTATCTATCTATCTATCTATCTATCTATCTATCTATCTATCTATCTATCTATCTATCTATCTATCTATCTATCTATCTATCTATCTATCTATCATCTATCTATCTATCTATCTATCTATCTATCTATCTATCTATCTATCTATCTATCTATCTATCTATCTATCTATCTATCTATCTATCTATCTATCTATCTATCTATCTATATCTATCTATCTATCTATCTATCTATCTATCTATCTATCTATCTATCTATCTATCTATCTATCTATCTATCTATCTATCTATCTATCTATCTATCTATCTATCTATCATCTATCTATCTATATCTATCTATCTATCTATCTATCTATCTATCTATCTATCTATCTATCTATCTATCTATCTATCTATCTATCTATATCTATCTATCTATCTATCTATCTATCTATCTATCTATCTATCTATCTATCTATCTATCTATCTATCTATCTATCTATCTATCTATCTATCTATCTATCTATCTATCTATCTATCTATCTATCTATCTATCTATCATATCTATCATATCTATCTATCTATCTATCTATCATCCATCTATCTATCTATCTATCTATCTATCTATCTATCTATCTATCTATCTATCTATCTATCTATCTATCTATCTATCTATCTATATCTATCTATCTATCTATCTATCTATCTATCTATCTATCTATCTATCTATCTATCTATCTATCTATCTATCTATCATCTATCTCATCTATCTATCATATCTATCTATCATATCTATCTATCATATCTATCTATCTATCTATCTATCTATCTATCTCTATCTATCTATCTATCTATCTATCTATCATCTATCTATCTATCTAAAGTAACGAGAATTTTAATTTTTTGAACAAAATACTTATTTATTCTTCTACATTGATGTCGCCGTCACAATAGTACCCATTGAAGATTATGCACTTGTGCCAGCGCTTCTTCCAATCCTCGAAATACTTCTCAAACTCGATCTTTGAGATAGCCTTTAGTTCTTTCAGCGATGCGCTTTTAATGTCATCTACGGCTGTAAAACGACGGCCCTTTAAGCTTCTCTTTATTTTTGGAAATAGGAAAAAGTCACACGGAACCATGTGTGGCGAATATGGAGGCTGGGACATCGTTACAGTACTATTTTTGGCCAAAAATTCACGAACAAGCAATGAAGTGTGAGCTGGTGCATTATCATGGTTCAAAAACCATGAATTGTTTTTCCACAGATCCGGGCGTTTTTTTCGGATTGCTTCACGCAAACGGCGTTGAACTTGTAGGTAGTACTCCTTATTGACTGTTTCATCTGGTGGCAGGAATTCATGATGCACTATGCCATTAATATCGAAGAACACAGTGAGCGTAACCTTCAAGTTCGACCGCACTTGTCGAGCCTTTTTCGGTCTTGGCGAGCCAGAATGCCTTCACTGGGATGACGGAGCCTTAGTTTCGACGTCATATCCGTAAATCCATGTTTCGTCACCTGTTATAATACGTTTCAGTAATTCTGCATCGTCGTTGACTTCATTTAGTGACTCCTGAGCAACTTCCATTTGCCGCTGTTTTTGTTCAAAATTCAACAATTTTGGTTCGAATTTTGCTGCCACGCCTTTCATACACAAAACATTGGAAACAATGTCATGACATGATCCAATCAATATACCAACATCATCAACGACCTCTCTAATTGTGATTCGGGGATTGTTCATAACCATTTCTTTCACTTTTTCCACGTTTTCATCGGTTGTTGATGTACTGGGGCGTCCAGGGCGTTCGTCATCTTCACGGCCTTCTTGGAACGCTTATACCAATCGTAAACTCTTGCTTTACTCATAGCAGACTCACCATAGGCCTTTGTTAACATTTCACACACTTTTTTACACTATATTCCATTTTTTACGCAAAATCTGATACAAATTCTTTGATCCATTTCTTTTAATAAACGAAAATCGCCGCGCTCATAAAAACACGTCTGACCTTAGTGGCTGTCACAAAGTCAACAATGAAAACAGCTGAAAGTTTTATCATACTTCAAGGGCATGTATAGCAACATAATAAAAAAAAATGTTTGACAATCGGACTCTCCAAGCCCGCGAAATTTAAAAATTCTTGTTACTTTCAGAACACACCTCGTGTGTGTGTATGTATGTATGTATGTATATGTGTATGTGTGTATATATATATATATATATATATATATATATATATGTGTGTATATATATATATATATATATATATATATGTATATGTGTGTGTGTGTGTGTGTGTGTGTGTGTGTGTAATATAAACTTAATTATATTAAACACTTTATAATATAAAAGTTAATATAAATTTATTTTCTAAGATGATTTTTTTAGAAATATGGTACAAAAGCGCTTTTAAAATGAAACTTTGACGTTTTCCTATTTATAAAAGACTAACCGTAATTCTACTTATTAGGATTCTATTTACCTAGAACAACTCAGACCACCATCTTACACAGAGGGATGGAGGGAGAATTACAGCAGCTAATTAGCTACTATTCAGTCTCCGTGCCACATACTGTACAGTACTGCTATCAAGGACCGGGAATTTGCGGATCTCACTGACAAGTAGACGTTAATTTTCTACAGATGCAAATAAAGGCCGGATTTCGCTCTTTAAATTTAAACAATATATTGCAAAACATTTTAATACATACTTTATATTAATATATTTTAATTTATATATTTTAATAACAATATATTTTAGTTTACATTAATTTTATTCGGACATTTTTTTATAGAGCGAGTTAAAAGATCAATTCAAAAGCATTTTTCAAAATCAGAATATTTACACAATGTTTTATTTTATAATTTGAATATTTTTAAACGCATAGAGCAAAACATAAAATTATAAAAATAGTGGAAACACACTGTACAAATTAAATTTGATTCGTTAAAAATGAACTTACCCGAAAAATATCAAGATTAAGATCCGTAACCATTACATGTGCACCGATCTTAATATCTAGGCCGTCACTTAAATTAGTGAGTGCTCGTGGGCGCTTGTTTTAGCGCTTATGCGTTGTTAATTTTGGTCAAATTAGATTCAAACAAAACAGTTTTTCGTAGTAGCTTTAACAAATTTGTTTTAACAAATGTTTTTTTTAACATCCATATTTTATGCCAGTTATAACTAATGACGAAGGATCAGCGTTAACGGTAACGGTAAATCAACGGCAGTAACTGCGTCTCGAACTAAAAACCTCAACGTGCGCACTCCAGAGGCGCAGCAGACTTAACCGGTACTTTAGCCACATCGACCACAGAACCCTATTTTTAAACGATCTTAACTTGTAGCCATATTTGGCGTATCGAATGTTCTTTACGAGAGGCAAATTCAATCACGCTAATTTTTTGTTTAACATCGTTTTCATCATGCCCGCTTAAAATCAATCAATTGATCAAGGTTACATTTAAATTGTATTTATTCCAAAAGTAAGCATACAAAAAGTATTAATTCGGCATCACAGATTAAGCTACCATACCCCGTACATTATATATAGTGCATTGATTGTCCGCAGGGGGTGCAGACTAGCTGCATCTATTGAGAGGATTTAGACGTCCCTCGCGGCACTAGAGTAACACACACTTACACTTACAACAGTGTATTGTTACGAAGCAACAGGGCTACGAGTACAGCTGGGCGCAGGGGTGAGTTATGCAATACGCGTACACACCTGTACCTGTATTGCCTATTCAACCCCTTACAATAGTTGTTTCTTACAAAAATATCGTGGTCACTTTGTAATACAATCACTTGTTTATAATAAATACCGTAGTACATAAACAGTAACACACACTTTTTCACACTTCTTATCAAATCAGTGTTCATTTAAACAATCAGTGTTACCAAATTTGAAATAAAAGAAATGTACAGTTAAAGACTAAATAAAAAAAAAAAAAAAAAAACAAACGGCGGTCAGGGTTTTATGTTATTTCAAAATTGGAACGGACAAACATTGAAATGAAAACCACGTTTTGGCTTCAGACGATCTGAAAACAGCAAAGATTCATCAACGATCACCATACAATATACGAAGAATATTATGTTTAATTATTTATATTTATTTATTTCAAACGGCTTTACGCTCAAGAAACGAAAATTGTGGACGCTTGCTCTCTTTCTTAACATTCAGACTGGAAATGTATCGACAAAAAACGAACAAACCACGACGGTCAAGGTTTATTTTTCGATTTCATTGAAACAATAAATATTTTTATTTCAAATTTCGCAATGAATCTTGCTTAAAAATTTCTCATACATCAAAAAATGACTTACACCCTTATTAATAAACTTGGCTATTTTCGTATAATAATTTTTTGGATCAAAACAAATTCGTAAGTACTAATGTTCTTCATTAACAAGGTCGCAAGCTGTATTTTACAAATCTTAATAATTATCCTGATTAATGAGTGCGCCACTGCAAAACAACGCATACATAATACACGCTGCAATATGCAAATTTGATTTTTCATAAAACGTGCAAAAAATATTACCTAAAGTTTCTATATACAATTATTCTTCAACAACAAAATCATTTACTTTTTTCTATTTACTCCAAAACCTAAAATTCAAATTTGCTACACTGGCTTTAGTTTGCATTTACGGCCAAAATTTGTGTACAACCTATCCCCGCAGGGGGTGCAGACTAGCTGCACCTATTGAAAGGATTTAGACGTCCCTCGCGGCACCCGAGTCTAACACACACTTACACTTACGACTTTAACACTTTACTCTCACACTTACATTTAAGGAGGCGATAATAGCCTCAATGTGCTTTTCGCCTTAAAATTAAAAAACAAATGTGTACAACCTGACACTGTCATATACCGATTTTTTCGGTTCAATTAATTGCAAACTAATGATGTTTTATATATAAAAAAATGTATGTTTTTTACGTATCATACGTAAAAAAATACTTTTTTTATTTATGAAGTACATTTTGTTCATCCATGCCATTACAGCCAATATAGAGGAAATATGTTTTGTTTGCCCAATTGACATTAATATTTTTCCACTACCACAATAATAGCTACAGGCTAAACTTTGTACAGTGAGAAATTAAAATATATCTTGATTTTATAAGTCGTATACATTAGACTGGGAGGCCACCAAATGCAGAGTGGAGTACGCATTCAAAGCCTAACACATTGTTTTTAATGAAAGTACGGTCACTGAAAGCGTAACGGAGTTGAGCGCAGTCAAGCGGCGTCGTTGGGCTCCATTCAGCGTAACTTCGTTTCTGTCTAGTTTTGAAGCTAACTCCCCTCCGCTTCACCCAGAACTGACCACGCCTCAAAACTTATTATTTCTCGTTACCTAGGTTACCGTTGCCATGGTTACGGTTTTTTTAAACAGCAGTTTTCTAAAATCAGTTACAGCCGGCATAAATATTTAGATTTAAGAGATTTAAGATTGAACTCTGCTTCCGGTTGCCGTTCGTCTTAATTCCGTTCAGTTCAGCTCCGCTCGACTCGGTCTGTTCAGCTCAGCTCCGCTCAACTCGGTCTGTTCAGCTCAGCTCCGCTCGACTCGGTCTGTTCAGCTCAGCTCCGCTCGACTCGGTCGGTTCAACTCAGCTCGGCTCGCTGTTCAGCTCAGCTCGGCTCGGCTCGGTCTGTTCAGCTCAGCTCCGCTCCACTCGGTCTGTTCAGCTCAACTCCGCTCGACTCGGTCTGTTCAGCTCAGCTCCGCTCGACTCCTTCTGTTCAGTTCAGCTCCGCTCGACTCGGTCTGTTCAGCTCAGCTCAGCTCGACTCAGCTCAGCTCGACTCGGTCAGTTCAGCTCCAGCTCCGCTCGGTCTGTTCAGCTCAGCTCCGCTCGACTCGGTCTGTTCAGCTCAACTCCGCTCGACTCGGTCTGTTCAGCTCAGCTCCGCTCGACTCGGTCTGTTCAGCTCAGCTCAGCTCGACTCGGTCTGTTCAGCTCAGCTCGACTCGGTCTGTTCAGCTCAGCTCCGCTCGACTCGGTCTGTTCAGCTCAGCTCCGCTCGACTCGGTCTGTTCAGCTCAGCTCAGCTCGACTCGGTCTGTTCAGCTCAGCTCCGCTCGGTCTGTTCAGCTCGGCTCAGCTCGACTCGGTCTGTTCAGCTCAGCTCAGCTCGACTCGGTCTGTTCAGCTCCGCTCGACTCGGTCTGTTCAGCTCAGCTCAGCTCGACTCGGTCTGTTCAGCTCAGCTCCGCTCGGTCTGTTCAGCTCAGCTCCGCTCGACTCGGTCTGTTCAGCTCAGCTCCGCTCGACTCGGTCTGTTCAGCTCAGCTCCGCTCGACTCGGTCTGTTCAGCTCAGCTCGACTCGGTCTGTTCAGCTCAGCTCCGCTCGACTCGGTCTGTTCAGCTCAGCTCAGCTCGACTCGGTCTGTTCAGCTCAGCTCGACTCGGTCTGTTCAGCTCAGCTCCGCTCGACTCGGTCTGTTCAGCTCAGCTCCTCTCGACTCGGTCTGTTCAGCTCAGCTCCGCTCGACTCGGTCTGTTCAGCTCAGCTCAGCTCGACTCGGTCTGTTCAGCTCAGCTCAGCTCGACTCGGTCTGTTCAGCTCAGCTCGACTCGGTCTGTTCAGCGCCGCTCCGCTCCGCACTTGGTGGACGCCCGGCCTTACTACTGATTCTTGTTGTTGAATAAAAACGTAGCATACTGAAACAGAGGCGAGGCTTGAACCCACGTCCTGTACTCAAACCCACGAATGGACAGCAAAAACCGTTTCAACCCACTTTCTTACATGCAACGTATAATGTATAGTGTATATCATTACTAGTTCAAGGAACAGTAAGTAGACTTCGCCGTATATCCTTAATTAATAAACACAGCGCTCTTAACACTTCCCACCAATTTAATTGGTAACCGTAACACTTAAGGAAAATGTTACTGGGCCAACTTTATTTGTCATTTCATACTCTTTCTCAACGTTGAATCACAAGCCGCCATCTTGAAACATCATTTGGGCATTAGAAAAAATACATTCGTACCAAATTTCAAACAATCGTACAATGCGTTTGATGAAAATTGCGTTCACTCGTCATCGTTAAATCAGGGCCCGCCATCAGAAGTAAGTAGGGGAAAATGTTACACTAAGTCATTTGGGCATTACACAAGATACCTTCGTACCGAATTTCAAAACAATCGGCCAATTCGTTTGGCTAAAACCGACTACACTCGTTATTGTAAATCACAGGCCGCCATTTTAACACAAAAGTGACACACACACACACACACACACACACACACACACACACACACACACACACACACACACACACACACACACACACACACACACACGAGTTGAAACGGAGACTTCGCTTCGCTCGTTCAATTAATAAATCTTTAAACATTTGTTTTAGATTTGCGCGCGCGCGCACAGAGAGAGGGGAGGAAGGATGGAAATTGACATGGAGAAAGAGAGAAGAGAGAAAGAGCAAGCGAGTGAGAAAGAGGAGATGGAGAATTGGAGGGGAGCAGACAAGAAGAGAAAGAAAGAGGAAGGAAGAGAAGGGATAGAGAGGGAGCGAGGAAAGTAGAGAGGAAGAGCAAGAGCAAGCGAACACGAAAGAAAAAGAGAGAGAGGAAAGATAAAGAGATGAGAGACGTTCAGCACATTCTTGACGTATTGCGTGCTGATTACATTCCACGTACTAGTGGAATCACAATGCAGTTCTCACACTTAAATGTACGGCGCAAGCGACTTATTAGTTACGTAGGCTGTCTGACCTAGTACAGGACTTCCTAGTCATTCCATTCATGCGACGCTAATGTCCTTGTCTCGTCTTGTCTTGTCTTGTCTCCCTCATGCCATCTGTTCTTGTCTGGTGTTTGCATTAGCCTACATTTTTTACATAAATGTAAACTGTAATGTTCAGTTTTAAAACCATATACTGCAGAGAGCACGGAGGGTAATTGTTAGAAACGCTTGCAACTACAAATTCATATAACAATAAAAAAAATCCTGTTTTTATGTTATTACTTAATAATGTAATAAACGTATTACCATTATTATTTATTATATTGACGTTTGGTGATATAAATCAAATTCGATATAAATTTTATAAACCCAAAAATTAAAACAGATGATATGTAAGTTTACAGAAATCGATGACGAAGACAGGGCGTTAAAATCTGAACAAATTAAATTTTCAAATTACACTGAAAATAAACCTAAAGAAAATTGATTGAATTATGAAAATAAATAAACGCAGATTTTTACTCCGATATTTAAAAACGTGTAAACTAAAATTTCCTGTACTTTCGAATGACCACCATTTGTAAATGGACGAACGTAAGGTGAAGAACTTGTTTTAATATTTCCAAAAAACAAATATTTACAAATTGAATGTTGGCTATTCAATTTGTAGCCAACATATGCCATTGATTTTCGCATAAAAAAATTTTTGTTTAAATGTGTTTATATGTCTATTTCGTAAATTTGTATTTGTCAACCACACATGCGTGCCGAAAATAGTTAAAATTTTTGTAGACTGTGTGTCTGTTAGCACTGTATCGTTCGCAACTGTTGTCCGATTTGATTCAATCGACAATTTGGCCCAATCGATGCTGGTAATAATAGCCTGGGTAAGTTACTAACCCGTTCAACATTTCAAAAATAGCGACCATTCCAAATCTTAAAAATCATAACTTTTGTTGTAACCATTTTTTTAAAAATCTGTTTTAATAACAGTGGTGATCAGTGATCCATAAATTAGCATTTTAAATTTCACCGAAAATAATAAAAATGTCATCGCCTAAACAACATCGGAACTGAGTTACACAACCTAGTTCTGCTTACTAACACCGTAAAACACCTACGCTAAATTCTCGAACTCTCCCGGCTTTCAAACACCCTACGCGTGCGAACCGAGTACACAATTCTCCCGTCAACCGATACTCGCTTCTGAATGGTTCACAGTGCTCGCGTATCTCGCTAGATTCTGTCCATACAATACTGTCGGCGCACCACTTGCCATCTCCCGTACACAGTAGCTTCCTCGTGATCGGTGCGTTGTTTTTGTGATTTTAACAATCGATTTCTGAGGAATTATGATTCCTGCCATAAACTATGGACCGCCTATCAGAACAACTACACGACAGTCTACCAACATCTGGAACAACTTGCTCGTTAGTGTATATGAGGAATCTAGTCGACTTTAAAGAGGAACAAAAGGACTTCTTATTTTCACCTCATCATTTCGAACCGAAAGAGTGCACTTCGCCAACCTGGTAAACGCCCAGATTTTTACTATTTCTCCCGGAGACTAAAAAAAAAAATTAAAAATCTAACAATTATCAGTGTTAAATTTAATATTTTCAATGTAACTTGAAGTGCTAATCATGCTAATGCTGGTGGAATCAGATTTCAAAAAAAAAAAGGATAGAAATTTTTTTAATTTTATTTAATCACGTCAATTAGACAATATATACGTGGCACTATTATATTGTAAATATGAGCTCGTATAATAAGTGTTTCGATAAACAAGTGACATTCCGGTACAAGAGGAGTGTTCAGTGTGGAGATAGTTAATCTCAATCCGTGATAACAACGGACAGATTGTTCTGAACTATTCTGGATGTAGTAAGCCTATACGACGCTTCCTAATGCTGAATAAAATAGTTCCTCATGAATAAACTACTCAGTGCTCTGTTGTTATAACAGTCCACTGACCAGTTTATCGTAAAAGCAATTACCATACGTCTGTCAAGAACGTAATGAGAACAACTTCAGTGAGTCCTGTGAAAAGTTTTATAATCATTCACTCGTTCTTTTATCGATTAAGAACTTAACAAAAGTTTAGGCCGGGTGGCCACCAAATACGGAGCGGAGCTGCGCTGAACAGAGCGGACTACGCATTCAAAACCTACCAAGAGTAACGGAGTCAAGCGGCGTCACTGGGCTCAGCTCTGCTTAACTTCGACTCTGTCTAGGTTCGGTTTGAATCTGACTCCGCTTCCCCTACCACGCTGACCACGCCTCCGTTACATTAGCCCTGAATATTAAGATTTAAAAGATACAAACGCGTTCTTTAAACTGACTGAAAACTCCGCTTCCGGTTGCCGTTCATTCCGCTCCACTCTCCGCTTTTGGTAACCGCCCGCTATAAAATTTACCATTGAAATTTTTCAGTTCATTACAATACTTTCTCTCAAAACAGTAAAAGATAATAGCGGCACGCAGCTCTCGTTGACGCGACTGAAGGGAAATTTCCAGAAAATAACATCACAAACATTTTACAAATATTTTCCGCTCCGCGTAGCAACGAATCTGTCTAGTTCGGTTTTGAAGCCAAGTCCGCTCCCTCTACCACGCTGTCCACGCCTCCAAACTTATTTCTCTCGCTACCAACGTCACGGTTTTAAAAATATCAGTTTCCTAGAATCCGTTACAGTAGGCCTAAATATTTATATTTAAAAAATACAAACTCGTTCTTTTAAACTGACTGAACTCCGCTTCCGGTAGCCGGTCATCTTAATACCTCTCCGCTCAGCTCAGTGCAATTGGTGGCCGCCTGGTTTAGAAAAATATTCCGTGAAAAACTTTCTACGATTTAGGACAACAAAATGACAACCAAAAACACAATCTGTGACTGTCACAGGAGTGCTTTTGTACGGTAGTACGAGTTATTAATTTTTATTAGCGAATTTCTTTTGGAAAATGAGCTAATGAGGTCATCATGCAGACGCCAACCGTTAAAAAAAAATTTACGGTGAAATTTTAAATATTTATAATACATTAATAAAATCTGAATGTATTATATTAACGTAATTTTCAGTTAAATTAAACTACAGTGAATTAAATAATTCAGATTTATAATAATTTTTAATAAAAAGTTTAAAAAATTGTGTCTTCCTGGTACTTTAGCACCCCTCGATTGCGGCGTCCTCGGCAGTCGCCTTCTTCGGCTGCGTGCCATGACTAAACGTAAAACAAGAAAACGTTTGACAAAACTAAAGGTTCCTATACGAAAAATGCAGTAAAACTATTGGTGACATAATTACAAAAATTAAATCCTTATTGGACTGCTACGTGACTTTCGCTCGGGGCAATATTTAATGGCAGACAGCTATAGCTTATCTACGTGTCGCCTGAATACCAGCACCAGCCCTGGGCCCAGACTAATCTGCTACCGTCTATTCCGAGTTGGTATGTATTGTATACAACGCTACCTGTGCGTCGGTGTGGGAACTATTCAGTAATCCTCGACACACGCTTCTATCACGTTTCATCGATGGAGTTATTCGTGTCCACTATTGTAACGTATTTGTAATCTCCCTTAGCTGGGACCCCTCACTTCTCAGCTGAAGAATACCTATAAGAGGATCAGTTCAACAAGGCAGTATTTATCTCTGAATAACGGCGAAACGAAGGCGGCTTCGACGTTTTACAATCTAAACATATCTGATAAATAAATAGATAAATAAGTGCTATACCCCACAGTGGCTACAATAAGGCCGCGCGACCACCAAATATGGAGCGGAGCGGAACGAAGATGAACGGCAACCGGAAGCGGACTTCAGTCAGTTTAAAGAACGTGTTTGTATCTTTTAATTCTCAGTATTTAGACCTACTGTAACTGATTCGAGGAAATACTTTGTTTAAAAACCGTAACCTATGTAACAAGAAATAATACGTTTGTAGGCGTGATGGCGGAAGCGAAGTTACCTTCAAAACCGAACCAAGACAGTGCCGAAGTTACGCTTTCAGTGGCCGCACTTACATTAAAACAATATGTTCGGTTTTGAATGTTTAGTGCGCTCCGCTCTGCACAACTTCGCTCCGCATTTGGTGGCCACCAGGCCCCTATAGTTCAACGATATTACCGTGTTCCATATATCAATATCGGTACTACAGATTTCGACCGCAGTTTACGATTTACTGACGAACCCGAAAACAGTTGTCTTTTTAAATTTATTATTTAACTCGAACATCAAGATTTCAAGACCAATACACTGCATTAGAAACAGCAGAAGAAGTATGCTTCTAACCTACAATAAAACCTAGGAATTTGGTAAATTCTAGGAACCCTCACTGTTATTTGTTAAAAGCGGACCCAAAACCTATAAACTAATCCATTTGTAATGAATCTACACACAGGTGAAATTATTATGTTTTGTAACATATAATTACAAGAATTGTAAGAAATTAAAGTTCTGCATTAATCTTTATTGCATTGGTTCGAATAAAAACAAGAATCAAATTATTTTAAAATTTTCTAAATCCTACAAAAAATGTGGAAACAAAATCTTAAAGCCAAATCAATAATAATAATAATCTGTCTAGTTGACGTAATGGAAGCAAATTTAAGTCTACCTAAATGTTACATAACAGTAACACCCGAAAATATAAAAAAATCGATATGTTTAATCTAAAATTGTTTATCGATTTGTTTAATCTAAAATTGTTTACCGATATGTTTAATCTAAAATTGTTTATCGATATGTTTAATCTAAAATTGTTTATCGATTTGTTTAATCTAAAATTGTTTATCGATTTGTTTAATCTAAAATTGTTTATCGATTTGTTTAATCTAAAATTGTTTATCGATTTGTTTAATCTAAAATTGTTTATCGATTTGTTTAATCTAAAATTGTTTATCGATTTGTTTAATCTAAAATGTTTACCGATATGTTTAATCTAAAATTGTTTACCGATATGTTTAATCTAAAATTGTTTATCGATTTGTTTAATCTAAAATTGTTTACCGATATGTTTAATCTAAAATTGTTTACCGATATGTTTAATCTAAAATTGTTTACCGATATGTTTAATCTAAAATTGTTTATCGATTTGTTTAATCTAAAATTGTTTATCGATTTGTTTAATCTAAAATTGTTTATCGATATGTTTAATCTAAAATTGTTTATCGATTTGTTTAATCTAAAATTGTTTACCGATATGTTTAATCTAAAATTGTTTACCGATATGTTTAATCTAAAATTGTTTATCGATTTGTTTAATCTAAAATTGTTTATCGATATGTTTAATCTAAAATTGTTTATCAATTTGTTTAATCTAAAATTGTTTACTGATTTGTTTAATCTAAAATTGTTTATCGATATGTTTAATCTAAAATTGTTTATCGATGTATTTAATCTAAAATTGTTTATCGATTTGTTTAATCTAAAATTGTTTATCGATATGTTTAATCTAAAATTGTTTATCGATATGTTTAATCTAAAATTGTTATCGATTTGTTTAATCTAATTTATCGGAATCAGTAACACTTACGGAGTTTTCCAAAGTGTGGAAACAACATCAAAACTCACCTGAAACAAAAAAAAAAAACAACAATTAAGAAAAACGTGTTTGTATGATTAATTATAAATAACGCTGTTTTCTCGATTATAATACGATATTTCTAATACGTACTTTTAAAAATAAAACTAATTACAATTAAAAGAATGTAATGCAGGAACATTTACTATTTTTTAAATGGCATGAATGTTCGCGTTGAATGAATGAATTGTAGTAAGATTAGTCTTAATGCAGTGAGTAGTGAAAAACAATTTTAAAATAGTCCAATGCTGTTGTTAATCAGCATCATAACCCGCCTGTAACAGCACCATGAAATCAGCTCGATCCTAGCATACGCACGCGCGCGCTCTAGCATTCGCAACGGCACAAATATTTATTTCAGTAATAACTTTGACAACCCAGAAAGAACACTTCAAAATAGCGGGTCATTCAAAATCTTAAAATTTCAGTTTTTCTTATTTTTTTACACTTTTTCGAAAACCTAATTTTACTATAGTAGTCAGCGTTAAAATCTGCATAAAATTAGCTCCTTAAATTTTGGAAATGTAATACATTTTTAAAATTCAAAAATATTGGCATATTAAAATGTTAGTTATGTGATGTTACTACTTTGAAATATTCACTTCCATCACGTCAGCGAGACGACTGCGTGTTGCAATTGTGCCGTGAAAATAAATTTAACTGGTTGGGACCCTTCGAGCAGCCACAGTAATACTGAGCGGGGGAATTTGAAAGCACACGTCACCTAAAATGTTAGTGATGTTACTTTTTTAAAAAATCGCTTCCATCACGTCAACGAGACGACTGCGTGCTGCAATTGTGCGGTGAAAATAAATTTAACTGGTTGGGATACTGCGGTAATACTGAGCCGGGACTTTGAAAACACACGTCACCTGAAATGTTAGTTAATGTGTTACTTTTTAAAAAAAAAATCGCTTCCATCACGTCAGCGAGACGACTGCGTGTTGCAATTGTGCGGTGAAAATAAATTTAACTGGTTGGGATACTGCGGTAATACTGAGCCGGGACTTTGAAAACACACGTCACCTGAAATGTTAGTTAATGTGTTACTTTTTAAAAAAAAAATCGCTTCCATCACGTCAGCGAGACGATTGCGTGCTGCAATTGTGTGGTGAAAATAAATTTAACTGGTTGGGATACTTCGAGGTAATACAGTAATACTGAGCGGGACTTTGAAAACACACGTCACCTGAAATGTTAGTTAATGTGTTACTTTTTAAAAAAATCGCTTCCATCACGTCAGCGAGACGACTGCGTGCTGCAATTGTGCGGTGAAAATAAATTTAACTGGTTGGGATACTGCGGTAATACTGAGCCGGGACTTTGAAAACACACGTCACCTGAAATTTTAGTTAATGTGTTACTTTTAAAAAAAAAATCGCTTCCATCACGTCAGCGAGACGATTGCGTGCTGCAATTGTGCGGTGAAAATAAATTTAACTGGTTGGGATACTGAGGTAATACTGAGCCGGGACTTTGAAAACACACGTCACCTGAAATGTTAGTTAATGTGTTACTTTTTTAAAAAATCGCTTCCATCACGTCAGCGAGACGACTGCGTGCTGCAATTGTGCGGTGAAAATAAATTTAACTGGTTGGGATACTGCGGTAATACTGAGCCGGGACTTTGAAAACACACGTCACCTGAAATGTTAGTTAATGTGTTACTTTTAAAAAAAAATCGCTTCCATCACGTCAGCGAGACGACTGCGTGTTGCAATTGTGCGGTGAAAATAAATTTAACTGGTTGGGATACTGCGGTAATACTGAGCCGGGACTTTGAAAACACACGTCACCTGAAATGTTAGTTAATGTGTTACTTTTAAAAAAAAAATCGCTTCCATCACGTCAGCGAGACGATTGCGTGCTGCAATTGTGCGGTGAAAATAAATTTAACTGGTTGGGATACTGAGGTAATACTGAGCCGGGACTTTGAAAACACACGTCACCTGAAATGTTAGTTAATGTGTTACTTTTTAAAAAAAAATCGCTTCCATCACGTCAGCGAGACGACTGCGTGTTGCAATTGTGCGGTGAAAATAAATTTAACTGGTTGGGATACTGCGGTAATACTGAGCGGGACTTTGAAAACACACGTCACCTGAAATGTTAGTTAATGTGTTACTTTTTAAAAAAAAAATCGCTTCCATCACGTCAGCGAGACGACTGCGTGTTGCAATTGTGCGGTGAAAATAAATTTAACTGGTTGGGACCCTTCAGTAATACTGAGCCGGGACTTTGAAAACACACGTCACCTGAAATGTTAGTTAATGTGTTACTTTTAAAAAAATCGCTTCCATCACGTCAGCGAGACGATTGCGTGCTGCAATTGTGCGGTGAAAATAAATTTAACTGGTTGGGACCCTTCAGTAATACTGAGCGGGGAATTTGAAAGCACACGTCACTTGAGTAACTGTTTGCAACTGTGTGCAATAAACAGTTGAAATTTCACTATTAAAGAAACTGTTTTGTTACACGACATACAATGGGTAATTTAGAAAACAAGTCACACACACACCCAAACATGCTACACAATTAAGCCAACAATAACTTGGTACTCGTTGTCAAAACAAAACTATTTCTCCTTTGACATAACTATGACGTCACACTCGGTACATTACGTGTCAGTGATGTCAGCGACCTTGACAAAGCGCATTCCAGCAGCTGAATCATACATCGACAATTTTTAGGTTAGGCATTTTGTGTTGTTTGCCTGTCTGCTGTATCAGCGGCAGCCACGTCTTTTCGTTTCACTAAATTTGGAAATATTTTCTTGCAGTCCGGTTCGGCGTTTCGTAACAGCCGCGCTTCCTTTTATAGCACAATATCGGTATTGTATGACCGTATACAATACACTGTATAAAAAACGCGCGCCGGATGACGCAAACCTGCGCGTGCACGTTCCTGTATATACAACGCATTTCTCAAAATGTTTTGGAAGAGAAGCTTTAATGTTAAGCTTTAGCGAGAGGAATGAATAGAAAAAAGTCTGTCAAACGAAAGAACGTAACGGAAATACAGATCGAACAAGCAACGAGTTTCGTCTCTCAATTGCTGTCTCTTTTTCTTCCTCCTTTTCGATAACAATACACGCGCATTATATGAAAACGTTATGTTGCTTTGGTTTCGGTATTTTCCTTAGTCGAAGAACACGTGCAAGTTGTAAACGTTTATAATAATTATTGCTAATATTGCTAGTTTTTAACAACATAACCTCAAATTTATTATAGCCTATCAGCTGTTCAATGAAATCAGCTGATCGTTACGAATTAATATAAAATAACTGATCTTTTACTATAACGCCAGTAAATAATATCTAAGCTAGGTTCACGTATTTATTTACTTAAAACAAGATATTTGTAAACATATATTCAAACTAATTGTATATGCAGCAAAGAAATATGTAACAAAAGCTTCGCTTCTGTCAGTAACTCCCCGAGTTCCACACGTGTGCTTTCTTACCTGATTTTTTAGTTCCGAAAAATTTGCCTATCTCTGGACCAAATTCGTAAACGTCCAACTAAAAAATTAATGTCAAGAAAAAGTAATTTTTGTGTACAGTACTTAAAGAATATAAGAAGTTACATTATTTAAATCGATACACCAGGACTCGTTAATTTGTAATTATTTTTATTTCTACTACATCGACAGTCTTATATATATACGTAATGTTTATTCTATATTAGCAAATTTTCATTGGAAAATGGAGCGGCCATAATTAATTTATTACACTGGTTAGAATAAAAAATCAAATTATTAAAATATTTTCTAAATACTAAACAAAATGTGAAAACAAAATGTTTAAGCCAAATCAATAATATTACTCTGTCTGGCTGACGTAATCGAAGCAAATTTAAGTCTTGTTTCATTAACAAATTGACTATTCCAGACCCAGACTTGGGACCTTGAAATTAGCGTAAATTATCACCAATAAACAAATGATGCCAATGTAAACGTTGTCACATTCGATGTAATTCATGTTAATGTAGTTCATTCAATGCACTTGTGGGTCCTACAATTCGGTCCTGGAAGTGTCAAGAGAACCTCCTCGCACCTGTCCCTAGGAAACCGAGTTACTCTTCACTGGTTCTGATGCACAAGTGGGTTGAGGGTAATGAGGAGGCAGACCGGCTGGCTGGACTGGTATCTGCATCTAAGTTTATCCGACTCCAGCCGGCTTAGTGACTTCTTATCGTTGGCCGGATCTATTAATAAACAGGTGGATTTTCAAGCAACACCAAGCAAGATAAGATAACCTTTTTGGGCATTCCCGTAGCAAACGCCTCTTAAGCAAGGTTCCTCATGGAAGACTTAAGGGGCGGTAGACGTCTTGGGCAGAGCACAACTCAGGAAAATCATGAGGTTCATTACTGGACACTGTGCCTCAAAGCGCATTTGAACAGGATAGGTATGTACCACGGAGAAACTGTTTGTAGGTTATGCAGTAAAGAGAAGGCAACTACAGAACACATAATTTATGATTGTGAGGCTCTTGCTAGCAGGAGGCTAAGGGTTTTTGGTTTCCAGGACCCTAGGGATCTCCAGCAGGATAAGTTAGTCAGCGGATTGTGCGATCTTTCTGCTGATCTAGTACTGAACCAGAGGGCTCTGTGGTCAATGTGGTAAAGCACCTGTCAGTCTACTGTGTCACTGAACTGCGCACCTGAAGGTTCTTAGTTCGAGCCGCACTAAGAACGTTGCTTTTCCCTTACCGTTAACACTTATCCCTCGTCCTCATTAGTCTAACTGGCATAAAGTACAGACGTTATGGTTGCACAATAAATCCGTCAATCGCAGAGCCCGGGGTTTATAATCTCTTCCTCTAGTATATAATCTAATGTACATTCAACAATGTGTTTTTTTAAAAATCGGTTTATCAGATTTTGTTCAAACTTTGCCCTCACTGTATATAAATATTCATAACGAACAAACGTAACGGCTGTACTGGTTTATTTTTATTTTTCACTATACATCCAAACCGTAGTTTTTTTTCAAATTTGCTACCTGATTTCACAGTTTAAAAATTCGAGAACAATCAGATAAACCGATTTTGATAAATATGCTGTGTTTTTAGTTTCGGCTCCAGAAACAGATTTTTTTGAAGATATATCGATTCAATCATTTCGTTTAGGTACTTGATGTACGCATTTTATTAAAAATCGTTACAGCCGATTTTGAGAAAATGGTTCAGATATATGGGACAAACTCGCCTGCATGCCAAACGTCATCAAAATCGGTTAGATCAGTCTACAATTATGTGCACACAAACATCCAAGAAAAAAACTACGTAAATTTCAAGATTGTTTTTATGACGATCTGGCGGCACTCAGGACCATGATGAGTCCTGAAAGTAAAAAGTTTAACTTTTTGTTTTCAATCATTTTGAAAATAAAAATATGTCTGTACACGTACCCGTTACATATTTTTAAAGTTTGTGCTCAGACTCATAAAACTGGCAAAAAAAATAATTCTACGGTTTTCCGTTTCGACGCTAGAGGTGCAGCGTACTGTATTTGCAATTCAAATCCACCATCTTGTGGCGGCGATAGCAGACATTAGTCTGTGTCCCGGGTAAGGGGGCTAAGGAGCCCATTATACGAAATAAATCGGTTCCCATTAGATCTGCCGACTTGTTTTCTTTTCACATCGACGTTGAAATAACAAAGGGCGATGTTGTAGTTCGAAAAATTGCGTTTCGTGAATTACTTGATGTAGGCTATTAGTATTGAATATAAACGTACTACATAACCCTTATGAGAGGTGTGAGCGTCGCTGCTGGTGGCATCTTGCGGCACAGTGTTCAGTTACAGCTAAATACATAATACTGTTAATTTTCTCAAACAACTCCACGCTTTGTCCTTGCAGCGTTCGTAGCGGCAGATAGTCCAATTACTTGAACTTCAGCCGCTAATATCGAGCACGCTTTTTGTAACTGTGGCTGTACTTCTAGCACCTAGCTACCAGCTGACAGTGGTCGAGCACAACCTAAACAACTTGACGGAAAACAGTGTGCCGCCAAGGTCAGTATGATCGCTTGCGAACAATGTAAGAGCTCCACATCATAAAATAAATACAGATTTTACACCAGATACCGCTGGATTAGGTTAAGCGGCCACCAAAATGCGGAGCGGAGCTGCGGTGAGCTGAGCCGCGCGAAGCGGAATGAAAATTACCGAAACCCAGAAGTGTTTTGGATCTTTTATATCTAAATATGTATGCATACTGTAAACTAATATGAAAATTATGTTTACAGTAATATGAAACTAATATGTTTCGGATATGTACACATAGAAACTAATATGTTTACAGTAATGCCTAGGATTTACAGTAATGCCTAGGATTATAATGTTTACAGTAATATGTACACATAATGCCTAGGAAACTAATATGTTAAACATCGTAACCTAATAAGTTTGGAGACGTGGTCAGCGTGGTGGGGAAGCGTAGTCAGCTTCAAAACCGAACCAAGACAGAGTCGAAGCTACGCGGAGCGACGTCAAACGCTTCGTTGCGCTTTCAGTAGCCGCACTTACATTAGAAAACAATAGGTTAGGTTTTTTATATAGTCCACTCCGCTCTGCATTTGGTGGCCATCGCAGTAAGACCCGGACCCAGAACCGTGTAATGAGCACCGATCCTGACACGCAGAACACATTGTTTTTTTACAGCACTTTGAACAACTATTAACCGAAAGTGCTTGGGACAAATTCGTTACTAAGGTTAACACAAATTCGTTAATAAAAATCTGGCTAACTTTTTCAAAATAGTCGCCATTCAATATGTTAATTTTATCTAAAGCATTTTTGCAAATCTGATTTTACCATCGTAATCACTACAGTCCTTTAAAACCTGTATCGATTAATCTGCATTACAAATTTTCAAATCAGATTCGAAATTCGAAATAAGCCTGATGACGGCAAGCAGGGTTCATTTTGTTATTGTCAATTTAAACTGAAAAATTAAAATACCTAATTTACGCAGATTTTAACGCTGATCACTTTAGTGGGATCCGTTTTTATGAAAAACAAAAATACCATATGAATTTTACAGCGGACAGAGTGTAGTGCATTTTTCGATTTACTACCGGCCTGTTAATTTCTATTATTTCAAATTTGCTACTTAAAATCTTTCAAAGTTTGAGCGTAATCTTATGCAACGATTTTGAGAAATTAGGTAAGTTTTCCAACAATTGATTTTTTTTAGGGAGATGACGACTTTACTTTAGGATATACTTCCGTAAGTGCTACTTTTTGATCGAGACCTTTCAGACTGATTATAAAATGCGATTTTTCTTAATTTTTAAGATATTTTGATCAGAAAAGTTTTAAAATATTTTTACCGAACGATCCCGCGAAAAGTAAATACGTATTATTTTTAACACGTACTTGGTACAGTGGGAACGTACAAACCGCCGAACTTTCTACGCAATAAAACTGTTGCTTGCAGAATTGCCGGCATCGCTGCCGCGTTGCCTCTTCTATTTATTGATGTTTTAACGACCTTCCGTTTCTTATGATTGATCGCGGTTCAATCTCGGACTCGGGGAATATCTTTGGTAACCGCCAACACGTAAACACTCTACAACGTATGACGTCATCGCCGGCTTATTTCCGCTCCTTTCATCTCGGTTTTATTTCCGTTTTAACTGCGATATTTGAGTTGAACTCGAGATAATATTTGCGATACAGAAATAGCCTATAAATATTGAACACAGTCGGCTCGTCAAGGCGGTCGTGTGGGTGCGCTGTCATTATACAAACAAACTTCTGTATTGTACAAACACTGCACAAATCTTTATACTATTATTATACTGCCAGATAACCCGATTTTTGGGGGCTTGTCCTGGATTTTTTAAAGGTCATTCGGGACGATGATTTGTCCCAGTTTCTTGATTTGGCATATGCCCTAAACGGTATTTTTTGATTGGTTGAAGTTTAATAACAAGCATCCCACAGGGGTGCAGACAAGCTGCACCTATTGAGAGGATTTAGACGTCCCTCGCGGTACCCGAGTCTAACACACACTTAAACTTACAACTACACTCACACTTACATTTAGGGAGGCGATAATAGCCTCAATGTGCTATTGACCTTTGATTATGGAGGTTAACTTCAACAAAACCTGTCAAGTTTTTTACAAAATGTTGTCTTTTAAGAGAGAGATGTTAAAAAATTCATTCACTTGGAGAATATGATGATGTAAAAAAGCTTTTTTTAAGAAAAATTTTTTTTTATAAACGTAAAATAACAAAAAAATGGTACTATTTTATAAATAATAATAAATTAGACGCTTAATTTGTGAAAAAAACAACAGTGATACTCATTGTTTTTTAATAAAACACCCCATAGAACCACCCCCTACGGCATGCATCCTTTTGCCGATCATTTACGAATGTCCCGATTTCTATACTATACTATACCTATACTATATTATCTATTTTTTAAATATAAAGAACAGTTCTAATACGCAAGGGAAACATTTTAACGATATGGTAATCGGGATGGGGTCGAGGCAATGTTAAGCCAAAGCAAAGAAAAGTAAATATATATTCAGTACGCCTGTAAACAGCTGACACTGCATAACAGCTGTTCCTTCAATTATACTATTGTAACTGTTATGTTTGTTATTTTTTTACGTTGAAAATAAACAGTAATAAATCAACAATAATTCATTGTATTTTAATTCTTAATATTGAAATTGGGGGCTCTTGACTGAACGTTAAGAGTGTAGTTGTTGATTACTTTTTGTAATATTATCTGAACGGCAAAACCCACAATAATTTTTATCGCTTCATGGAGAAAGAACATAAAAAGTCTAACAACTCTAGCCCAATAAAAGTTTTCGTAAGCATTACGGTTACCGGTACATTAAGAATAACTGAGATCTCTTTGAACTAATAGTTTACCAAGGATTATCTTTCACATTCAATATTTTTCTGTTTCAAGACTTTAAAACTGCATTTAAGCGGACGAATCAAAACATTTTTATTACGTTTTTCATTTGACGGTCTATAATTTTGCAAAAAACCAGTGTATTACAAATTTGCGTAGGACTTACGTTTTCAGACATAAAGAATACTTTTCTTATAAATAATGGATCATTTTATAAACGATATAAAAATGTTAAATCCTTACACGCTTTGAGAACAAATTCAAATTACATTAAAAAAACTTGTATTCTCAAATTACAACCGACTGCTTTTTGAACCTGTAGCAGTGTTAGCTCTTGTGTAGGTTTTTATCATTTGAAACGCACGGATAGACAACTCGTGACTCATGTCAGCAAATCCTCACACCAGATAAACGCAAAACAAGGCGTGGACCGACTTACGCAATTTCACGCGTTATTTGGCTTCTACTTCAACACTCAACGTTTCAGTAGTCAGTTTTTGTAACAACTTCAAGTTAATTTGTCGAGTTGAGAAAATATTGAGTTTATTACTAAACAAGTTATTGGATAACTTACAAAACAGTTTCAGTTTTATGTGGGAAAATATACCCAACAATGCGTACATTTTTCTGGATTTTAACAGCTGCAACTATTGAGCAACAACCAGTTTTTGTCCGTTCACAAATTTCAAAACCTGCTTCTATTGATTACGTTACACACGATGTTTTTTCAGATATATTTATTTAAGTAGACAGTATTTCCTCCTGTCTCGCTACAAGAAGTATAAAAAGTACAGAGAGCGTGAAAATAATATTAGCTAATTTTAAAAAAATTTCCAAGATATTTTTAGTAAACAAAACTGCTAAAATCTATTTTTTTAAAACCTTTTAAATTAATTCTGATCGGATCAATCTTTGCTGGTATGTAGTTCGTAAGTATTGAAATAAAATTGATAGGTCGCTAAATCCCCAACATATACGGTTTGGAAGTTACTGATAAGAAAACAAAAGACCGGTCTAATATCTCGTAATCACAATTTCCTCAAATATTACTCTATAAAAACGTCTACCATGTACGTTACTGCGTGAAAAAATATCCGATTTGGGAGTAAAAAAACACAAACAAACCCTGACTCCCACTCTAACGGCAAATTTCTTTCAATCTTCGTACACTGACATCTTCATAAATGTCTGAAATCTGAGCACAATCTGTGAATACAAAAACCCTGACCGCCTTTCGTTTTTCCGATTCACACTCTAACGGCAAATTTCTTTCAATCTTTGTACACTGACATCTTCATAAATGTCTGAAATCTGAGCACAATCTGTGAATACAAAAACCCTGACCGCCTTTCGTTTTTCCGATTCACACTCTAACGGCAAATTTCTTTCAATCTTCGTACACTGACATCTTCATAAATGTCTGAAATCTGAGCACAATCTGTGAATACAAAAACCCTGACCGCCTTTCGTTTTTCCGATTCACACTCTAACGGCAAATTTCTTTCAATCTTCGTACACTGACATCTTCATAAATGTCTGAAATCTGAGCACAATCTGTGAATAAAAAACCCTGACCGCCTTTCGTTTTTCCGATTCACACTCTAACGGCAAATTTCTTTCAATCTTCGTACACTGACATCTTCATAAATGTCTGAAATCTGAGCACAATCTGTGAATAAAAAAACCCTGAACGCCTTTCGTTTTTCCGATTCACACTCTAACGGCAAATTTCTTTCAATCTTTGTACACTGACATCTTCATAAATGTCTGAAATCTGAGCACTATCTGTGAATAAAAAAACCCTGACCGCCTTTCGTTTTTCCGATTCACACTCTAACGGCAAATTTCTTTCAATCTTCGTACACTGACATCTTCATAAATGTCTGAAATCTGAGCACAATCTGTGAATAAAAAAACCCTGACCGCCTTTCGTTTTTCCGATTCACACTCTAACGGCAAATTTCTTTCAATCTTCGTACACTGACATCTTCATAAATGTCTAAAATCTGAGCAGTATCTGTGAATAAAAAAACCCTGACCGCCTTTCGTTTTTCCGATTCACACTCTAACGGCAAATTTCTTTCAATCTTCGTACACTGACATCTTCATAAATGTCTGAAATCTGAGCACTATCTGTGAATAAAAAAACCCTGACCGCCTTTCGTTTTTCCGATTCACACTCTAACGGCAAATTTCTTTCAATCTTCGTACACTGACATCTTCATAAATGTCTGAAATCTGAGCACTATCTGTGAATAAAAAAACCCTGACCGCCTTTCGTTTTTCCGATTCACACTCTAACGGCAAATTTCTTTCGATCTTCGTACACTGACATCTTCATAAATGTCTAAAATCTGAGCAGTATCTGTGAACACAAAAACCCTGACCGCCTTTCGTTTTTCCGATTCACACTCTAACGGCAAATTTCTTTCAATCTTCGTACACTGACATCTTCATAAATGTCTGAAATCTGAGCACTATCTGTGAATAAAAAAACCCTGACCGCCTTTCGTTTTTCCGATTCACACTCTAACGGCAAATTTCTTTCAATCTTCGTACACTGACATCTTCATAAATGTCTAAAATCTGAGCAGTATCTGTGAATAAAAAAACCCTGACCGCCTTTCGTTTTTCCGATTCACACTCTAACGGCAAATTTCTTTCAATCTTCGTACACTGACATCTTCATAAATGTCTAAAATCTGAGTACTATCTGTGAATAAAAAAACCCTGACCGCCTTTCGTTTTTCCGATTCACACTCTAACGGCAAATTTCTTTCGATCTTCGTACACTGACATCTTCATAAATGTCTAAAATCTGAGCAGTATCTGTGAACACAAAAACCCTGACCGCCTTTCGTTTTTCCGATTCACACTCTAACGGCAAATTTCTTTCAATCTTTGTACACTGACATCATAAATGTCTGAAATCTGAGCACAATCTGTGAATACAAAAACCCTGACCGCCTTTCGTTTTTCCGATTCACACTCTAACGGCAAATTTCTTTCAATCTTCGTACACTGACATCTTCATAAATGTCTGAAATCTGAGCACAATCTGTGAATAAAAAAACCCTGACCGCCTTTCGTTTTTCCGATTCACACTCTAACGGCAAATTTCTTTCAATCTTCGTACAATGACATCTTCATAAATGTCTGAAATCTGAGCACAATCTGTGAATACAAAAACCCTGACCGCCTTTCGTTTTTCCGATTCACATTCTAACAGCAAATTTCTTTCGATCGTCGTACACCGACATCTTCATAAATGTCTGAAATCTGAGCACAATCTGTGAATACAAAAACCCTGACCGCCTTTCGTTTTTCCGATTCACATTCTAATAGCAAATTTCTTTCAATATTCGTACACTGACATCTTCATAAATGTCTGAAATCTGAGCAGAATCTAAACTAACTGATTTTGACAAATGAGATCGTTTCCGGGTTTTTGTAAATATCTTTCAAACGAGAATGTTTTGTGAAATATTTTATTGTGATAATAGTCTTGTTTTTCCGACATCTTCCGAACTGGATTTTTTATTAAACTTTTTAAAAATGGTGAAAGTCTGTGATGTTTGTTTGCACAACTAAAACTAAAAATTATATCAAAATCTGTCGGAGCGAAGTTGAGAAATTATAGCTCTCGACGCGAACGTATTTCATTTGTTCGAACCAATTCGTATGCTGAGCTTGAAACACTTTCTAATTATTTTATTGATCATGAGATCGCTGCTGCTGGCCTTAGTTGCGTGATCTAGTGCCCGTGATCTTGACACTTTCAAGGTTAAAGTTATTAACCGTTATCTTAATAATTTGTTTTGCAAGCGCAGATTCGCCGGACCTGATACTACGCGTACATTCACAACCACGCCGATATGACTCACTCGTCCATCCGACCTTGCCATACTTTCAATGCCAGCTTCTGTACTTCTTGTCATTACATTTTAGGCAAAGCTACGCAGTTTTACTATACTGCGCTGCAAAATTGCGTAGTTGATATACACATGGGCTCGATGTTAAACGCAAAGTTAAGACTATTCGACAATCTTGACACGTTCCCATCCCTAAAGCACATGCTGCAGTGTCTTGTAGTGACTGGTGGAAGGTGGACGAAGTGAGTGCGCCAATGCCGTAATGGCTACGGCAGTTGGAATTATCTAAACAGCAAAAATCATCTTCTTGATTGATAAGTTATTTTTTAGTTAAATGTGATAATGAAGGTGCACAGAAAAGCAAGATTTACGAATTTTCAAAGCGGTTATGAAATCTTTGTCGTCATAATAACAATATCCGTAATACTGCTCCTTCTAGAGGTCCTGTTCGATGATCAGTCTTGATGATGAGTCTTTCCCGATCAGGTCGCTGAGATTAGATATGATGCCCCTTGGAGTCTTGATCGCAGTGTTGGTTGGAGAAGTTTCAAATATATCTGGGTGTTCCGCACAGAGACTGAAGGTGTCTCATCAATCGGGTTTTGCATATGAGGAAGACGTCGACTGGTTCTCCTGCAGCTTGTTGCTACCCGGGGAATCGAACTTCGCAATGAAGAAGTCGGAGAACTCTGCCCACTCCAGGTTAGCATCGGTGTACAGGTGGTACCAGGAGGCTGCTTTTCCTCGGAGCTAAGCTGCTGGAGGCCGCTGGTAGGCGAAGATATTCTCGTAGTCGACGATAAATCTCCAAAGGTCTGCAAGTCCATTGCCAGAGAAGTACGGTAGCGGTGATGGTTCTACGAAAGGCGTTTTTATCATCTCGACCAGTGACTGGAGAAGGTCCTGGCTGGCGCTGGTAGATCGGTCCAGGAATGCTGTCTGGCCATCCGTTGTGGAAGTTGTTGCTGCATCTGGAGCAAACTGTTATATTTTCACCCTGAGTTGTGCAGCCCTGCTATTGGCAGGATTTGATTTGTGAACGGAGAATCTTGTCATTGTTGACCTTTAGATGCTACTTGGTTTTCCACTCCAGAAATGTTGGACATTTGTGATGTGTTGTTTTCTGGGAGAGGGGGTAAGTTTTGCTCCACCTGAAGCTTGTTGTCCCACGTTGAGGCCGCCAAATATTGTAATATTTGGGAGAAATAATGGAATCAGTCTCCGGGTGTTTACCAGGTCTGCCGCGAACAGCTCTTCTTTTTTTCTCTTTTTTAAGGCGAAAAGCACATTAAGGCTATTATCGCCTAAACACAACTAGTAAAGAAACAAAAGGGACGAAAAGGACGATAAAATTGAACATTACTTACAAACTAGATAACAAGAATAAATAATTTAAAATCAAAACAATATAAAGGTGGACTGTAAAATGGTCCTAATCAAACATAAAGATAATAAATATTATGTAACACAATAAAATTACATAAAACTAGTTAACAAAAATATAAACTATAAAAAATATATAAATACTAGGGATAAAAATAAAATTAAATATATTGATATATTTGCAAGCGCCTTAGGAAGGCCAAAACGCGATCAATGATTGATGACTCGTCCCCCAAGATCGCCTGCATACAGTTTCCTACTTCTTTTCGGAATGGTGAGAAAGTACGAAGTTTGTGTCTTCTTTAAAGTTGGCTGGATCCTCCTATTTCTATCCGAGCAAATTGTTGTGTCTTGCAATTGTTCCGTTGTCTTGTAGTTGTTAGTAGGCTATCGTGCACTTGTTCTGTAGTGGGTGGTCCTCCTCGATATTCTGCCGAACAACGATTTTCGACCTGTACTTATATATAGCGGGAGCCATAACTTCTCAGAAATCCTTTATTAAAACCAGAGAAAAACTTACCAATCAGCAAGAAGCTACTGTGTACGGGATATACGAGGGGGTGCGCCTGTAGTAATACTTGGGCAGAAATGTAATAATCTAGCGCACCTTACACCCGTGATACGCAAGCACTGAGAAACCACTCAGAAGGCAGTACCGGTTGATGGGAGAAGTGTGAACTTGGTTCGCACGCGTAGGCTATTTGAAAGCCGGGAGAGAAGTTCGAGAATTTAGCGTGGATGTTGTTCGATGTTAATAACTCCTTTAGGCGATGACGTAATACTGAAAAGTGTTTTGTAACATTTACATATTTTCTACGTCTGACCACGGACCCTAACAAGGTTGATGATTTTTTTTCGAATTAACGTTTAACCTTATTATTAAAAACCGATTTTTGAAACCCTCAAAAAAACTATACAAAAATATAAGCAGACACAGAACTTTCAAAGAGAATCACTCTGTGTCCACTGCAACACGCTTACAATCTATGTCGTTAAAGCAAGATTTTGCAGCAAAGTTAAGGCCCCATATGCTACGTCTCTCGGTTATTGTTGTCTCAGTTTTAAGTAAACAAAGCTAAGTTTAACCTAATAGCGATAACATCTGTGATCCGCGCTCAGTTTAGCAGCAAAACAGAGCACGATCTGTGAGCTGCTGGCTACGGCTGCTTTAGACCCAACAGTTATCTGAAATAGAATCGTGTTTACTTATCAGCTTGGAACACACACATACACACATCACAGTTCGTACGACTCGGCAGGTTGTCTTAGTGTCCTAGTCCAAACTTGGGCAAATATAACGGTTACAAACTTTATTTTTTTACAAAAGTAGAGTCGAAAATATTACATGAATGTGCAAAAGGCACTGTACAAATTTTCTCTACTCAATCAGTCTTACTTAAACTGGTTTAAAAAGCCTTATTAAACCACTTAAAACGTTACGCGCTACCAGTCCAACAAATTCGGTTTAATAGCTAAGGCACCGATCAATCTGCTGCGTCTCAAGGTTGTGAGTTATAGACGCAGTTACTGCCGTTGCTTTATTCTTACTGATCGACTTTAGACTGACTGGCAAAATGAATTAACGTTAAAAAAATAAGTAAATCAAGAGCTATCCACAAATATTGCGAAACAAGCTACAAGATGTCTGTGAAAAATTCTTAAAATCATCTCAATAGATGTGTCTATTACGTCAAAGAACATTCATGAAGTGTGCCAAATTTGAAATAAAATAAAGTTACGATTCGTGAGTAGATTTAAAAACCGAACCGATGGTTAGGACCCAATACTGAACAAAGTCTATTCTGAACTGATTCTGTTAAACTTTTTCGGTCGGTACAGAAATCTGAATTAAACACAAAATTCACGAAACAATTTAAAAACATATTTTGTTTAGGGAAGAGCCAGATATTGTTAGAAGGAATAACTCCCAAATTTCGAGTTACAAGAAGTAGAATTTACTCGCATAGTAAATAATATAAACACTAACGATTAGGTCTGGAGGTGAAAACCGACATTTTGTTTTTTACTCTTATCTCAAAACGAATGCAGGCTAATTAATAAAAACTGATACATTTTTCTGGCAAATTACGTAAACTAAATTACAGAATCAAATTAAATTGAGTGCACTTCTCGAACGCTGTATAGTAATATTCCATTAAAATAATGCTGGTTACTTTATGAAGTACCGCCCAACATGCACGTACTGTAATTTAATTATATATAGTGGTAGTTGATTATATTTATCAGTGCATATATAATTACATAGCGAGGAGAAAACCAAGCGTACGGCATGCTAGGCCTATATAGGTCACAATGTTTGTTTCATCAACACACAACAGAGGTCCGAACGCGTATATGTAGACTCATGTGGTGTAGAAATAAGTTTGCAAGTTAGTGTACTATGGTGTAGACAAAAAACACATTTTTTACAAATCTCTAATTTGATTCTTAACGGGATAACATTAACACCCGGCTTAGGATATTGAAAGGAATATAAAGCTGTGTCGTGTTAATACATTTCTTCTACATTACGCATGAAACGTTTTGTAAACTCTTACTATTCAAACTGGAAGAATGGACAAAATACGAGTTGCCAATCCTCTAGCAATCTGTTGCCTTTAGGTAGGCTTTGGACTCCGACTATGGATGCGTACGAAGGACCTGTAGGGCGTATGAATACCCTGCATAGGTTGGTCCTTAAATATACATAAATACATAGCAAAATATTATTGTGATACACAGTACATTATATTATCATTTTCTCCCACAGGGGGTGCAGACTAACTGCACCTATTCAGAGGATTTAGACGTCCCTCGCGGTACCCGAGTATAACACACACTTAAATTTCAACACTACACTACACTTACGACTTTAACACTTTACACTCACACTTACATTTAGGGAAGCGATAATAACCTCAATATGCTTTTCGCCTTAAAATTTTTAAAAAAATTATCATCTGCGTCCTACATATACATTACATTATCATTTTCGTCCTACATATACATTACATTATCATTTTCGTCCTACATATACATTATATTACAATTTTCGTCCTACATATACATTATATTATCATTTTTGTCCTACATGTACATTATATTATCATTTTTGTCCTATATATACATTATATTATCATTTTCGTCCTACATATAAATTATATTATCATTTTCGTCCTACATATACATTATATTATCATTTTCGTCCTACATGTACATTACATTTTCGTCCTATATATACATTATATTATCATTTTTGTCCTATATATACATTATATTATCATTTTCGTCCTACATATACATTATATTATCATTTTCGTCCTACATATACATTATATTATCATTTTCGTCCTACATATACATTATATTATCATTTTCGTCTACATGTGCATTACATTTTCGTCCTACATGTACATTATATTATCATTTTCGTCCTACATATACATTACATTATCATTTTCGTCCTACATATACATTATATTATCATTTTCGTCCTACATATACATTATATTATCATTTTCGTCCTACATATGCATTATACTATCATTTTCGTCTACATGTACGTTACATTTTCGTCCTACATGTACATTACATTTTCGTCCTACATGTACATTATATTATCATTTTCGTCCTACATATACATTACATTTTCATTTTCGTCCTACATGTACATTACATTTACATTTTCGTCCTACATGTACATTACATTTTCATTTTCGTCCTACATGTACATTACATTTTCATTTTTGTCCTACATGTACATTATATTATCATTTTCGTCCTACATATACATTACATTTTCATTTTCGTCCTACATATACATTACATTTTCATTTTCGTCCTACATGTACATTACATTTACATTTTCGTCCTACATGTACATTACATTTTCATTTTCGTCCTACATGTACATTACATTTTCATTTTCGTCCTACATATGTACATTATATTATCATTTTGTCCTACATGTACATTATATTATCATTTTATTATCATTTTCGTCCTACATGTACATTATATTATCATTTTCGTCCTGCACAGTGTACATTATATTATCATTTTCGTCCTGCACAATGTACATTATATTATCATTTTCGTCCTACATATACATTTTATTATCATTTTCGTCCTACATGTACATTATATTATTTTTATTCACTTATCTATTTATTCACTAACTCTATTCGAATTATTAAATAACAAAATATTCTTTTGCTCACTTATTAATCATTTTTCCCGCTAGAAAACATTCGTTTACAGGTGACGTAATTATTTTCTAAATTATAATTTTTAAAATAAAAATGTTAACTAAAAGCAGGCACAAAAACTTCCGAACATTTACTTTGTGTTGCGATAACAACTGTATCATCAGGTTTTCGCTTTTGCCTTGAGTTGAACGTATCTAATAAGTTTTACTTTTTCTTTAAATCTACATAAGACTTCTTTAACTTTAATGTTGAGTACCTCCCTTATAACCGAAACAGACATTCGTCTCCTCTCCGCCGACCAACGTTTCTCATTCTAGAAAATACTCTCTCCACCACTGATGATGCACCAGACAAGCACATCCCGAACTCCACCAATCTGAAAATGTTTCTGAACTCAATGTTGCACTTTAACCAAAAACTTCCTTCCACTTCTCTTGAGTGCTGAGCTTTCTTTCTTCTCAGGCAGACCTTACCACTTTGGCTTCGATTCCAACCGCTAAATTAAAACAGAGAAATTTTTCGGCCGCCCAATCTTTCACACAGATATCTGAAAATCCTGGATACTTCCCCGAATACATTCCTAAATCCCGGACCTATGGTAAGTCTACCTATACATTGATATTTTCTGAAACTCCATTCGACAATTGTGTTCTCAAAAAAACGGCACCAAACAAAAAAAGTAAATTTCTAATATTGTTCCTTTAAAGACAACCGCTATATTTTTAGGAACCAGGAAAAAATTAATACAGCAGCAGACCCTGGCGAATATTATAATTTATCAAACAAGCAGAACCAATAAAACAATATAATATAACCAACTGTCTCACGGAACTGACAAAAATATGATTTAACAGTCTGTACATCGACACTGTTAATGAAACCTACGGCTGGACAAATCTACCAGAACATTTCAGCTGCTGAAATAAAAATTAAAATATTATAACCGGTCATATCCATTAGTTCATCAGTGTACTGAGCAGTTGACACGCAAGAACAGTTAGAAATCTGAAAACTACATACTAGAACTTTTGAGCAGTTATTGTAACAGAATTAACATCTGCTTAATGCACAAACACGCAAGCAGGGTCGGTCACAACTACTTTAATACACCTACTACCGGTCACATAAACTATATCACCAGTATTTTCAGATGTTGATTCTTCAAAAGAAGTAAAACGTACTAGAGTATTTGAGCAGCTGAACAGAGGTTAAAACGTACGACCGGTCAAACCTACTAGAGCACTTGAGCAGTTGATACTTTAAGTAGGTGAAAACGTACGATCGGTCAAACCTACCAGAGCACTTGAGCAGTTAATATTTTAAGAGTGGTTAAAACGTACGACCGGTCAAACCTACTAGAGCACTTGAGCAGTTGATACTGTAACAAAGGTTAAAATGTACGGTCAATCCTACTAGAGAACATGAGCAGTTGATATTTTAACAGAGGTTAAAACGTACGGATGGTCAATTCTACTAGAGCACTGAAGCAGTTGATACTTTAACAGAGATTAAAATGTACTACCGATCAAATCTACTAGAGTACTTGAACAACTGATACTTTAACAGAGATTAAAACGTACAACCGGTCAAATCTACTAGAGAACTTGAGTAGTTAATACTTTAAAAGAGGTTAAAACGTACAACAGGTCAATTATACTAAAGCACTTGAGCAGTTGACACCTTACAGAGGTTAAAACGTACGACCGGTCAAACCTACTAAAGCACTTCAACAGTTGATACTTAACTGGTCAAACCCACTAGAGTACTTGAACAGCTGATTCTTTAACAGAGGTTAAAACGTACGACCGGTCAAACCTACTAGAGCACTTGAGCAGTTGATACTTTAACGTAGGTGAAAACGTACGATCGGTCAAACCTACCAGAGCACTTGAGCAGTTAATATTTTAAGAGTGGTTAAAACGTACGACCGGTCAAACCTACTAGAGCACTTGAGCAGTTGATACTGTAACAAAGGTTAAAATGTACGGTCAATCCTACTAGAGAACATGAGCAGTTGATATTTTAACAGAGGTTAAAACGTACGGATGGTCAATTCTACTAGAGCACTGAAGCAGTTGATACTTTAACAGAGATTAAAATGTACTACCGATCAAATCTACTAGAGTACTTGAACAACTGATACTTTAACAGAGATTAAAACGTATAACCGGTCAAATCTACTAGAGAACTTGAGTAGTTAATACTTTAAAAGAGGTTAAAACGTACAACAGGTCAATTATACTAAAGCACTTGAGCAGTTGACACCTTACAGAGGTTAAAACGTACGACCGGTCAAACCTACTAAAGCACTTCAACAGTTGATACTTAACTGGTCAAACCCACTAGAGTACTTGAACAGCTGATTCTTTAACAGATGTTAAAACGTACGACTGGTCAAACCTATTAGAACATTTGAGCAGTTGATACCTTAACAGAGGTTAAAACGTACGACCTGTCAAACCTACTAAAGCACTACTAGAGCACTTGAGCAGGTGATACTTTAACAGAGGTTAAAACGTACGGCCGGTCAAACCTACTAGAGACTTGAGCAGTTAGTTGATACTTTAACAAAGATTAAAAAGTACGGCCAGTCAAACCGTCAAACCCACTAGAGTACTTGAACAACTGATACTTTAACAGATTTTAAAACGTACGACCGGTCAAACCTACTAGAACACTTGAGCAGGTGATACTTTAACAGAGGTTAAAACGTACGATCGGTTACACCTACTAGAACACTTGAGCAGGTGATACTTTAACAGAGGTTAAAACGTACGATCGGTTACACCTACTAGAACACTTGAGCAGGTGATACTTTAACAGAGGTTAAAACGTACGGCCGGTTACACCTACTAGAACACTTGAGCAGGTGATACTTTAAGAGAGTTAAAACGTACGACCGGTTACACCTACTAGAACACTTGAGCAGGTGATACTGTAACAGAGGTTAAAACGTACGACCGGTTACACCTACTAGAACACTTGAGCAGGTGATACTTTAACAGAGGTTAAAACGTACGGCCGGTTACACCTACTAGAACACTTGAGCAGGTGATACTTTAAGAGAGTTAAAACGTACGACCGGTTACACCTACTAGAACACTTGAGCAGGTGATACTGTAACAGAGGTTAAAACGTACGACCGGTTACACCTACTAGAACACTTGAGCAGGTGATACTTTAACAGAGGTTAAAACGTACGACCGGTTACACCTACTAGAACACTTGAGCAGGTGATACTTTAACAGAGGTTAAAACGTACGACCGGTTACACCTACTAGAACACTTGAGCAGGTGATACTGTAACAGAGGTTAAAACGTACGACCGGTTACACCTACTAGAACACTTGAGCAGGTGATACTTTAAGAGAGTTAAAACGTACGACCGGTTACACCTACTAGAACACTTGAGCAGGTGATACTGTAACAGAGGTTAAAACGTACGACCGGTTACACCTACCAGTTCATCAGTACATCTGACTGAGATCTTGATACTTCAATCGAACTTTAAAGCCTATGTTCGAATACATCCACTATAACACATTATGTCAAATGACCCTAATAAAAACTGAAGGCTTAATAAAGCAATAAAAGAATTATACGACTATAGAAACAAGAACTAAGTCTGAGAAAATTTATCTAGGCTAAATACTTTTTGAATTCAGATTTTAGTTTTTTACTTAAGTTTTTGTCTAAACAGAGACGCTACAATAATAACGTACCAATGGGAACTGTGAGAGTACATATTACCAAAATACTGTACAAAATGGCTGCTTACATAAACAGCACATAGCCACGTGTTTACTTAACGCAGTATTTCTTCTGTGACTGGCTTACTTCGAGACTAGCGTATACAGATTTTACAACTCTAAGATACAGTACATCTTAAAATGCCAGTACAAATTTAATTTCGCCATAAACGTTTCATTGGTAACAGCGATATGTCCACTAGCGATTAAATCAATTTAAATACGCATTTCGATATACGTTCTTGTAGTACAGAATGCGCCTTTAAACGAAATTCGAACTATATAAATGATGCAAAAAAACATTCAATTATTTCCGCGGTTTAATTTGATTTTACTCAAATCGCGGATCAAGAATATATTAATTTTGAAATTACAAAATTACAAACATTCATGAAATTAAATATTTATACAGTAAATTCTTTTTATATTATTCTTCTTTTCTGCAAGGATTATTGTCACTATGTTCAGTATAATGATCTGCCTTCCCTAGCTTCATCAATTCTACTTTCGCTGACGCGTTTCGGAGAACCTCCATCTTCAAAAACTATATCTATACCCACGTAATATTGTATAGATATAGTTTTTGAAGATGAAGGTTCTCTGAAACGCGTCAACGAAAATAGAATTGACGAAGCTAGGAAGGAAGATCATTATACTGAACATAGTAATTTATACAGTAAGTTATACTATATATAAATAAGCCAGTTCAATAATACAAAATAACTAAACTAATCGACAACATTTCGGACTTTTATAAATTTCCAAACGTAATTGATTTTTTGGTCGACACTATTTACAGAAAAATAAGTAACACCATATAAAGATGGAAACGAAGATCGTAGCAAAATGATTTTTTTTAATTGTCTTCATAAAACGTATGTTACATTATCTTTCAGATTAAGTTTATGATAGGACAGTACAGTAAATTTAGTACAAAAGAAACGTATCATAAAGTCTGTCAAGACTTTTTTTGTAGAGGTACATCCTGTATTTAAATAGAAATTTATCTTTACAGGAGCGAACAGGGATTTTTGTTTAGACGCTACCCCTTCGTGCTACAAACCCGCCCTTACATTGATTTAACAACTGATAACGTGTATTTATAGTGCTGCCGGTCAAGATTAAGTTCAGTACAGGAAAATCCTTATAAAGGTTTGTAGCCTACCACAGTACTTTGTTTTAATTTGCAGTGCATGCTCTCGCATTGAAATCAATATAACACTTCCAGCTACGTTATACGGGCGCCCTAAATAAGTTCTCTACGGTTCCATAAAAACTGGAAATAATCTAGTGGTGAGTTATTGGTGCAGTAATCCACGTACAGTAATTTAGTTACACTGTGGCAAAACAGAATTTAATTAAAACAACGTGTCTTTATTTCAGGTCGAAAATTGTCACTGTTCCTGTTTTTCTCGAATTTGAAGCAGATTCTTACTAATAGTAATTCAAAGAGCAGTATATTCTCAATATACAGACAGCTAAACGACGTAACTTTTTCCGCCAATTTAACCGTCAACGAAGCTGTCGAAATTATGATAGGTTTTGGCGTTCAGTCAATATTATACGATTCGGCGATGATAACCCTAAAGGTTTTTCGCCGAAAAAATATTTTACGAAATAACCAGCGACTACACTCTTAGAGCTCTCCATCTAGAACCGGAAGTGAATGAGAGAAAATGTTACGCGTACGTTTTTCGAGATTTATACAAAGTACCTTCGTAACAAGTTTCAAAACAATCTGTCCACGGGTTTGATCAAAACTACGTACAAATCAGAGGCCGCCATATTGAAACTGAAGTAAGAAAAAAAATGCTACACAAATGCGCGCGCACATACCAGTTAACTTCTTAACAAGTTTCAAAACAATCGGTCCATGGCCAACCAACCCACTCATCATCGTAAATGCCGCCATCTTGAAACGGAAGTAAGGAAAAAATGTTACACATACGGCATTTGCTTTAACAATTTGAAGACGGATATAATTACTTTGGTGAGACAAAAATTAACTTGATACTGCGCTGTAACCTCCGTTTTGTTCGTGATTAAACTTAATTCATTTTACTTAATTAAAATATCTGATAACGTAATTATAAGCTTCGGAAACTTCGTGAGTGATACGTTCTTGTAACAAATTCAAACCTCCGCCAGCGACTTGAACCATCACACTTGAGAACATAATTAATCAAAAACCTATAAACCTAGTTTTAAAATCAGTGAAAATTTAAATTCATCACTTTATTTTGTTTATTCATCCGTAAATCACCTCAGACCTTACACCCGCAAATCACCAAGTAAACTGAAATATTGTAAGCATAGTTCCATAGCATTTATTTTAATAACGTTAAGTGATTCTGTATTTGAGAGCTAGCCGAGGCACAAACTGAACACTGAACTCGTGATCTGTTGCATTATAAAATAATTTTTATAAATCACCACAGATAGTAAGATTTATTTATAAGAGTAAATCGAGAAAACAAAACTAACAGAATGAGTATTAGTTTTTATTTTTTTAATTTTATTTACTTCTGAACGTAAAGTTATTTTGTTTCAAAATTTTTCACGCTGAGTTAGTATATAAGTAAATTCCATATTTCACCAAAATTTTGAAGAAAATATGACTAACTGATTTCGCAAAAATAGGTTATTTTTTCAGTTTTTTTAATAGCTCCGTAGAGAGAATGTTTGAAGGTACAGCGATCCAGACTCAGTTTTAGTATTATAGACTATATTTAATCAAAATCGTTAGAGACAATTTTGAAAAGATAATACTTTAACAGTTTTTTCACCAAAATGTGTTTCAAAAAACTTTTTTTAGAAAAACCAAAAAGCAGTTCTGACATCTGACAAAACCAGATCCGCATTCGCAATGTGATCAAAACCTGTCAACTGCTTCAGTTTTTCCAACGACACACAAACTGTGATACACATTCAAGGAAAACCACTTTTGGATGTGGATTACCTGAAAAGTGGTAGATCCACCAAAAGGCCGATAACGTACCACAAAAAAAGCTGAATTCCCTGATAAGTACTAGTTGGGATAACAGTTTTCCAATTTCTACAGTAAGAAAGTAGAACTTACTTTATCCGAAACGAAACTGTCTACGACGAACTGAAAACTAAGCTTAAGGAAGGACATCGACTACCTCGCCAACTAACCAACACAACCCTAATCGGAAATGCTATCCACCAACAGGTGAAATGACAAAGATTGCGTGATAGTTAATCAACCAATAACCAGGATACTGATCGGTTCCAACAGGTTTGTGCCCAAGAACGACTTATAAAAAGCTTGGCCAAGTTTTAACTGCGTCTTCAGTTGATTCACCACATATAAAAACATGATGTCTGTCAAATACCATCGCACAATTTTTATATTGCGCATGCGTGACTATGCACTAAGAAACGGTTCCTATGGCAACGTCTTTCAACAAACTTTCATTGGTAAACGGACCGTGTTACCATAACAACCGATATAAACAACAAATATTTGTCATTTTCCCGACAATGCATTCTTTACGCATTTGTTTATCAAACAGCCGAATGTGAACAACTAAAAGGCTGTGATTTTGAAAAACAATACTGTTCTTAAGCAATGAGCAAAATAGAGGCCATAGCCGTATGCCGCGTAATAGTTGGAACATAACCTACTTTTTTATTTATGTTATTTATGTACTACAATGTTTATAAATAAAAAATGGCGTAAATAACTTAATCATGCTCAGGAAATTGTTATTACCGGTTACCTTTAAATATGAAAACTGTTATTACTAGCAGTTCAAAGAACATCACAGTATATTCTTAATTAACATACAGAGCGCTCCACGACAGCGTTCGTAAATTTTTTTATCAGTTTAACCAGTAACCGTAATATTTACTAACAACGATACCGGACCAACTTTATTGGAAATGTTATGCTTTTACCCCACGAAGCGGTAAAAAATATGATATGGTTTCGCAGTTCTGTCAGCATTACATGGAACAACCAACAACTACACTCTCAACATAGTATCAGAGACAGTTATCCTGAAACGGAAGTGAACAGGGAAAAATTTTACACATACGCCTTTTGGGCTTTATACAAGTTACCTTACAACAAAATTTGTACAAAAAATCGGCCAATGCGTTTGATTAAAATTGCGTACACTCGTAGTCGTTAAATCAGAAGCCGCCATCTTGAAACGGAAATAAATAGGAAAAAATGTTACACATACGTCATTTGGGATTTATACAAGATACATTTGTAACAAATTTCAAAATATGAGGGTGGTCTGAAAAGTTTCCGACCTAACAAAGATACAAGACATTTTTTTTTATTTTTCAACATAGTCTCCGTGTACCTCTACACACTTCTCCCAACGATGCTCCCATCTCTGTAACCCGTCCAAATAGTACTCGGTGTTTTTCTCTGCAAAATAATTGTTCACGAAGGTGATTGCCTCTTCATTTGATGAAAATCTCTATCCTCCGAACGCAATTTTTAGATGAGGGAACAAAAAGAAGTCGCTTGGGGCTAGATCTGGTGAGTAAGGCGGATGGTCAAGCAGTTCAAACCGTAATTCGTGGATTTTCGCCATGGCAACCGCTGAGGTGTGAGACAGTGCGTTGTCTTGGTGAAACAGGATTTTCTTTTTCTGCAAATGTGGCCGTTTTTCCGCAAGTTCTGACTTCAGCTTGTCAAGTAATGATGCGTAGTATGCTCCTGTAATGGTTTTTCCTTTTTGAAGATAGTCGATTAAAATAATTCCATGACTATCCCAAAAAAACAGTCGCCATCACTTTCCCAGCCGAAAAAACAGTTTTTGCTTTTTTTGGAGCCGGTTCCCCCTTTGCAGTCCATTATTTGGACTGTATTTTTGTTTCGAGCGTATAATGGTGTATCAAGTTTCATCTACAGTAATTAATCGGCGCCAAAACTGGGATGTATTGCGCCAACAGAGCATTGGAAATGTTCATTCGAACACGTTTTTGGTCTAACGTGAGCAAACGCGGCACCCAACGCGCGGACAGCTTTCTCATATCTAAATGTTGATTTAATATGTGACAAACACGTTCTTTTGACATGTTCATAACGTCTGCTATCTCTCTAACTTTAATTCGGCGGTCATCTAGCACTATTTGGTGAACTTTGGCGATGTTTTCGTTGGTAGTTGCAGTTTTTGGACGTCCCGAACGTTCTTCGTCTCCCAAGATCTTACGGCCACGTTTAAATTCAGCTGCCCAAAATGTGGTAAATGATGGTGCAGAGTCCACATACACAGAATCCAACTCATCTTTGATTTGCGTTGGCGTACTGCCTTTCAAAAACAAATATTTAATGACAGCTCGATACTCGATTTTGTCCATTTTCATAAAAATACTCACATCAACTCACTCAAACGACTGTTACATAATAACTGCGCTTCCAAAATTGCTGAAACTTTGGTAAGTAACTGTCAACAGATGAACAACGAAAATCGAGTGCTGCAACCGACGAGTGCTGCTATCTTCATATTGAGGTCGGAAAATGGGTTAACCTCGTAATGGGTTAATGCGTTTGGCTAGAACTTCATAACTCTTTATTGTAAATCTGAGGCCGGCGTCTTGTAACGGAAGTGAATGGGAAAAAATCTTATAAATCTTTCGGGCTTTGTAGAAAGTATCTTCGCAACAAATTTCAAAACAATCAATCAATGCGTTTGGCCAAAACTGCGTAATAAACAAACACACAAACCAAATGCCGAACTGTCGAATTGAAACACAGATCTCACCTTTGCTCGGTCAAAAAAAATCAATGAGAAAAGACTTAAAATAGTTAGTTTTTACTACAATCAAACTGTGTTTTAAGGTTTTATCGATTTTTGTTTATTTCTTTACTATGAAGTATACCAAAAGCACACAACATTCAAGAACAAATTAAGATGACGCCCAGCTGTTTTATATACATATAGGCTATTAAAACAGCCGGTTGTTTATAACGACTAAGGACCTGGATAAGAATGGAAGGCTTGACTGTCGGCCCGATAATGATACAGTGGACGGCCTACTCTTAAGGAAGTAGTTTCTTTTAAATCTGCACATTTCGAATTACAAAAATCAAAATGTTAAATATCAAATGATTAACAGAGACCATGTTCAAGTTATTTAAGTTCACGGGACCGTGAACAAGTACACCATATGCAATCGAACTTGGTTGTAACCGCCTTCATGGTGGGTGGTGATGCCAGCCCACCTTTTTTTTCAAAGACTCACTAAAGTAGTAGCCCCGCAGGGGAGGTGTGACTAGCTGTACCTATTGAGAGGGTTTAAACGTCCCTCGCGGTACCCGAGTCTAACACACTTACACTTACAACACTACACTTACGACTTTTACACGTTATACTCACACTTACATTCACGGGAGGCGACAATAGCCTCAATATGCTTTTCGCCTTAAAAAAATTTAAAAAAAAATAAATAAAAAACTAAAACCCCTCCTGGAATACAAAGATAAGGCATTATCATACTGTAATTAAACCAGAAGCCTTATATGCAGCTGAAACATTATCTCTCACAACCCAGGGCCCACTTGAAAGCTGGAGATCAAAGAAAGAAAGATATTACGAAAAATCTTATGCCCCAAATTCCGTAACAACCAATTACTCCACGTCAGTAATGAAACTCTTTACCAAAAAACTGAAACACTATCAGACACAATAAGAAAAAGGAGAATTGATTTTTATGGGCACATCCTCCGAATGGACAAAAATAGACTAACAAAAAAAAAAAAAAACAAAAAAAAATATTTGACTACTTTCGCAGTAGAAGAGCCAAACCACTTTGGTTTAGAGAAACGGAGAAAGACATAACAGAACTACAAATCACTGACACTATGCTCTTGGACAGAACAGCCAAAACAATAACCAAGGACAAGAAGCAACGGTTCCAAGGCAAAGTCAAATCCAAGCGAACGATCCAAATCTCTGACGAAGAAAGAAAAGCAAGATCACAACGAATGAAGCAATCCTGGGCAACGAGGAAGGCACAGAACATTGAGAAGTGATTGATTTGGTGTACCCCAAAGTTGGGTGAAACAAATAAAGAGAGAAAAAACTAAAACAGTAGTCTTGATTCAGTCTGGATGAATTGCTATAAATGTAATTGCTGTTCTTTTATCGACCGATAAAACCAACGGTAGCAACTGGACTCGAACCTGTGACCTCTCGATCGCTGCAATGAACATTTTTATTACAGAGACGTCTACGAAATGCCGTCCGGTTAAACCAGGGGTTCTCAACGGGGTCTAGGTGGACCCATTTGGGGTCTATTAAACTTAGACAGGGAGTCGATTGAATTCGGAGTCTATTGGGGATCGATGAAATAAATTCCATTTTTAACCCCTTAATGCGCACGTTATAAAAAATGAAAACGGTAAAAAACTTTTTTGTTTGCAAATATCTGCTTTTTTTCGCTTAGCTATGTATATACCGTCGTACCGCAGCGCCGTATTGGTAGTCGCGCTGTCAATGCAGAAACAGCGGTGGGGAGTCACGAATTTTGGAGTTGCAAAGACATTCGTACAAAATACGTCAGATTAACAAATATCAGCGAACCACTATTGTTAGCATTTCCTAGTTCTTACTTGGTTGAGGCAGGATTTATCTATGTAAATAATTTATTGCGAAAGACGAGAAATCGATTCAAGATATCAGAGCGTGGTGATTTACGATTAATATTAACAAATATTTCCCCGATATAAATGAGAAAATCGAAGGACATCAACCGCAAACGTCTCATTAAAATTTTATGAATTTACGTGATTTATATTTGATTTAAATTTCTGCTTCTATAAACATAATTATATCTTTAATGTATATCTAATAATACAAAACAAATTATTTAAAAAAAATGTTTATTACTGAATTGCTCCTAATATCCAGTGATATTTGTGCAACGCATATGGGGCTCTACGGAATAAAAAAAAAAAAATTGGAGGGATCGGAGCAGAAAATTGGTTGAGAACAGCCTTAATTACATATTTTAAATGAATAAAATTAACAAGCATAGCTCCGATTGTTTTGTCAGTAGTTTCCGAACAGATTTTTGTGGAAATAACGTTTTGTTTGGGTCATTTAAACACGATTTGTTCAAAACAGTTGAAGGCGATTTTGAGAAAATCTAATTTTTGTTAATTTTTTTAGGTTTTTGACCAAGCGTATAAAAATTAGTTCATTTTAAAATTTTAAAAATATATTCTGCACCTAGCAGCTAAATGTAATCAAAGTAACCGTTTAGTTTCCAACGTTGTGTGCACATAAATGGGAACATACAGGCCTACCAGCAAAAACTACTTTCTTTACTCCTGACATAAAAGATCGATTGTGTGAAAATAAAACGTCAAATATCCTTGTCCTAATTTGAAGATCGCGTGCCGAATCCTGCCGATATATCACAGACCGGGAGTGACTTACGTAGGGTAGTCATTAATCCTCCGCAAAGATAGTGCAACGCTATCTACCGACCGTTGGTGGAAGGTATTTGGGCAGAGACAGAGGGACGAGTCAAGGGCGGGCGTTCACCTCCTTCACCTCGCTGGACTCCGTTAACTCCAGGCAACTTGCTATATGGACGCTGTTCTCCCGCAAACTTTCACACGATCCACTCCGCTATAGTACGGTGTTTTCGTTTTAATTAATAGCGCATTCATTTGTGAATCACCCGTTACTGAATCTAACCTAACCGTAATACTTGGCCTTGGCGTTATATTCTTACCCGCTATATGAGTGTATAATATAGTAGTTAATTTTTATACTAGCGAATTTTAGTTGGAAAACGGTTCCTAGAAGAGCGAGCGTCAGGGTAAGACCCGGGAACTTGAAATGACCGCCGATTCTACTTCTAGACCACAAATAAATCAACCGTAGATATGTGTATGGTTAAAAAAATTACTGATTTATTTTCTAATAGGCCTATTACAAATTTCGGGTTCAATGTACAGTCTACGCCTCGGATAGCTTTCAAATTCTGAATCAATCGATTAACGTTACTAAAACAATCGCTTTATGAAATATAATAATTAAATTATAAAGACTATACTAACATTTCATTTAATTTAATGGCAAAACAATCCCTTTTAAGTTCAGTAATCTTGCCCAACCCATAAGATGGAAGACCACTGTTAAAGGCATCGGTCAGTCAAAAGATTACGATTAGCAGAACAAGCTCCGATCTATAATTATGGATCTGTGCACGATATATACTATTTGCGCTATTAGCTAATCTATGCAAGTGTACGGGTGACATTAAAATAAAAACTGGTCCTGTGCACGGAAACTAGTTTGTGGGAGTCGTCTTGCCAGTTTAGTTCCTCAGTTCCTGCTGGCACGGCATTTAGTTAGGAGCCTACACTTGTTATAGGAAATAAAAAATCACGTTCTCTCTAGATTGCTTGCTTCAGACGCAGTTGGTAGTTTTCTTCAATTCTGTGCTGATCGAAGCAATCTGTCATCTGTTCCAAACACTCAACACCCCAAGTACGCATTCCTTCATATTTAGACAAGAAAGCAACAACCAATTCGGCCTTAAACATTTTCTTTCTCTCTCCCGCCCCCTAACTCTCACACTCTCAATAGTACGGCTGATCTGTACTTAGTAAAACACCATTCGTGACTTAATAACACTAATTGGGAGAGTTTAAATTTTCGCTGCATCGCTAGTCGAAATAAAAGTAAAGTATCTCTAGTCTTAGGTAAAAGTTTTTTTTTTCATTAAAGCTCCAACTTTGTTAAAATTTTTTGTTTTGATAGTGAAAAAACGATGACTATAAATGTACTCTAAATTTCTCTGTATTACTTTATTAAAAAAGGATTATTATCGTGAAAAAATCGACCTTGCGATTTTGAAGGATCTTTTCGTTTTAATGATACCACAGAGTGGTTTTCACTTTGATGTTTGTCGTATGTGTGACACGCGCGCGCACCCCCATTGCTGGGAACATACGGAACTGATAAATTCTGATGAAATTTGACACGTACGTCTCGTTTTCCCATATCTCGGAAACATTTTCTTTTTCATTAAAAACATGGCCTTTTTTGGTTAAAAAATCTGCTCTACTTTGTTAAAATGTAGTCTGAGTAGACTACCGAAATGCATGGGTTCCCTACATCACCAAAAAATCGTTTGAGAGCTGATAAAATGAAACCTGAAAATCGGCAAAATTTCTTAAACTATGTTCAATCAATTCTCAAACGATCGACATACATAAAGTTCAAACTTAAATAATTGTAGGGCCTCGTCTTCATTAGTCTAACTGGCAAAAATATCTGGACGTTAATAACGAATTGAAATAAAAGTTAATTACGGTTCAGAAATAAACAAAAAATAAACCAAAAACCAACACTGACCTTGAAAACTTTGTCTTTATTGATTTACTCTGGAACTATAAATATGTTTTCTTTCAAATTTGGCATACTGATTACAGTAATGAAGCTTTATATTACGAAATTTTGAGACATTCGATCGATTTTTTCTCGGATTTTTCCTACTTTTTGGAGAAAACAATGCATATGAGAAAGTTTGTGTTATGTTTTTGTAACATTTTTTTTTTTTTTTCAAACAAACCGTAAATTTGGTACAGAATTCATGTCATTCTGTATCAGTATTGTCACTGATGACGTAAGCCTTCTAAATTTTATTTCAGCCTTACAGTTACGTACCGCATATTGACCGACCTTGTAATAGTAACGCGAGAAAGTGTGCACCTTCCTGGTAAGTCAGCAGTTTGTCTTGTGTATTTCCAAAACACGTCTGCGTCATCACTTCCACTATTTGACCCACTTTATGTTGACAATATATAATTTGTGTTTCCTCTCTTGCGCGTCCCCCATGCCAACTTCCGGTACAAATAATAATTCTTACTCAACGCTATAGTTTCCAAACATTTGCTGGTTGATGTAAGCAAAACAAAGTCACGGATAATAAATCAGTCATGAATCAGCTGAAAAAGATAATTTATAGACTATACAATAGCCTACAACTAGCGAGTCTGTTCATTAAACGAGGTAACATCACCGACTGTGTTTCGTCATTGAATACAAACGTACTAGAAATACAGCCACCACTGTAAAAAAGCGTGCTCTATATTAGCGACTCAAGTCCAAGTAATTGAAATATTTGCCGCTACGCTCGCACCAAGAACAAAAAGGAGACGTTTGAGAAAATAGATAGTACTATTACCTACTTAACTGCAGTTGAACAATCTGGCGCAAGATGCCACCAGCATCGAACGCTCACATATGGGTTTTCATTCTAGTACCTTTAGGAGCTCGATGGCCGAAGTGGTTAAAGTATCGGTCAGTCTACTGCGTCACTCAACTGCGCACCTATAGGTTCTTAGTTCGAGCCGCAGTTGTTCCCGTTGCTTTTCCTTACCGCTAACTCTGATCCCTCGTCCTCATTAGTCTAACTGGCATTAAGTATGGACGTTAAAGCGAAAAAATAGTACTTTTATAGTTAATGGTTTCTTTTGCCTGCAGAGGATTTGTCGTGTCAATTGTAGGAGGGAATTTCAATGGAAGCGAAGATAAAGGACCGACGAAAGGGCTACTGTAATCACACAAATTCAACCATCTGACTTGTTTCCAGAAAATAAAACACCTATACTAAATATCAACACTTCTCTCTCGGCTTTCAACAGCCTACATCTGCTAACCAAAGAACCAACACTATCGTAACAAACACTCGCTCTTCATTGGTTCGCAGTGTACGCACATTTAGGGATGCATTCGAAAGTACTTTAAAACGTCCACTTCTGCACAAGTAACAACACTAACCGCTATCCTCTTGTAAACATTAGCTGAAGCCTCTACGGCCTCCATTGTGTTCTGGCGTAGGACAACCCCATTCAGTATTTATGCCGGTATAAGTATAGATCGAAGGAAGACAAAATCACGAGGAAAGTCAGCACTTCGCTACACCTTGACACCAGTTTGCTTGGGGGAAGAATTAGCCTACAGCGTAAACAAAGAATTTATTTCTTATTTATCATGCCGTTATCCAAATCAGACGACTAACCAACCCTCCGGACTTAATATTCTTGCCAGGACTACGTAACAGCAGATGTATTAAAAACGGCGATAAGAGATCGGCAAAGCAGGTATGTAGTTGCAACTACAATGCTACATAATCATGCAGTACTACAGCTTCGATATTTTTGATAATTACATAAACAAATACTTAAAGTAGTTGGAACAGTTTTCAATATTTTTTTTCCAAAACTTATAATTTTTTTTTTAACGTCTGATTATTGTGCACACTTAGGCTAATGAAGACGATGGGATGATTTAGCGTATGAAAATGCCAAGCCCTAGCCGGGAATCGAACCCGGTTCCTCGGGGTGAAAGCCTAGTACGCTATCAACTAGGCCACCGAGGCGGCTAAAAAAACGCAATTATTTTATGCTGCAACAATAACGTTTCGTGACGGAACACAGCTGAAATCTAGCTTTTAAAAATCAAAACAAATGTATCAGTGTAAAACGGTACGTACAGTATATTGCAACGCACATTGTATCATAGCAACAATAACAGGGGAAAGCGATGTTGTCAGATTTCAGATAAGACAACAAACAGGAAGCGCTCCCGTTACGAAGGCAACCATCGGAACTAACCTACACCGCAGTGTGTTAGACCTAGGCCTAGGACGGAACTATCTACCACATGGCCCCACCACATTATACACTCAATGACTCAACGACACTTAATTGTTTCAGAAACACTAAAACCTGAAAGACACATCTCACATTACCATATTCTAAAAAAAGTCCCTTAAAAATAAAGTTCACTTCTATTTTTTATTATTACTGTCAGTTTTTAAATTTTTTATTTAAAAAGATATTGAAAAATCGTAGCAATATATTTTGAAAAAGTATGTGTAAACTGCAGTAACAAATGGGCCCTTTCCTACTTGAAATGTGAATGTTAGATTCAGCAGAATGTTTTTCCACATTATATAAACTGCAATACAGTAATATAAAAAACAATTAAAATGTAACAAACATAGTTATATACTTTAATAGTAATGGCTCTGATAGTAATGAACTGAAAAGTGCATACATTTTATTATTAATATCTTAACACTTGATATCCCTAAATGACAAAGTAATACTGATTTAATAAATTAATAACAATAAAATGAAAAATTAATTAATAAAAACTGCATATTTCCAACAAAAAATATATAAAATATATGTAAACCTATTCTATTTTCCTTATACATTTTGAAACATTGAGATTTTCTCTCTAACACAGATTAAAAATGGTTTTATAACAGACGAAAAATTCATAAATCCGCATTTCGTCATGCTATATATGACGACATTTTTTATTCTTAGGTACACAATGGAGTAAAAAAAAACATAATATAAACTATACGATGCAGAGACAAAAAATACTATGAACTTCAATTGTGCCAAACGAAACCATCAGAACATAATTTATCACACTGGAATTTTGTTCAAAGTAGCCATTTTCAAAATTTTTACTTGCCTCCACTACAGAAATTAATTTACTTCCTTATTTTACAACAATTTACAAAAAAATCGATTTTTGTTGTTATTATTTTAAGGCGAAAAGCACATTGAGGCTATTATCGCCTCCCTAAATGTAAGTGTGAGAGTAAAGTGTTAAAGTCGTAAGTGTAGTGTTGTGTGCGTTAGACTTGGATGCAGCTAGTCTGCACTCCCCTGCGGGGCAGATAAATTTTGTAAATGACAGTGAAAGCTTAGAACGTTTCCTTTCAAATAGTATTTATTTCATTAAAACTGGAACGGGATAAAGTGTGTTAGAACAGTTCATTAAGCGAAACTGTTCTTTCGTATCTTTAAGTGGGTGACATTACAATTCATTTGATAGTTACACAGTGTTATACTTTAAATTAAGGTACTAATTTGAAAAAAATTAGTAAAAACAACTTTGTTAGTTCCATATTCCACACGGGTTGTACTTCAGGCTTCCACCCTAAACACAACCACCCATACTTTCACCCTAAACATGATGGCTTTCCCCCCAAAAATTTAACTTTAATGATTTTCCCAAAAATTATAGCTCCATGAAATTTCTCATTGAAAAACTTCACCAAAAACCGAAGTTGCTACAAAAGCATCATTAAAATCGAAATTAAAGTTTCATAAACCCATTATAAAAAAGCGACTTACAAGAATTACTAATGCATTTAAATAACGTTATATGAATACAAATACGCCACAATTTTAAAATTTTAACAAAGTAAAGATTATCGGCCAGTAGACGTGCTTGGACTATTATAAACAAGCCTTACAAGTATTGTGTGTACGTTAATTGAATAAACACCAAATCCTACATGAAGCACTTCAACCTAACGTAACCTGGTTTAACATATTCAAATGCTCGGTTTTATGACCAGCTGATGTACCACTCTTAAGTGTCAAATTGCTATCAAAATTATATGAAACAGTTTTTAATTACATTCATATACACTATGTACAGTACACAATAATACCAAACGTTTTCCCCTCAACTTTAATTCTGTAGTTTCTGAACCAGATTTTCAGTAAAATAATTGAATGATAGAAAGTTGTGCAAGTTTCTGCACGATTTATTTAAAAGATTATAAGTTTTGACAACAATTTTAAAGTCTAAAGATTCTAGATGAGAGATAAATGGGCAAAGTATTTACACAGATTTTATGCTGACATTAGTTTATATTTAGAAAGGCAAGACATGCAGGGAAATAAATTGAAATGAAGTAGCAGATTTAGCTGGCACTGCCTAGGACTGGGTGAAGGATCAATTGTAACAATTTGTTATGGCATTGAATCATGTCTTACATCTTTTATATTTGTGTTGTGCCAGTTAATATTGCTTCTTATTTTTGTGAACACAATACTTTGTAACCAGAACTAAGCTGACGACAGCCAGAAATATTTTGCTACGTTCTTCAAGTGCTTGCAAATCATTAATTTTGAATTATGAATCACCATCAAACAATCGTGACACTTAGCTGTTGGATGCAATTTTTTTCAAAAAGTAACAGTGTCAAAATATTCCTTTTACCCTTACACTTCTTTAAAAATGTAATATTATCATAATAATAAGTGTTAAGTTTTCATAAAGTAACATTTCAAATTAAAGAAAAAACAAGAAAATGAACCCACACTGTCAGATTCACTTTCGTACTTTCAATGAATTTTGAAAATTTTAAATGCTAATTTATGCAGATTTTAATTCTTATTACGATGTGATCAGATTTTCAAAAAATGAAAGATAGAGAAGTTAAGAATTTGTTTTTAAATCTGAATAACTGTTAAATTTTTGAAGTAACAAATTTGTTCAAGCTGTTATGAAAGTAATTTTGTATTAAGTTTCAATCAAACAGGACCAAAACTGTGAATACTAAAGGCCAAACACATACAAATATTTATACATGAAGAATACACACATACAATTTTGAAGGACTTCTCAAAAAGTGATAAGCACTCATCTCAAGGTCTCACAACTGTATCTTACCATGATGCTCATTTTCCAATGGAAATTAACTACGCGACATGAAAACTTTGTGGATGAAATTTAACCTATCTTTTATATTATTACCATATATTTTTTTTTGTTGTTTTAAGGCGAAAAGCACATTAAGGTTATTATGGCCTCCGTAAATATAAGTGTGAGTGTGAAGTGTTAAAGTCGCAAGTGCAGTGTTGTAAGTGTAAATGTGTGTTAGACTTGGGTACCACAAGGAACATCTAAATCCTCTCAATGGGTGCAGCTAGTCTGCGGGGTTACCACTCCCCTGCGGGTTACCATATATCTGTTGTATGAGGAGGTATATTATCCTTAAAGTGGGAGATCATATTAGATTATGCTAACGTGCATTGTCTGGGTTTCAAAACGTCAGGTGATTATTGTTGAAATTTACTTCATAGGTATTACATTAAAACAAAAAAGAAAAAGTTAGAAATTTGTTTGAAGGCAAAATCAGGCAAAATCTGTTTTTAAATATGTTGCTTTAGGCATAAACGTTTTTTTGTTTTACCATTTTATTAACATGTGATATAACGCTTAACTTTGATCTAAAATATGTTTATCTGATATGATTTCTTTGGACATTTCGGATACTAAGGGCTAAAGTTATGCCAAAAGGTTACAATAATCTAACAAATATTAACTTTTTCAGTAATCTCAGTTAAAAAACAATAACAGTGATTTTCAATGTACGCGAAGAAATAATGTACATTTTATTTTACAGCATATGTTGAAGGTTTAACATACCCTTATTTTCAGTAGTTTTAAACAATTAATTGCAACGTAACTGTAAACATGTTGGCTTTTAACCACTTAACCTCAATGTTGTTACCAATTTCACAGCGAGCAAAAATAGGTGAAGTACACACTAACAAAAAAGCAGTCAGCCGTTACAACATAACAAAACAGCTTGTTTTACTTTCTCCTGAATGTACTGTATTTACTATATTTCTTTTTTCACTTATAATGGTTTACAATTTAAATTTCATTAAAAGTTATACTTACGAATCGGTAAAATGTTTCCCCTAATAATTTATTTGAAGGAGATAAGGGTTATAAGGACAAATAAATATAAAAAGCAATTATTTATAATATACTGATTCTTGGATTAGACATATGATTGTATGTATTCTTCGACAACCTATAATGTCCTGTTTTTCCATCATGGTAATTTAACAACCCTAGTGTCACATACAACTCAGCAACAATTCATGCAAAAAACCTATCAATTGACGTATTCTAAGAAAAAGTTTAAAATCAAATACTTGTACTGTTCTGTGAAATGAAAACAAAAAATGCTGGCTGTCAACAATATTCGAATGCGACAAAAGACGGCTAGGTAGCAACTCAATTGCTGCTATAACAAAAACCACCAATTACCAATTTTACTGCAATTAAAAAAAAATATGTAACTCCACAAAACAAATTATTTTTTTTTTATTCTTTGTTTTAATACCTACTAAGGTTTTTTAAGCTAATATTTTAATTCGATAATTCAATAATATTTTAATTCAATTTTGAATTAAACTCTGTATATTTGTTGCCTAATTTTCACCATTTAGTGTTCTAAAATGTTAACAATTCTAGTTCAATTTTAAATTTTTTTTAAATATTTTTAACTTGGAAGTTTTAAAATGTGGTCCTATTTGTTACTTATCAATATAGTGGTACAAGTACGCAGAAGAATTGTTAACTGATCACAAACCTTACAATAACTTTAAAAACGGTTAGTAAAATTTCTTAAGTACGATTTACTCGGAAAACTGAAATTGTTTGGTCAGTGAGAAATTTTGTTTTATAACTGGCACTTTTTTTTTGTACCTCACAATATCTGTAATTCCACAGTCCTGGTTGACAAACCCCCCAAATGAAACTTCTTTAGGTTGACAGGTTTGCATTACATGACCAAACTGTTATGTTTAAAACCACATCTGATATGTAATAAACTAAATAATAAAAGAATTATGTTTACATTTAACATAAACCAACTTTTATGTTGTGTTACATTATATAAACATCAAATTTTTGATTACTCAAAAAAATGTTACTCACCATTTCTAGAAACATCCAGTTCCACCAAATTTTCAAAATTTTGGATGTCGGAGGGAAGTTTGTGGATTTCATTATCACTAAGACCTAGTCTCCTCAATCTATGAAGGCGAAAGAAGTTCTAAAAAAAGCAACAAAATCAATTAGTTATCGTATGCTTAAACCAAATTAATATGCAAGAACGCATTAAAATCACATATTATTGTTTCAATCAGATTATTAGAAAGTGTTCATAATTCTGATCCGATTAATTATAAACGCTGGGAAAAAATAACTTCGATAAAAACTGTCAGTCAAACAAAATCCATTATAAATTTGTATCAAAATGTTGGGTCATTCAAAAAAAAAAAAAAAAAAATACTTTTGTAGTTTATACTTTTAGATCTGCTTTACTATTTAAAAAACTACAGTTAATTCTTTTTTAAAAATGTAAAACGTTGCAGACACTTTCGCACAGTAAATTAAATTATTTGAAAAAGGATTTAAACAAGTTCTTAAGCACCATATCAAATGTAATGTGTCGGTTTAAATGCTAACAATAGGCAAAACAGATTGTAAAATTAACAATTTTCTTAATTGTTAAATTAATTAATTGTAAATTAAAGTTAACATTCTCAAAAGTGAACTCAAATTATTGTCATATATGAACATTTATAAATGATATCAGAGTAGCCATTTTGAAATTAAATATATTATTAGTTCTGGAGTTAGTCTACATAAAAAAACAGAATTTTATTTTTCCTAAAGTATTATTTTCATTTTGTCAATTTACTCCCAAAAAACATTTTAAAAAATCAGATTTTGATAATTTTTATGGGTGTTTTGATTAAAACGGCACTGAAAAATAAATTGTTTTATAACATTACAAATTCAGGTCCAAAATCTGTAAGGTAAAATTACTATAGTTTTTACTTATCCAGGCCCTAACTCTTAGAGTAAGAAAGTAAGTTATTTCTACTGCATCAATGATATAAATCTTATATGGCAAAGAGATAAAGAAAAACATTTACTGTTTGAAATGTATTACATCTACATTATGTCAAAAAACAATAATAATTTTCTATGTTTCCAAATTACATTGTTTGTTGGCAGAGGCATCAAACAAACAGCAACTGACTGTAGGCTACTAAACTAAAGCTAATTACATACTCAGTTATTTTCTGCTTCTATTGAAGTGTTTATCAGTTGGCTAACATATTCCGACCTTGAGCTGGTTGTATTACAGCAGTTTTACAATAGGACAATACTATTTCATTGTCACATCTCAATAACACTATGTTTATGTAGTTCATGTATGTTACAACAGGCTACCTGAATAGTTGATGCATATTTAGTCAAAATCATACAAGTAATCACTTCCTCATTCTAAGCAGAGTTAATTCATATGGTTTCAAAATTTTATAATAACTTATTAATTGTAAAAAAAAACTTAAAAGTTTTTTAAAACATTACACTTGGTAGCCTATATTAAAAAACAAATTTCAATAAATCATGGCCCATTTCTCCAAACTTTGTTACATTTTACCTGACCGTTAATTTAACTGTGGTAAAAATATTTAACCAATGTTGTGGTTGGCTAAGGCAGTATTTTCTTTATAACTTCTTTTTATGTTTACAATCATTTGCTTTCAAAATAAAGCTACATTAGATTATACACATTTTGATTTTGATCCAATCTATGATACCATAATCTACAAAATCTTGTGTAGTCTAAACAATATCCAGGACACTATATTACAGAATTTAATGATAATGGAATGACAAATAATCACCATTTTGACTTTGTTTAAAACATAAATTTTGAGAATTGTCACCTTCACCTTTCGAAAAGTTTTAAACCTATTACTGTATTAGCCATAATGGAGTTAAAAACTACTTTTGTTTAAAGTAACCTACTAAAGAATTGTTAAAATGTATATACATTTATATTAAAATTAATGACTTGCACAACAATAAAACATTGTACTTTGAAGCCAATAGTGTGAAATAAAAATAGCAATAACTCCTACCATATATTCAATGCTCCTACATTAAACTATGAACCACTCAAAACATCCACAATAACAATAATTTAATAATTGTTTTTATTATTTATTTGCTGGACTGTTTAACAAAAGAAGCTAGTTTTAATTACTAACACAAACAGAATTTCAGTGGCTAGTTTTTTTTAAAAAAAAGTCTTTAAATATTATTTTGAATTGTAGATGAATCAAAATGGTTTTTTGCCAATTTTGCAGACATATTAGTCATTAAAATTTGATTTGTTTTGCCATAGTTTATATATAAGTACTATACGAGTTAGGTAAGAAGTTTTTTTAATTCATCATTTAAACTAATATGTATGTAAAGCGAACTAGAAATTTTTTTAAATTATGAAACAACAAAAGCTGAATTTAAATATCAATTAATCAAGTAATATGAATTCAATACGCTTATTTAAAGCTTTACTAAAAATTTTAATTAGTTCAAATGTTTAATATAAGCACAGTAGTAACATTACATTACAGTTGTCAAATCCACCAGTGATGAACCGTAGCAGACTGGGGGTATGTTGGGCGGTCCCACCCCCAACTTGCAATAGAAAGAACAAACTCTTGGGAATTTGGAACTGGGTAGTGAGAACTCGGGAAAGGAGGAAACTGGGGTTGCACTCAATCCTGTGGAATCCACCAGAGGTGAATCGCAGCAGACTGTGAGGATGCTTCACCCAGCCTGGGATAAAAGACCTGAAAGATAAGACCAACCATCTGAAAATCTGTAAAACAGCCTTGAAGAGTGGAAGCAGGGGGGCTTCTACCAGTGGAATTTGAAAGCAGTAGACCTATCATGAATCAATCCATAGGTTTATCTTTTCCTCAACTTAAAGAGAAAGAGATGTAATGGGGTGTTCCAGAGTCTGAAGGGAATAATGGGAAACTGTACTCCATGACTGGAGGGGGCTGTCAGCCAGGTGGAGGGCATAGACTTGGAAGTGATGCTGGCTAGGGCTGTGCTCCAGATGGTGAAGGTGATTATCTAGATCCCAAAATCCTTGGATTTTCCCACTATATGAAGATTCTGGACTAAGGGCAACTCAGGACACTATGGGACTCGATATAGGACACTGTGGTCTGAGGGTGCATATGAACAGGGTAAAAATGTACACAGGAGAAATTGTTTGAAGGTTATACAGTAAGAGGATTTTATAAGAGTGCACAACCTATGATTGTGAGGTTCTTGTCAGCAGGAGGCAAGGGGTGTTTCACTTCCATGATCCTGAGAACCTCCAGCACAATAAGTGAATTGGTGGATTGTTGGAACTCACTGAGGGCAACAGTCTGCTGAACTAGTAACCAGGAGGCTTAACTGCACAACAGGTCTTTGATTGCAGTGCCTGGGAGTGTATTACTGAAATATGATGCTTAAATTGAAATAGTCTACTATTAGAAATTGCACAAATTGACAATATATTATTGTAAGATTTTTTAAAAAGTAGCATATATATATATATATATATATATATATATATATATATATATATATATATATATATATATATATATATATATATATATATATATATATATATATATATATATATATATATATATATATATATATATATATATATATATATATATATATATACACACATGCTATATATAAATTAAATGAGAGGGAGAGAGATATATATTCTAAATAAACTAGGCCTATATCTTTCCAACATCTAATAACATAACGAATTTTACAAGATGAAATTTAGTTAGCAGCCATTATGTCAAAACTGAATAAAGCTGTTTTCAGACAAATTGTCCAAGGTTAGGCCATTGTTGAAATATCTAATGATGCTATGTTTGCCATCATGTCCTTAACCTATATTTGGCAGTAACCCAGATATCACATTTACAGTACATTATTACCTCAAACAAACAAAAATGTGCTGTTGAGCATTTCAGTGAATAATGGACTTTGGGAAGAAATTTTAAACTGTAAACAAAACATTAATTTAGCTTACCTTTGTCAACGGCTGACAAACTGTCAATTGCTTTGCCTGTAGCTTACAATTATTTTTTTCAAACACTGCTATTTTCTACTTTTCCATTCAAGTTGTGTGTACATATGACAGATCCTAATTTTAATAATTTTTCTATGTTAAGTAATTTATGGTAATTATTCCAACAAAACCATTGAAAGTATAAAAATGAAACTAGTAACATTCAGGGCTGTTTCATATTTGCAGTTTTAACTAGAAATTTAAAATGCATTTATGATAATTTTAAGAGAGTGAAATCAGATTTTTAAAGGAAGTATAAAGATCCATGTATAAAGATGTATCCATGTGTAAAGATGTCTTGAATTTTAATTATTTTTTGTATTTTTTTATAAAATAATTACAAAAATATTTTCATATTATTTATACATTTGTACATTTGTTTTCTTATGTGAAATTAATAAATTTTGTTAGTTTTGGAAATTCACTTCTATCACGTCAACACATCAGCAAGACAGCTATTAGCTGCATTTACATTAAATAATTTCATACTAACACTGGTTACACTATATAAATAGCTGCAATGTAGGCTAGATGTAAGTCTTGTTTTGTGTGGGTACAAGTGCAGTCCTGCAAGTACAACCACCTACAACAGGAAGATAAGTTCACATATCCCACGCACAACTTAAGTGGCATTAATGTAACTTGGCTCATTAGCATTCATTATAAAAGATTGTCAAACTAGTTGGCTATTAATGCAAATTGAGATTAATTCATGTTATAGCATAAAGTTGCACCTAAATCCAGTAGAGTAATTTTATTATTATAAATTTCATTTAAGTGTTCATCTATATTTAGCTTCTAAATAGTGAAATCAGTTAATTGTGATTTCTACCTCCTATGGATTAGAAGAAATGAGTAATTAATGATTGGTGAGGGAACGTTGTTGCCATCAACAATTATCCTGATCCTCCACAACCTGTTCATTAGTTTGGAGGCCAACCTACTCCTATTCTCCCATATACAGTTTTCAGCCAACTCACAACCAGTCAAGACATACTAATGTCATTTTCTGCTGTCTTTTTCATCATCATTACGGTGGAAGTAATAAATGTTTAAAAATTGTTTTGTTTTTTTTTGGTAGACAACAAAATTTTAAAAAAACATCATTGTTTAAGAATAATTACGAGAAGTTTACGTATATGAAAAGTTTAAAAAAGTGAGCAAGTTGGCAATTTGCATCTCTAACTTCAACAGTGTAGCCTACCGATTTGTTTTTACTTATGTAATGGCCTACTTGCAGGTTCTAAGAAATATAGGCTGTATACAATTTTTAAATTATCACTACAATAAAAGGCCTAAAATGTTTTAAGCGTTTCAAATATTACAGGCGGTTTGCGAATTTGTACATAGGCTCCTAACAATTATATTTTTCCTAGCTGCTTGGACTACACAAAAAATTCTAAATTTGATAAGATTAATTAGAAAAGTTTTACAGAAATTTTTTTAAAGTACATAGTAAACATAAAAGGTCCTTGTTTGAATAAGTGCACTCCTTCCTTATTTATGAAAAAAAAAATAATAAAACAAAATATGTTGCAAATTAAAAAACTAGATCTAGCCTAATTACTGTAAAAGTATAACAACATATATTTCAAACAAGTTGGATATCTTATCTAGGAGATAAACAAAACAAATATGGAAGGGCTTTATGCTTCTAAGCCTTGTCTATAACCTACTTTACTAATTGAAAACCAGCTACTTTAGACTACTTAAACATATGCCCTACAGCATTTGTAAGTAAGTTCATATCACTGTAAGCTACAATAAGTTACTAGTTTCAAATTCAGGCTTGGCTTACAATAAAGATCAAGAACTTTAACTATGTATTCATACTGGCCTACTAATCATTTATAAAGCATAGAATGTGTTTTCCATTATAACATTATAAAGTCTATTATAACACTGAATCTCTCCAACAGTGTACCATCCAAGATTTAATCAGTCTCAATGATATTAGCAACCCTAAGGTATGTTATGATTTTGGTTTGTGTGTGATTAATAGCCATCACAATTAGGGGAACACCAACGCCTGACTCCATCCAAGGCGCCCTGCAGCAAAGCAGTCCTGACGCAATTTGACCTTGAACAACTTGATGTCATCAGTAAAAAAGAAAAAAGAAACGTTTATCACGTTAATGATATCATTAATAAAAATAGAAACCATGAGGGGTCCCAGATGTGATCCCTAGGAATACCCAAACTAGCTGAATGCGGAAGAGGTATGAGAGGAAAACAGTACTGACAAAATGCAATCAGGTAAATAACTCCTAAACTAGTCCAACAATGATCCCACAACCCTTAAGCTTTGCTAGGAGATGGCAGTGGCTGATCCTACTGAATGCCCTACAAAAATCAATATCAACTGTATCAATTTTACTCCAGCAGCTGAAGGCTTCATCTCATAATATTGAAATGTCAGAAGATTAGTCACAATAGATCTTCGAGCAGAGAAATCGTGCTGCTCATCAATAATTATATGCTTGACTACAGGCTGCATGACATTGGGAATCAGTCTCTCAAAAACTTTGCTCAAGACTGACAAAATCACTATTTCGGTATTTCGAAACCAACTGGCGATTTTCTCATTTGAACATAGGAATAACAAACCCCTGTTTCAACACCCTAGTCATGTCCAGTTTAATTATAACATTCTTGAGGTAATTTTTCACAGCCTTCCAGTTGCACCTCTTGACATTCCGGATGTAAGAAGAGTCCCTAGTAGACATGTTATTGCAGCCGGCCACCGAACTGGCAATATACAACCCAGGATGGCAGCCTTCACTTGCAATCAGTGTCTTCAGTAAGAGAAACAGAAAAGATCCTAGAAAAACCAAATACCAAATCCAATTGTGATGTCAAATCAAGCACAATCCTCACAGAAGAGAAAGTATCAGCAGCTACAAGGTCAGACCAGCAGCATCCAGGGAGATTAAAATCTATGGTATTCAGCACCGAATCGCAGTTACCAAAGAAAGAAATGGCATAATTCACTGAATCAGCAAAGGAAGCTCAAGTTCTATGGCCAGAATGCGGAGGAAAGTATACAGCACTAATCATGAGCGTCATAAAAGGGTTAATCTTGATGGTTACAACAATGCTTCAATGGGGATAACAGGCTGCACCACCTCCTCCAAAAGAAATTTCCTGTGGATGGCTACAAGGTTACTACTTCATCCTGTTTATGACTAGTTTGAGCAAGAGTGGTCTCTACGACAGGCAAAATATGAATCAAAATCAGGTTTAGAATTGGAGACAGAGGGAAACAGATTGATTTTGGTAAATGTAAGTACATCGGACACATTATATGACACAGTATAATGCAAAATGTGGAGCTTAGAACGAATACCATTGATATCCTGATACAAAATGTTTAGGTGATTAATGCTGCTGAAACTTATGTGTTGTTTGACTCAACAATTTTGGGAATATGGTTGAAAATATTTAATTGTGAGATTTTTCTTACCAGATACAGAATGACAAGCAAGCTCAGCCCTCAGTTTAACCAGATAATATTTTCCACTTTTGGTCCTATCTCTTCCCACAAAGACTCCTAAGAACGTATCACCAGAATCTACCAAAAAATTCTGTCTAGCAACCGTAAGAAACTTGTGAACTAGAGTCACTGCCAACAACAACTCTATGCAGCTGAGGGTTTATTAATAGAACTTATGAATAATCTCTCATAGAACTAAGCCTACTTATGAATTTGAAGGTCTCATCATCAAGATCAAACTAATTACAGCTACAACTGACCGAAACTTTTCTTTATCAAAATGTACTCCCACATCAAGAACAGTGTTTTTGCTCTGATCCATGATGTTACTGGGAACAGAAAACCATGATGTTCTGGCCCTAGCTGTTACTCTTCTATTGCCAAAATCATTCAAGTATTATTTTAAAAGCCACTGTGAGTGGCTTTCAAGTTTTATATTCTTCCTTCACACAAATCAGTCCTGGATACAACAGCCACAATAATGTTTGAATTGTCGTCCACCTTCTCTTCAGTAGACACTCGCAGTTCAAGTGCAAATAAACTTGCATTAATTGCTGTAACTTCGGACCTTATCTTCACATCTTCAGAAATGCTGTCAATCTTGATGGTTTTTTCCAGATCATAAGTTTTGACAAAATAGCATCTTGAGGGGGTCATTCGCTGGGGAATACGGAGTCTGTACAAGTACAAACCAATCATCGATACTCACATTTAGATATCTTAAGGCAGCTAAGGTGAAACCAACGCTTACAGTCCCCATCACATCCAATGCAGTCCCTCTATATGCATACCGGTTTTTTCTAATACTACACTCATTTTACTAACTATTTAATATCAGTCTTTACTTTCAAAGTTATTATAAAATAAATTGAGCAAAAACATGGTGCTCAAACATTCTTACACTTAATTAAATTATTTAAATAGTTGCCCACTTTTAGAACCATCAAATACCTAAATAAAATCTATTTCAAAAAAGTGATTTCTTAATAAATCCTGACTCAAAAACTGTCAAAAAACCTCTATTTCAGCCAACTCGAGAACCAAACCAATATGGAACTAAAAACTGGCAGAAAGAAGTGAATAAAGCCATAAGACCAATTAGCTGCACACAGAATGGTTATATAAAAAAAAAAGTTAAAAAGCAATACAAAAAATACCTTAAAATTTGTGAACTGTATACTGTACAAAACAAGCTTGACTAGGCCTACTTAGTACAATTTACCAAATGAAAACTTTACGGTTTTAACATCATTTACTGATTTTATTGATATTAAAATCTTTATATTGAACCAATTCATCTACACATCTATACGCTCTAAAGATTACAATCTTTGTTCCAAAGTAACAAAAGTATGTTTTTTTCATCATTCATTTTACAAAACACAATGCATAATGGACAGACCGCTATAGAAAAATATGCAAACAAAAAAATCAAAATAGGCAAATCCGCACAATAACTATGTAATTGTACTGTACTGAAAAATACAGCCGTTGGGGCTGTCGGCAGAAGCATTAGCTTCTTAAAAATACAAATAACTTTCACTTACTGTCCTGCCTCGTAAGAGAGTTTGGTATTATTACCTTCTTTTTGTTTACATCCATCAATTTTTTCGTTTCGAGATTCATCACTTGATGATGTATGATTATTTGACATGATTTTTGCACTCAATAATATAATTAAAAAACACTGATTTTCATATTACAAAATATTACATTGCAAATAACAAAATCAAACGCATGTGTTATTACTGAATATAAACCGTATACCTCTGAACTGTTACTGCTGGCAATATAGATAACGTACACATCATTACATGCGTGCGTTACGAGAACATGAGAAGAAGAAAAGTGGAGAGAAAGAGAGAGAAAAGAAAGAGATAGAGAGAAGCATGCACATTGTATGTACATACAGGCACAAGACCAACATACATACGCGCACGACCAACTCAGTCGGAAACGGCAGACGAAAGGAGAAGTGCTGAGAATTGAAGGGAGTCTGAGTAATATTTCCCCTACTCGTGTTACGTACGCATCGTAAGCCTACTCAATGAAACCGAATCACTCCATGGTGACAAATACAAAATGCACAAAGCGATATAAGAAGCTAATGCTTCAATAATAAGCCTAACTATAATGATCCTATGTCAGAGAAAACACAGAAAACAAATGTAAAAAACATTATAAAGGAAAGAAACAAGTGACGAATTGTTGCTGATGAGACAACACTTTTCAGCATTAGATACACAAACTGTGTTGTTGGCATGGGTGTACTTAGTAAAGTGTGGGACCCTGTGACTCATATTAAGGTAGCTGGTCAATCAAGGCTGAACTAGAGGGAATCTACTTCATAAAGACAGTTAGGTATCATTTAGCTACTCGGACTCCCTTCATCGCCTGAAAAAAAACAAAACCCGCTGGCCTACTAGTATGGAGCAGTGGACTTCAATCTAGTCATAGGGGTAACCAGTGAGCTAAAAAAATATACAATGAAGAAAAAAAATTACTCTTTGAACTATAAACCTAGTATTCTGTTGTTTTTTTTTTTTTTTTTTTTTTTTTTTTTTTTTTTTTTTTTTTTTTTTTGAAGAACCTGATGTGCAATTTTTTGTTTTATTTTAAATATACAAAACTAATTTTATCTTCTAACCCGGATTTTTAAAAGATGCTAACCCAAAAATTTTTTTTCAGGTACCTAGAAAAATATGCCTATTTGAGCCAGTTTTGTACATTAACGAGGGTTTATTTTTTTGCCCCTCCCCTTATAAACCCTTTGTCAAAGGGTTTATTTTGAGTTGATTTTTTAAAATATAGTAATTTTAAAGAATCATTCTATGACATAACTGCATGCCAAATTTGATCACAATTTGTCAATTCATTTAACTTCAAGCTGCACACAACTACCAATTACATATTTATCACTTTGTTAAAACCTCACAATTACCACACAGGTGATCTACTAAAATACAGAACCCTTCAATTATTTTTATGATAAAATTTCAAATTTATGTACTATAATAGCAAAAATACAATACTGCATTTCTATAAACCATCATAAATACAAACCAGAATTTACAAATATTATCAGTCAGCTTATATGTAATTTACTACACTATATCTCCATTAATTACAGAACAGAGAATGCTATAAAATCAGTTCAAAGTAATCTTGCAGAGGAAATTGCACAAGTAGCAGGCCTACACCCTTTAACCTTGTGGTCAACACCTTTGTGTCATCATTGCAAGCACACAGATTAAATTTGTGTCATCATGCAATGATATCCAAGTAAAATTAAGTATGAGCCGATACAGACTCTAATAATTCATAAGGATAATGATAACTCTCCCTAAAACTAAACCATAAAAGTTACTAAATTGCTAATAATTACCTATTATCTGGTAAAAGTGTAAAACAGCATAACCAACAGTAACAGTTTTAAGAGTGCAAAGAATTTTTTTCATCTTGTCACTCAAAAAAAAGTAGTAGGCCTACTTTAGGATAAATTAAAAACATGACAATGTTTGTCATACTCTTCTACACTAATACTGAGTTTATATTAGAATTGTTACATAAACTAAGCAAGTTGATAATCTAAAATTACAATTTTGGAACATATGACTACCTATATTGTAACTTCCTTTTTCTCTTAACATCCATATTTTATGCCCATTAGACTAATGAGGATGACAGGGTTACAGTTTATATCAGTATCTACAGTCTTAAACTGAGGTGTGCAGTTCAGAGACAACTGACTGAATGATATCTTAGCTACATCAACTACCAAGCCCTTCGTAACATTACAAAAAACAAAACAAAATTTTGAAGTAGCATTAATGCTGCCTTACTTTCCAGAATTATCTATGATATTTTCAGAATACTTAATTTTTTTATTTATGAAAGATTATCAATAAACCAGAGAAACATAATGACAGTTGTATCATTTTAATTCTATTCTTACTATAGGCATCTTTAAAGAAGACTAAAATTACGTGTAGGCCTATGTTATGTTAATAATTACATAAAATAAAACTAATAACTAAGCCTGTTGATAAAAAATAACCTGTTAACAAAGAGACAGAGAAATTACTGTTAGGCTAATAAGTATGTACAACAGATATGGCTTAACAAATTAAAGATAATATTTTTTTATTAATTAGACCTAACCTTATATACTACACTAGGTTAAATAATACTAATTTTCAACAACTGAAAAATATAAAAGGAAAATATTTAGGAGCCGTACTTGATTTGCGTATATACAAATAAGGACACAAAGTGTTGACTAAAACATTTAAATGAGATAGGCTTACAGTTTTCTAATTCATTATTGTAACCCTACTTTTATTTATTTTACTTTTAACAAGATGTCTATTTTTTAACTCTAGAATCTATATAAATAGCTGATGTAAGGCAGTCCTTGAATGTAACAAATTTAACTGTACAAATAGTATTAGGTATACAGCAGGTAATTAGATTTAGTTTTTGAGGTCTAGTAGCCTCTGGCATCACAGTCAAAAGACCTATTGCAAGTGAGTCTTTTAAATGTTAGTGCAGTAGACTGAATTTTAGTACAGCAATCCACTGATTAGCTAATTCTGAATGAGATCTTCAGAGTCCTGGAAGCCAAACACCCTTTGCTTTCAGCTGGCAAGAGCCTCACAATCATAGATTATTTGGCCTGTAGTTTCCTGTTCATTCTTGAATAACCTACAACACATGGTTATTCCATTCTACATTCTTGTCCTGTTCACGAGCACCTTCAGGCAACAGTGCCCTATACGTAATAACCTAGCTCATTATAACGAGCTATGGTTTTCTTAAGTTACACTTTTTAACATTTTGGCTGAGAGCCCTCTTGTCTTGAACTACGGTTCTCATCAGCCCTGTCATTACAGCCTTATAAGGTTGTGTCACAAACAAGGTTTTCATCCCTAGAAGGATTTCTGTTTCTAGGTTTAATTATAAGTCTTGCCCTTTTGCCACAATTTTCTCTCTTCTCAGTTTGCGCTCCTAATATATGTTTGTACATTTACAAAAGACTGCTGATTTGAGAGGGACCGTCTACCTAATTGATCTGAAATATTAAACCCCATCTCTCACTTCTTCACTGCAGTTTGGGTAGGTTTGCCTACAATTTGATGCAATTCACTATTTTTATTAGATTCAGCTGTAGTTTCTTTCCCCTATATGATATTTTCACTCCCCAGGTCCATTTTTGTTAGTTCACCTTTTTTTTTTATTTACTTTCAAAATTTTTTTCAACCATCCATTTTTTTTTTTTTTTTTTTTTTTTTTTTTTTTTTTTTTGTTAAACGTCCGACTGTTGTGCACACTTGGGCTAATGCAGACGATGAGATGATCTATAGCGCATGAAAATGCCAAGCCCTCGCCAGGAATCGAACCCGGGTCCTCGGGGTGAAAGCCTAGTACGTTATCCACTAGCCCACCGAGGCAGCATACACCATCCAAATCACAAACAGTCAATGACTAAGTGTCCCACATATAAAGACCTGCATTCCTAAGTAAGGCTAGATAAAATCTGAAGGTCATCTCTGGAAGGTATACAAAGTCGACATACACATTAGCTCCCCCTTCGCTGTGCAGCCTTTTTCTTACATTGTTCTACCTTGGCTTGAGATGAAGAGATCTAACCTTAGAGGACATAGTTGAAGAAAGGTTAGATTCAGCTAGGACACTTTGGGATTGCCAAACATTTACTCACAATTTGTGATTCAGCTAGGATATTTTGGGATTACCAAACATATACTTACAATGTGTGAGGAAAGGTTCAGTTGTATTTTTCAGCAATTAAATTGATGTACCATCACAATACCAATGTTAAATTAAAGCTTTTCCCCTCTATATTTTGCACTATAATTACGATTAATTATTTTTAAATCTATGACAATTTGCAAGTTGGATCTTTTATTAAACCAATATTCCACACTATCACTTAAAGAGTAAAGTTCTGTAAGAAAAACTTTCAACAATCTTAGCTATTTTCACTAAGGCTGATTACAGATCTTTACTCTGTTCCTATTGAAGTTACCAAGAAGCTCCTTAACCTGTCTTAAACCTCCCTCATTTTCCCAGAGTTTAGACCTTCCAACAGCAGTTCTTCTTTTTTAAGTTTCATCTTGAAGTAAGTGTCTTCAAGTTTGCAAAACAATTTTGGTCATATAACTTATATATAACTTGGACTAATGCTCCCTTCCTTGCCAGGTCACCTGCTTTTTTATTTTCCTCTACCCCAGCATGTCCTGGTATCCAGAGGAGTGTAACGTTATTGCTCTGGCCCAGCCCATTTAGGGCATTCCCAAGAAATGCTGATCTGATGATTGGAGAACTCAGTGCTGTAATGACTGTTTGACTATCTGACATGATGGTGATAGTTTTTTTCCTGTATCACCTGTTAAGATTCCTCTGCACATACTTATCAAAAGCATAGATAAGGATTCTGCTAGAAATATGCTGGGCTATCTGCCCCTGGCTTCAGATCCCTCGTATGTTTTGGTCCCATCTGTATAGGCTACCATATTATGGTGTCTTCTAATAGTGAGGTTACGGTTTCTTCACTCTATTCACTTTTTAGTACTATACTCATTTATAAAATGTTTCTCAAAGTTGTATTTCCTCTTAATCAAGTCCCTTGGAAATAAACAATGAATCTTAATAAAGTCTAACTAAGATAGAAATTAACAATGAATCACAAAACAAGATGATGTCACAAAGGAATATCAACACACATTAAAATGAAAAAAGATTATAATATGTTTAGTAAAAAGGAAAAATATGGTTAACTTATAACAAAATTGTATTCAGTGTAAGCTTGATAAAACTTAAGTGCTAAAGAGTAGTAAGGCTATAGGCCTATGTATAAATAGTACAATTTGGTTATGGTTCTAAATTCATTATTTTTTTTAAAATGCTAAGCTATATTTATGCCCTACTGCTGCATTTCGGACAAATTTTGTTATTCATATATCCTACCATTAACACAGAAAAAACAATTTTAAAAATGACTACAGCATAAATTTTCAAGACCCTCAAGAAATATATTCAGGAAAACGCATAATTTCAATAATTTTTTTTCAAATAGGCCATATCAGTGGTTATGCCAGTAGGCCTGTCCCTATAACCCATTTCATTTTTTTTAAAGCAAAACTCCATTAAATATGATTTTGAGATGAAGTGTCATAGGCCAAAAATTTTGATGTTATTAAACCTATACTTGTCCTCCATATTCTTGCTTTTGTTAATATGCTATATCTTATATAATTTGGCTATAGTAAGCTTAAGTAACTGTATAGAATATTATGATACAAGCAACGCCAAGTAAGCTAACATCTATAGAAACTTTGTTAGCTAACTTTGGCCTACGGAAATATCTTAAATGTAACCGTTCATTTTAACTTGTTTTGACTTTTTTGTAATTTTTGTGCAAAAATACTTTATTTGACTACATGCTCAACAGTAATAACATAAAATGCAAAAAACTACTTGAAGTTAAAAAATAAATTGAAAACAAAAGTGATCCCCATAACCTAAAAATTACTAATGTGTGAAAGTAGCTAACATGTTTTTCTTTGCAAAAATGATTAAGTAAATTCTGTAATTAATAATACAAACAAAAGAAACTTTTTTTAAATTACCTTAAGAAACTAACACGGTTTGTATGAAAGTAGTAGTGTGTGAAAAAACTAGCATAGTTTTGTATGAAAGTATTATAAGCGACCCAAAAATTACTACTGCACAAAAGTAGCTTAAATGTTTTTCATCGTGAAGACATAGTTAATTAAATGCGTGTTTAACTTGCTTTATAAAATTAATGACTTTTTTACATACTTTATTACATGCAAGAATTATGAAAAAACCCAAAACAAGTTAAATTTCATATTTACCCTAAGTAAAATATCATTAAAAGAAATATTTGAAGTGAAACAAAATTTTATTTTTACATCATAGTCCAGAGCATGGTTTTCCTAACTTAGAATTCCTTCCTAAGTTAGTTGATAGTGCCTTATAAGAAAATTATGGGTATAACATTTAAAATGGGTAGGACATTTAAATATAGCGTGAACCCTACCCAAAATATTCTGAACCTACATTCTAGATTCCAAGGTAGCCTAATCCAGTACATCTAATTTTATGTGCTTTAAATTATATTTTTCAATGACTGATGAATAAATTATATAAGCCTACAGTGATGTGACTATTTTTTTTCAAAAATCAATGAATAAGAGTACCAATAACTTGGTCCCTCCATAAGCCACTAGGCTAAATAGGCTTAAATATTGCTAAATAGGGTAAAGTGAAACGTGTAGGGAAACTACACAATGCTTACCTGTTTTATGTCCATTCTTAATTAATTTGGAATGAACTGATAGTTACAGCAGCATTACCAAAGCAACACAAAAGTAATGCTGTAACTAGTGAAAATGTGGTCTGCTACAGTAAAGGTAAAAATTATTGTTCTAAAGTATCTGTTTTATTTATAACTATTAATTCCACCAAGAATGAACACTTTTAAGCATAGTTAAGTAAAATAGGTACACAAAATTTATTAAGCCTTAGTATCAATACTAGGCTACATCAAAAATTGAAGTACAAAACAAATTTTACAGCTTAAAATAACATCCAATTAACTGTAAACAAAAAGGAAACTACAGAACCTGAGTTGAAGCTATACATTCAAAACATGCTAACTCAGGTAATATTTATTATTATACCTTTTTACTACAAGTAAAATGAAAAAAACATTATGTAATTTATTACTTATCTGAATTTCTCTTGTAAATCTAACTTATTTAAATTTCTTATTATAATGAAATTAGCTCTAACAAGCCAGCCTTTCAAGTGTCACTTAGTGGAGGCCAACCTTTCAAGAGGTTACTAACGACAACTTTAACTTAAAAAATACATTTTTTTAAATTAAAATTTGCTAAATACCTTAGGTAGTTCTCTAATATGATTTGCATCCAACAAAAGTTCTTCCAAACTTCGCGAATATCGCAAAATGTCCTCGGGAACTGTCTGTAGTGAACAGTGACGCTTGTCAACATATTCAACTTGGCGATTACATCCCTTAAATATAGGAATACAACGAAACATGTCTTCTTACGTATCAACAACACACCACTTCATAATTATTTACACTAACACAACACATCAACTTTTGTATATTTTAGCACACAAATTTACTACAACTACACCCATTACTAGTTTAAACACGATCAACAAGACGACTAAAGACTGTATACTGTATACATGCTATGACGTCACCACACAGGGACACACACCTCAAATATTTCAAAGCTGTTTCCTCAAAGAACATGTGGCGCTGTCAGGTAGCAACTACGTGCACTTCAAACTGCAGCCATTTTCAAACAGTAAAGCAATGCACAACAAATCAACTACGAGTAGCGCCCTTAGTGGTCCTATAAAATATATTGGCCAATCAGTATTGGCAGATAATCATTTTCTGAGTTTCCTACAAGACCATAGAAAAATATTATATTCAACCGAAAATTATCATTCAAAATTGTAATATACATATCGCATTGTTTTCATGGGTTTAACCAATAATTTTTTGTAACTAGTGATTACTTATTTTCGTAATTATTACCTTTCACTATTAAATAAACTGTAAAACTACTAAAATATCGTTATTAAAAGCTATTCTAGGCAAAATATATTTTTAAATTTAGAAAACTATTCAGTTCTTCATAAGTAAGAAATAATTAATTATTCAATACGATACCAGATTTATTTTTCTTCTAGCTATTTAATTAACAAATTTTTAAATATGATGAGAAACCCCTGTCCACATAAAATATTTGTTTATCTAGGAAAATTATTCTGTTGTTGCCAGAAAAACCAATATTAGAACTTATTAATTATTATTTACAGCTGACCATTACCATTAATTTTTTATGGAAATTTTCGCTCTTTACAGCCTTCTTAAGGGTTTAATTATGAAAAGGTATAGTTTTCCATAAAATTCTACAACAAGACCTATAAAACAAGCCTTGAAACACTTTTTTATGACCAGTCTCAAAAATCAAAATCAAATTAATTGTTTTCAAAATTTGACCTCATGGAAATAAAATTGCAACATATAAGGATTCCGTAGTTAATAGGATTTTACAGTTAACACGTAAATTATATATGGTTTTTAAATCACAAAACCATTTTTAAGAGTACAATATTTTTCAACAAAAATATAAAATTAAATAAATCACAAAAAATTGTATTTAATGCGAATGTAAAGATTACAAATATCATTTCAATTTTTTTTTCAAATTCGAAAAATTAGCATAGAAGAAATATTGTATTCAGAAAGATAACACCCAATATTGATATAAACCATCATTCTACCACAAAACTCTTGTTTATAAATACTCAACTTAGCCTTACAAAGAGTGGAATCAATGCAACTTCTATGTCTGCCGCTTAAAGAACGGCCTGATAAGAACACCAGTGGGTTAGAGAGAAAAAAATGTGCTTGTGAGAGATCGAGTCTCAACTCTCTCACCATACTCCCTTTTTTTCCTCCACTATCGTCGAGTAGTAACAGTTTGTAGACTCAGATTGGAAGATTGTGTCACTGGACTGTTGGAGGGAGTTATACCACACACATATAGTATAAACTACTAACTTTGTAAGACTGGGCAGAACAAGACTACCATCTCAAAGTATGTAATATATTAATACTTCATTTTCAAAATGTTTTTAATTAACTATTGTATGAAATATAAAGTGCGATTAGTGTACATCGAACGAAGAGTTAAATTACTGCTTGCAAGTTTAAAGTCGATTCTCTAGCTCTGTCGATCTTCACTTTTCAACTTGATTAAAATGAATACAGTACAAATCGAAAGGAGAAATATGTAATTTTAAATATTATAGGCTGTTAACGTTTTAATTCCTTCGATCAGAAAATTTATTGATGCTTTTTTTCTATATTTGTCACTAACTATATGCTTATATTTAAAATGTTAAATATTTAAGAAGTTCTTTGGTTTTCCCTGGAAAACATGGCTTATTAATACTATTGCATATACTGTATTGGCAAATGTGTAATTATATTATCTATAATAAAATTATATAATAATTATAAACTAACCAGTTTATTTAAAAAAAACGTATAAACATTAATTCAGAACTAAATTCACTGTGAAAACTTTATGTATTACTGATTAAAGTAATTATTGCTGCAAACACAAACTTTGCTGACGTCTGAAGAAGGATTTCCTACAAATATTAAAAACTTTTAAAAATAAACTTAATCAGGCATTACTTCTCGCTTCCCATGTTTTATCCTGTTGTCTAACCCTAAAATTGGGGTATATAGCTGTAATATTAATTATTAATTTTATGTAGAAAGTTTAAATAATAATAATGTCTGTCCAGTTTCAAGAAATAGGTAGAGTAAATGCGAAATTAACTGGCAGAGATAATGTAATTTCAGAATTTACATCTGCCCAAGTTATTAGTAAATTGGAGGATTTAACAACAGCTTTAAAAGACATACGACAGAAATTGAACATAGCATTGACTGATCTTGTGAATAATGATAATAATACGAATGATGATGAAATTGAAGGTACTGTATTAAAATTTTATTAAGCATTAGATTAATTTGTGTTTATAGGTTAGGTCTTGAGCTTCAAAATAATTTTATCTTAATTGGTATCTACAGAATGTCAGTATTAAATTATTGATTATTACTCACCACTAATAGTAATATTGCTATTAATAATAATAATGGTAATTACTGCATCGATTCTTAATGTTTTAAAATTGACAAAGTCAGTCTCCTTGACTTCATACATTTTTGTCAGTGTAATCGGTATTAGATTAGTTAGTCAGTCTGTCAGGTTAGTTTGAACAGGTGGTATTTGTAAAGTATTTATAACATTTCAAGCCTCTTATAAGATAAATGATTTTTAAATATTTTGTTCGATATTTCTACATTTTCTGACCTCATGCTAAAGTATTGATTTTAACAAAAGTTTTTGTTTTATTATGAACTTTATTATTACAGTAACTCATATTCGCCCATGGAAAATTCAGTTTATTATTATATGATTTTAAGCTTTTTAATGGAACTATATTGTGATGTCATTGCTGTTTATTTACATAGAACATGCTACATTTCATATGCAAGATTACTACTACGCTTATCAACCAGCAATGTACTTAGGGGTTGTATATATTTACATTTGTCCAAACACAACAGAAATATCACTACTCTTCGGAATTTAAAAAGATCAGAGCTGGTTTACTAAAAGGGAGTGTACTGGGGTCATTGCAATACTTGCTTTATACAGGTGATATTTCCCTGGATGAAGAAATCGTAGTGGTTACATTTGCAGGTGTTACTTCTATACTAGCTGTTGGCAGTAATATAAGAGAAGCAACAGAAAAACTGTAGAAAAATATCCTGAAAATGTGTGGTCTAAAAGGTGGTGTATAAAAATTAATGAGTCAACCCATATTAATTTTAGTTATAAAAAAAAGGAAGAAGTGCCAGTACTAATGAACAGTAAAATTAATCCATACAGAAATGAAATTAAATATTTGGGAATAAATTTTGATTCATTGGTAAACTCTGGTAATGCAAACTTTGAAGTCAAGCATTAATATTAATACATTACACTATATTAATATTAATACATTATAATGTATTAATATTAAGATCAGTAATATGTATTGGCTATTTAGATATAATGAAGGATTAACTATAGGTAATAAATTATTTTATACAGTCAAGATCTTAAGCCGGTGTGGACTGTAAGTGTGGAGCTATGGACTGCAAATTTGGGGATGTGCTAAGGGAAGTAATTAATAAAAAGAAAATTCAGATTATTTAAAACAAAATACTTTTGATTTGCCATGGTATGTATGCAATGAAAATATTCTCATACGTCTTAAAGTGAACACGATTTTTGATGAAGGCAAGGCAGTAGCAACAAAGCATGAAAAACGACTCCAAACCCATACTCATGCTAGTGTTCAGCAGATGCTAGCACATAGGAATTCAGAACAAAAACTGCATATGACTAAACCCTTTGACTTGGTGTAGTGATAGCATATCAAGCTAAGAGGGGCTGTAGCTGACTATCAGAACCATTCATTGAAATGAACATCTGACACACAGTGATCTATTTTAAGTTATAACTACTAGATAGTTTGTACTTAGTTGTAGTTCTCAATAAAAGTAAATGAAAAAAAGAAATACTACTGCCAAGGGAAAAGAGAGGCAGAAATCCTCTAAAGAAGTGAAAAAGAAAACAAGCTAATCAAAAGAAGAGAATGATGTCAGTAAAACATTGTTATTGGATCAAAGTATGATTTTATATGAGAAGATGGTTTGATGAATATGAAAGTCCCCTGATACCCCTTCCAAAAACAAGCAGTTAAATGGAAGGGTTAGTGATAAAGACTTCTTGGTTGGAGAGGTTAAGAGATGAGTGAAATATTTTCTCCTGAAAGGTTATAGAAGCAAAACTAAATTCTACATAAACCTAGTCTGTATTAAAGATCCAAAAGAGTTGGAAACAGCCAAAAATTAAACCTGATGAAATTTCATATAAGAAAGATAAAATGCTGTATATCATATAATCAGGAACCATGCTTTTTAGGTGTTTGGTGTTAAAATAACAATGAGTGCAAAATAAATGGACTAAGATCAGTGATATTTTGGAAAAAAATGTTAAGACCATATTATATAAACTATTAAAAAATAGTTTCAATTGTATGAATCTGCTATATTGTTAAATAAAGATTTTGCACAGTTACTTTGTATTAGCACTTATACTAATGTATTTAAATAGAGGAAAGGCTCATCACAAAGCAACATCATGAATTGAGTTTTCTGACAGTTCGTAATTTAAAATTTATATACTTTGGATTATTATTTCTGTATTTGTTTATTACACGTTGGTACATAGCCAAAGTGTGTAGCTACAATAAGTTTGTAATTAAGTCTGGTATTCACTCATTATTAGACATTTATAAGGTTTATAGAGAAAAACCTGTCAAAGGCACTTTTTCTTCACAGTAGTGAGTTTTTAAAATTAAGTGAAGAAAACATCAATAATGGTGTTTGTTGTTAGTGTTGTTGTTTCATAAACATCAATAATAAATGTGTTAGTGAAAACACTATAATGTATTGTGTAAATTGTAATTGTTTTGGTATTTTTAGGAAAACATATTGAAATATGATTAATAATATGAAAACCATGTGTAGTAGAAATTTTGGTCTGTTAACAATTTTATTTCCTTAAAATTTCTTGTTGTTATGACTGAAAAATACTAAAACAAGGATAAGTGACTAGAATGGTCAACTATTTAAACGTTTCAAGAGAAGTAACTATATGAATGAGTAAGAATGTACATGAACTGAGAAGAAAATGCCTGGGACTTGCAAAAAAGTTTTCTCAATATTTATGGATAGATTTGAATATACAATGGTACCTTGTTAATTCAAACATTTGATAATCTAAACCCAATATTGGCAAAAATAATTTTTGCTAAGGTAGTAGAAAATTTTGTGTTAGACGTCTTCGTTGAATTGGGAATGTAGCCATCCTGAAATATCTTAATATGCTGTGTTAAAGTATTGTAGTCATAATTTCAAAATGTTGACAGTAATAATTTATGTTTATTATTCATAAAAATGGTGATAGACATGAAAAACGTATAAATATATTAAAAAAAAAACTTTCTGAATGATCTCTTAAATTAAGTTTATATACAAAGTCCCACTTTACAGTTTGTCACAACACTCAAATGTAATATTTCACTTTTCTTTGTCTTGTGTGTTTGTATATATAACATCTTTTTTGTAACATCATTTGGGTACATAGGTTGGTCGTGTTTCACACAAAGTGCCACAATTTTAAATACAACAGTTGTTGCTTAATGTTGTTTTCTATTGATAAGGACAGTTGCTTAGTCACATTATCTTCATTCAGTGGTACATAATGCAAAACAAATATTTGCTTAGTCAGCTGTAACCTAAAATAAATGTTAAGTGGTGTTTTCGTTCAAATATTGAAAGCAAGATCTTCTGTGAATACCGTAGCTGTCTAATCATAAAACTACGCTTACTTCAGACTTACCTTTCTCAGAATTGAATGTATACTTTGCTAACCATATATTTCTGCCATAACATTTCCATGAATGATATAAAAATAATGTTATAATGTGACACATTATTTTATAGGCCTATTATCTAATTCCTATTTAAATATAGTACAGTACAATTAACCTGTTATTAGCAATATATATATATGTTTAAAAATGCAAACAGTTTGGTAATCCGAACCATCCCCGGTCAAAACTAGTATGGCTTATCGATGTTTCATTGCATAGGATTTTCTCAAAATTGGTTCTTCCAGAACTTATAAAGCATATGGGTCGCAACCTCCAAAAAAAGTTTAGGAGCTATCGAATATATTTATGAAAACATACTAATTTTCTCAAAATTTGTTGAGTAGAGTTCACTCAAATTTTTGTCATCTAAAGATTTAAAATTCAAATCATTGTAGCAAATTTGAAATAAGTTATAATTTAAAATAAATTCAAAAAATTGAAATTAAACTTTAACTCCTCTGGGGTATACAAGGATCATTCTAAAAGTAATGAATGTTTGTTTCTTGAAACGTTTTCATTTAAGAGTGTCTGTGGGAGAAATAAAGTCCAGGCAATTACCAGGTCAGCAGCAGACTGGCGAGGTATGCTTCCGGTTTGGAATGGTAAAGAGAAACTAAGATGTTTGTTTGTTTTATAGTTGGTCAGATCCCTCCTATATTCTGCCAAGCAAGTTGTGGTATCTTGTTATGTTGGTAATCTGCTGTGTAGTGAATGGTCCTGCTTGATATTCCAACGATTTTCAATCTGTATTTTCTCGAAATTATGGCAGGCACTATATATAACTTCTTAGAATTCCATTGTTAAAACTAGGGAAAGAACACACCAATCAAGGTTTTGTGCATGGGAGATGCGATATGATGTGCTGGCAGTAATACCTGGACAGAAGTGTATTTAGTCTAGCGTAGTATAGACCTGAGATATGCATGCACTGCAAACCAATCGGAAGTGAATTTAGGTTGACGGCAGTGAGTTAGGTTTCTCAGGGTAAAGTTTTTTTCAAGTCAGGAGAGAAGTACAGGGATTTTTAGCATGGTTGTTTTGGTGTTGGTAACTGGTGTTTGTAACTCAGTTCCTATGTTGTTTAGGCAAGACAAGATAATGAAACAACACTTATTTTACAATACATTTGATATGTCAGCTATTTTTCTACTTAGTTATCATAGAAATTTAAACATTTGTCACAGAGTTTCACAAGCATTTCTGTGCGTCTGCATACTTATTTGCTGCCAAACTGTAGAACCAGTCACTAACATCTTCTTTCAGTTCTTTGTCACTTCCATAGTTGTTTCCACCCAAAGAAACCTTCAATTTGGGTAAAAGATGGTAAACACTTGGTGAATGTTCAAAAATGACCTACTTAACTGCTAAAGCACATTTTTCATTACCACAGTTTTTTTTTTTTTTTTTGTGTTTAACGTCTGACTATTGTGAACACTTGGGCTAATGCAGATGATGGGATGATTTATAGCGTATGAAAATGCCAAGTCCTGGCCGGGAATCGAACCCGGGTCCTCGGGGTGAAAGCCCAGTACGCTATCAACTAAGCCACCGAGGCAGCTACTACTACAGTAAGCAGCATGATGTGTTATGAAGAAACACAATAATTCACACCATTTATGAATGGTTTGGTGTAGTCAGTGAAAGGGGCTAACAACAGGCCACTGTAGATTTATGTTCTCCCTCTAGGCATGTCATCAATTAGTTGGAAGGTCCTTCAACACCAAAACATTATATCCATAATCTTTTTAGTGTTCAGATGTTGATTACTTTTGGTTTTGATAAGGATTAGGATAGATGTCATTCCATTGACTGGTGCTTTGCTTTTGGAGTTCATGCAAAATCCAAGTTTTATCGGCAATAACAATGTGGTTCAAAAATTCTTTGCTATCCTAGTTGTAACATTTGAGAAAAGTCAATGCAATTGTTAAAATTTGTGTCACACACTTTTACATAACCCACATCACCACTAACAGTGTCTTGAAGAACTGTTCATAAAATTTCAGAAAAGAACAGTCTATCTGTACTGAAAGAATTACCCACATATGAATTGCTATGCTTGGATCCACTTGTTCCCAAATATCTCACCCATGTTGTGTTTGCCACTCCTGTAAATTTGAATACAGTTTTTCTCTTGTTTATCCATTCTATAGTAAAATCTGTACTTACTGATAGTTATAATGTCAAGTTTGGGTAATAGATGAGAAGGAAAACAAAAACAGATAAGTTGTTTATACAGATAGCAATTGGAGGAACTGTTCTTTAGCAACTATACAATATCCAAGCTGTGAGAACCCTTCTATTATTTATTTAGAAAACTATCTGGTCAAAGCTAAGGCTAATTTTGAAAAACCTGCACTTTTTTTATCAACTAGTGTGTTTTTAATTGGTCTAGTTTTCTTAAAAATATTAAAATTGAACATAGTCTTTTAAAATTACAGAACATATCTTCTAAAATATTTTAGATCATCTTCCTTATTTTGCATATTTAAGAACCATTATTTGCATTTTTATTGAAACTGTAGGCCTACTCATTAATAGCTATTATAATGTAAAAAAAACCATCACAGTATTTGTAAGGGTTATTCATGTGATAATTTTCTTGGTTTTTAGACGCAGGAAGCTTAGAAGAAGAGGACTGTGAAGAAGAAGCTTTACTAGATGTAGTTTTAAGAAAAAGAAAGAAAAGTGCATTAAAAAAGGAGAAACGAGATGTTAAATTGAAACTTTAACAATAAATTACACAGAGGTATTTTCCTGTATTTTTCTATAGTAATCCTGTTTTGATTTTTTTTTAAAGATTAAGTGCCATAATTCTTAAATTATTTTAATTTCAATGTAGCACACTACATAATGTATTAATTAGAAAAACATATTTTAAATTAGACTAACTTGTAAATAATTGTTGACCAGTTTTTAACTTACTGAAATCCTTAAACTTTTTTAAATTTACATTGGTTTTCCCTTATTTTGTAGCTATTTCAGTGTATATTACATATGTTATTTTCATAACATTAGCTGGGCTTGAGTTGGTATTTATTAATTGCTTTCTTACTTGAAAACAGCATTTATATTCCTTGTTTTAAATAATACAAACATTTAATAAAAAAGTAGAATAATTTGTAATATATATATATATATATATATATATATATATATATATATATATATATATATATAGTATATATATATATATTATATATATATATATATATATATATATATATATATATATATATATATATATATATATATATATATATATATATATATATATATATATATATATATATATATATATATATATAGTTTATAGGAGCAAATTGAAAAAAATAACTAAATAAAGATCCAAGGTTTATTTTTATTTAAACCTGAAATGTAAATTACTTTTATTTCAGATTTGCTACAATGACTTGAGTTGGTGATCTTCATATATGACCAAAATTTGAGAAAAATCTGATCAACTGATTTTGAGAAAATAAGCAGATTTTCTGACAGCTCCTGAACTGGATGTTTTGGGGATACAATAATAAATATGACCGAGGTATGAACCAAGAAATTTTAAAATTGTCATCTAGAAAACCTGAAATTGTTAGGAATTTAAAATTAACATCTTCTTTGATCTTGGTACAACATTGTCCAGGCCTTGGCGTGTAAAAGAAATCCTCCCCATTGATTTCCTGCCAGTACTTGAATGTAGTCAGTTTGACTTTGTGAGAATCACTGCATGCATCCAACCTGGTCCAGCCAACTTGTATGAGGTCTTCACTTTCGACTCAAAATAGCATTCTTTATTAACTTTAAAAGTTATGTAATAAAACCAATATTAAGGAAAAGACATTTTTAATACAACGTGCACAATCTGGTAAACTCTTTTCACATCATATAACACAGAGTTCATGTTTTAAAAATATTTTGTATCTAAACTTTACAGAAATTACAATAACAAATAGTTCTTATGCTAAATATTGTTTTCTAAAAAAAAAAAAATAACCACACACACATTTTTGGAAATATTAAAAATGTCCCAAACACAAATTGTTCCCCACCAAGTGTTAATTCACTTCCATGCTTGTTTTAATGCTTTTCTTGAAGCCAGTCTTTTAGTGATGTATGCAGAAACACTCAAAGCCACAAGTACAACTGTGATGAGGACATGGTCGAAGTCCTCCTTTAGCATGTCGAACGTTTTAGATGGTGCGACACGAGTGTAGAATAAATCTGCAAGAAATGAAAATCATGTGAATGCAAATATGTTTATTATCTTATTTAACTTATGGTTAAATAAGTGGTTAAATAGTCACATAAACCTCGTACTTAGTAACACAAACATAATGTACAAAGTACAAAACATAATTTCACTAAAAATGAGACGCTGAAGTGTACATTTATATATTTTCAATGTAATTAACAAATTAAAATGCTAACTTATACAAATTTTAATGAAAAACAGGGTAAAATAAAAAAAAATTATAAATTTTATGGAGGTCAGTGCTTATTTCTGTATCCTTATTATAAGATTTAAAAGTGTTTCTGTGTTAAATATCTGTTTATGTGGTGTAAAATTTTATTACTTTTGGAAATTTATTTCCATCCAATCAACAAGGAAGCTGCATGTCATGATTATTATGTTTGACTTATCAGCTGTCTTTGTTTATGATCACAATCTGTGAATTTATTATACAGATCAGATATAAGGCTATATCTATTACGTAAATTTCAAAAAAAAAAAAATATTTATGATCACTAATAAAGTGTTTTTATTTTTGTTACATAGTGTAACATGCTTTTATACCTAAGAGAACAAAAAATATGTTACTTATTTTATACTATTTGTTTGTTAACAAGTAAGATTACGTGAACCAATTTGAGGAAATGATTTTACACAAGTGTTTTTCCAGTTTATGTATATTCTTATTACATGTTAATGTAATTTATTCTATGTTGTAAATAATTTATAATACATATTTTCATGAGGAAAAAGTTTCTAAACAACTGCAGAAAATGTAAAAATGGTATATATATACACACACGTGGTGTGTGCACATGTATTTAAATAATGAAAAAAATAAAGTTTTTAAAGGATTAAGAAAACAAATTTAATGGGGTTTTAATATAAGAGGCTTTTTTAAAAAAATGTTACAAGCACAACAAAAATCCATTGTGGTACAATAGCTTTAACTTTTTAATTGTAAAGTATCAAGTATCTTCATTACTGGTAGAGAGCCTAAAATATTCTGGTTGTTGTTTACAAGAACATTATGTATACATTTAATGTAACATTACAGTCCAATTCAATGTAACTGAGTTTTACTGTAGAGAAGTAAAACAATTAAATTTTTCTGTAACTTAACTAATGTATATTAACTACCTCTGCCAGGTCAGTAAAAATAAAGATGCCATTCTAAATTGATTTATAATGTTTTCGATTTTGATAGTACATTGTCCAACTGAGGTAAGGTTATAAACTAATCAGTCTAATGTATATACAATAGATTTCTGTTAATCTGAAAATTGCTTAATCCAAAACCAAAAATCAGCAATAGTTAGAGAAAAATTATGTTAACTGAACCAAAAATGAAAATCATATACCATGTTTTCTTTTCCTTTTATTTGAATTACGATTAATTGTTCAAAAACGTGACACATTTTTATTTTTGTGATCAATAACAGATTTTTTTTTTCTTAAAAATTGTAATTAAATGTATTTTATTAAATAATAAAAAATATATAATATTAATATAACATTTCTAATATCACAACATTTATAAATAATATGTATAAATTTAATTAAACAATATTTTACAAAAATTAAATTAATGATTCATTTCATATATTTACACTGGTGAAACTTCTTCATAGTTTCTATAGTGTAGTGGTTAGCACATGCGCCTCATATGCACAAGGTCCCTGGTTAATATGAGACTTCTATCAATATAAATGTATAATACAGTCTACTACATATGTCAATATAAATTTGTGCACTTGCACATGCAAAATGCAACGTCACAACCAGCCAAAACACGATACATATTTAAAGGTTAAAAAAAATATAGGATACTGAAACAAGAATAGTTGTATATTTTTATTATAAAAAATAATGAAGGTTAAGATAATAAAATCGAAAAATACAAGTGGATTTAAAATTTTAAAGACTGAAAATAATGATCCAACACAAACACTTATTTTCTACAGAAAGTTGTAAAGAAACTTATATTTTTCTGATGAAACGAAAAACTCTAGCTGTAGATGCAGTATTACAGCAGGATCTTAAAAAACACTATGACTATTGATACAACTACAGATTGTTGCTTAACATGTGATAAGGCCATATCAAAGACAGCATCAATCATCTGAATAGGGCACAGCATCACTTTGTGCACCACATTGATTTCTCTCTCCTTTCCTTGCTCATGTCTTAAAAATATTGTAATACATCATCATCAGAAGTGGAAACACATTTTTGTACTCGGCCATAATACCATTATGGCCATACAGAAATAACTAATGTACAATACTGTAACATGTTTGATGGTACAGTCGACCTCGGATATAATGCGGTTGAAGGGACGAAACATATATGAGCGCTGTAAACGAGATAGCGTTATAACCGAGTTTACGGTAAACAAGTTTGTAAATGGTGGCAATACTGTATGTAGTGAAAGAAAAGCATACTTTGTACTGTATATATAATTAATGGCTATTTTATTACAATTTATTACACATATTACATATTTTAAAATATATTTTAGTTAAAACTATTAGAAAATAAGTACTATACAGTCTAGTATGTACACATGCAATGCAGTGTGTACCGTACATTGTTGAGGGTTCATAAGATTGAAGTTTCCCCCCTCCCCCCACTAAGGCATACAGAGAGCATGTGTGTGTGTGTGTGTGTGTGTGTAAGAGAGAACACTTTTATGGGAATGGCGGAATTTACATTGTTTGTTTAGCCTGCAACAAAATTCTAAGAAAGGGACTGTTTCTATTCTTAACCTTTATTCTAAAAATATAACAAAAACTATATTTAAGTGAAAGTGACTATAGGTCAGCAGCTTAGAAAACTGCTAAGAGCATCAGTGGGACAGAGAGAAAAAATGTGTGAGTGAAAAAAATGTTATGCCCTCACTCTGTCACCATAACTCCTATCTTTTCCTTCACTATCGCTGAGTAGTAACAATTTGTAGACTCAGATTGGCAGACTCTGAGTCACTGAACTGTTGGAGGGAGCTGGAGGGGAATTCTCCTACATGCATGAAAAATTTTCGTGCAAACCATTTACGAAGTGTCTGGGCTATAACAGCAGCATGACAGCGTTGTATCCGAGTTCACAAAGCATTTCAACCGAGCCTAAAATACAATACACGTACACTCAATATAGAATATTGGGGGACATTATGAAAATAGCGCTATAACTGAGTTAGCATTCTAACCGAGGGCTTTATAACCAAGGTCGACTGTATTTGTTACATTTATTTGTTTGATGTATTTCAAGTATGATTCCACTTAATTTGAAAAATCAAATCTGAAAAAGGTTTGGTCCAAATTATTTTGGATTAACTAGACTCTACTATACACAATAAGTCTCTTAAGACACTTATATTAACATATAAATATGATGTAATTGTTGAACAAGAAACTCCCTTAGTCTAACAAAATATTCTATTTGATTTTTAAAAATGTATGCCAGAAGCAGAAAGTAAATATAATCACAAGCATAAGGAAATTATACACTGGTGTCAGTAGTACACACACACACCATTAAAAAGATTTTTTGTTGTAGTTTTAAGGCGAAAAGCACATTAAGGCTATTATCGCCTAAAACTCTCTGGTTTCCCTTCATTTCGTATAAACCATAAAGAAGAGTCAGTCTAACTCATTATTCTGCTGATAACTTATAACATGGGATACGGCATGTCACCCAACACCCTGATGCTTGATAATATATCAAAATATATAGGTTATTTTATTTAATTCAGTATTTCATTAATTCAGACAACAGAGTTCTAATTTGTCTGGATTAATAAGGTTCTTACTACATCAGTTAAATATCAAACTATATAAACTGAAATCTGTTTCCTTTGGGATTGGTTTTCATATATTTAATCTAATTTGTAGTAAACAGTAACTCACCTAATCCATAAACAAATACAAGACATGTAGATTCCAAGCCACTGGGGTATGTATGAATTCCATGAACGCGTAACATAGTTTGGTTATAATTAATGATGGCCTCTGCAGGAACTGGCAGCTCAGGCATGTACGGGATGACACCTTCTTCTCTGAGTTCAGCCGTGGCGACCAGAGGGCGTCTTGGATCTAGGAATATCCATGGGATCTCCAATACTCCTCCCGTATTTAATGCAACTGAAATTTTAAAGAATTTTAAATATTTTGTACCTAGTACGTATAATAATTATGAGAAACAACCACAAGGTTATTTACCATTTCTCTGGAAAAGTAATTACTAACAAAAAATACACCGGAAAAACAATTAATTAATATTAAATTTTAAAAGTCCTAACCTATTCAACAAAGATCCATGCAAACTGAGACATTAATTTTAGCACTAACTTGGCACTAATTGTTAGATCCAATGACACTCCTACTCTATAGATTGTAAAATTTTCAGTGATTGACATCATGGTGTGTTCATGTTGATTTTTTCATCATCAGTGTAACTAAAAAGTGTGATGGTGTTGCTTCTCACTCAGCTAATTAGAGCACATCTTGCTGCTGTTATCAGGAGATAAGCTTATCCATGTCAGATGCTGATAATAACAATGACAAGTTTCTAGTCTGGCCCCGTTCTGATGCCAATACTTCGTATTAACATCTGTATTTACTGTAGCCTATTATTCTGCATCCTAGCCAGTTCATTACTCCATAGGTAGTGGAGTGAATGTTGGATTTTGCTGTAACTATCTGCAGCAGGGTTGGAGTTGAAATGTGACTTGCAGTCTAGAAGCAAACCAACATACCTAGCCAGTTAATCTCCACAAATTTCCTTACCTAATGGACTTTCTCGTAGTCAGAGGACTGTCAGCTAGCTATACAGAGCAGTCAAGGACTCGCTTCTGACCATTCACCTGTTATTATGATATTAGTGATAAGGTGATATTGAAGGAAAGTATTCTGAGGCTGATCAGCAACAAAACAAACACGAAGCTCTTTACGTGTTCAGTTGAAGAAATCATCGACCTCAGAGTCTCACTAAAAACTGAATGAAAACGAGCTTTTCATTCGGCGGTTATAGCAGGCAGGTTGGATCCAGCACAAAGAGTAACAAATAAACACCAGATGTCCTATCTACTGGAGGTAAGAAAACTGATCAGAAGGAAATGTAGAGCAAGAAAAATTTGGCAAAACACTAGAGCCCCAGGAGACAAAAGTGTCTTCAAGATGTGAATTTTCCAAATCAAGACTAGAGGCAGCTCTTGGGCAAGAAGTTTTAAAGAGAAAAGGACATGCTTGTAGCGCACCTAGAAGAGAAATTATGACCCACTAGAAAGGTATACAGCAGATGCACATCTTAGGATTAATGGAATAAAGACAAAAAATGAACATATAGCCAGCAACACTGCAAGAGCTAAGGAAGGAAATAAAAACATCCTTAATGCCAATAAAAACTGTATTTTATCAGCTCAATATATATTTACTTTCCTACAATATTTGAAAAAATGTAAACATTGATTTTAATATCCAACAGTTGAATTTTAGCAGCTATGAAAAGTCAAAGAACCTATAGATATTTATATTTCTACTTTATGGGTTCATTTTATAGTTACTACTTCAAAGTTATTTTATGCATACTACGACAAAGTAAAAAAAAAACTATAAAATTATTAATTTACCAAGGACATGTTTACTGGTGATACCCTTCTCCGTGATCGTCTCCTTCATGGTCTCAATGCCTGCAGGCAGGATGTACGACTGTCTCTCTACCATAGGCAGAATGGGACTTGCTACTGAAGAAAATGCTAAACATACAATAACAACCTTATTTTATTTATCTCAATGTATTAAATACTAAGTAAAGCAGGACACTGTCAAAATATAGTGCCTGGATCATTCCAGGTCAACACGCTGTTTAAACATCATCTCAGATTTTCATGAAATTTGGCATAGAAATTCATACAGACTTGGAAAAATATCGGATGTTATTGAGTTCGTCTACTGGTTTCTGAATTACATCAACATGAAGTTACCAAAAATTGGTCAAAAACCGAGAACAAAAACTTTTTGCATTAGCTCAAGTAGTTTTCCTAATTGTGTTAGAGCTGGGAGAGGTGTCATTCTATAGAATTTTTCATCCCCTTTCCTGAGGTATACACACACTTAGATTGAGACACAAAAATTGTCTGCTTCAAACTGTGATGAAATATGGTATTTTCCAAGTCTAAATGAATAGTATACACATGTGCCAAAATTTCTTGAAAATCTGTGAGGGTGAGGTAATTTTTTTTTTTAATTGTTGTTTTGACTTGGAAAAATCTACCAAAGTAACTAATATTAATATCATGATCAATATGTTTTTTTGAACTTCTTTATCAATTCGTTACCAATTCTAGAGAATCTCATAATCCTGATCGTCTTTCTTTTTTAAAACAGGCACAAAACCAAAAAAGAACTACAACCAGTCTCTTTACTGACTGAGAAAGTGAACAAAAATACTGATGACCACAGCTCACAAAATATCTCAAGAGTGAAGTGGTTTTGTTATTTCAAAAAAGTATAAATTACAGAAAGTTAAAAAAAAAATATTTGTGACACTTCGGGTAGTGCCGACAGAAGTGAAAAAACCATTATTAAATGGAGAAAAATATTTGAATAAATGTTTTTACAAATTACAAAATTCAAATAAAATTTATTATTTTTTATTTAATATCTGATCTTAATTACTAATAATTTAATTATACAAAAACTTAGGCAATTATGGTACTGGCTGCCAGAAGTGACTACTTCTTTTGACATGCCTGACTGTGCTTTTTCATATGAATGGTGAAAGCAACCATTTCTGTTTCAGACCAATTCACTTCTACTTTTCAAAAAACTTAATATGCTCTATACTTGAAAATTATAGAGCTTAAACTTGCTTTAAATGTATACTATAAAATGACTTGCTCTATTCAAGGATGTCCATCCCTCCAAAGCTGAATGCACAAATCCAAAAAATTATGGTATCTCTCATAAAAGATAATTTGGCATGATTCCTATGTTGAGGGTGGTATGGAATATTCCCCAGCGGCAAAATACAGAAACAATTTTTTTTTTTTTTTGGTGTTTTATGTCCGACTATTATGCACACTTGGGCTAATGCAGACGATGGGATGATTTATAGCGTATGAAAATGCCAGCCCCTGGCCAGGCTATCAACTAGGCCACTGAGGTGGCTAGAATTTAAAAAAAAATGCAAAGTCTAAAACTTGCATTTTATGCGATTCTAGTTCTTAAAACTATGGTTTAAATCAAAGGTTTACAGAACATTTTTGGGTTTTAGTCTGGATTACATTTTTTTAAAGAGCACATTGCACAATTTGCCTCTAAAGCTAATTGAAAATTTATACTTTTAATTGACAATAATAACAATTGCATTATTTTAAAATAAAATTCCCCCCTAAAAAATCTTCAGATTTTTCTTCATATACAGTAACGTTAATAATACACTATAAACACATTTTCAAAGTTGTATAGAATATTTAGTAAACGGCACTGTTATTTTTTTTGGAAAATCCCCCTAAAATTGTTAACATTTTTTACAAAAAAAAATGACTGCACAACTTGTGCTATGAGCTCTACTGTTGGGCATACCTGTCCCTATTCTTTATGTGGGCTACTTTTTAACATTATGGTAAGCAATCACATAAATTTTTTTCTACAATCCCACCTACAGCAGTTAAGTTATAGGATGTGCACATACACTCTCCTATATGATTGAAAACATTCAATCATTGTTTAATTCTTGAAAAATACTTTGTTACTATTAGTATACACACTAAAGTCATAGAGCTCTTTCAAGATTAATAGAGTCTTAATTAACCATCATTCTCGGGATTGTTGGGGTGATAGATAAGAGAAATAGATGATCCGTCTTTCGGCAACCGATAAAAACAATATAGCCTACTTTGTTTATAGAACAAATCCAAATCTTGGTTTATTATTGCTATTTCGGGAAATATATTACCTCATAATTTTTTTATTTAATAATGAATTATAAAAATTTGTACACACATAGGTCTTTAAAATTTCTTTTTTAAATCATCAGTCTACCATAAAAATAAATACTTCAAAAGTTAAATGACGTTTATCCTTTTTTTTCATTGCTATGTCTGTAAATGTCAATAGTAAATATGCCCCTATAATGTACTCACATTTTTATACCATCATGCATAATGATTCTTCCTTTTTTAAACACATTTAGCCAACAGTGAACCCTTAAATGTTTAAACAGGTTTTTTGACTTTTTACATCATAATATCACAAGTGCATTACCTGTAGTATTGCTTTGCACTTTGCCTTCATATAACTCTAGAGTAGCAATTTCTGTCCGCCTTGTTTTATCACTGAAATAACTGTACACAATCCAGTTCTCCGAATGAACAACATGGATAGGTTCAATGGCTCGCTTCTGTGCGATGGAGAAGATTACTGCCCCGCTCACTACGTCGATTAAATACACACTGAGAACGTCTGTAAAGTAGGTTAACACAACAGCTTAAGTAAAGCAGTAAAAGTGTAGAACAGTGTGACTAACATTATCCAATAATTTTTGTTTTTTTTAAATGAAAATATACATTTTTCTAAATATAATGATGAAACATTTTTATAAAGCTCTTTAAACTGATGCTGTCATAATTTTTTACAAATTTTTTAAACATTAATATTTTAACCAGTCAGACATTAATAACTGAGGACGAGGGATCGGCATGAGCCATGACAGTAATAGTTTGTCAAACAATGACCTTGAGATGTGCAGTTCAGAGACACAGCACTGTTATTTTAGCCACATCGATCACTGAGCCTAGTGGTGCAGAGATGCAGCTGTCTGGACTACTGAGCCCTAAAATTGAACTTTCTGTTTCATAAAATAGGCACAAAGAAACTGTTCTGTAAAACAGTTCTTATTTAAAATAAACCAATTTTAGTAATGAAATTGTACTTTTCATATACAAACTACACTGCACACTTTTATTACATATGCTAACTTATCTTTCTGAAACATTTTGTTCATTTTAAAGTATACTGTCATTCCTTTAAGATAGACATCATCAATGTCTCTTGTTCTGATTCATCACCACCAATGCCCTAAGTATTTAGCATTTAAACTACCTTACTGTATTTTGTAAAACATAACAAGATTAAAATGTTTTCCAACTTTCGAAAAAACCTTGGTTGACCAAACATGGTTTTATGTAGAATAAAGATCTGTATATTTTTCATGCAGTTGAGTGATTAGAATTGTTTTAATTGAAGTAAAACTATGAATTCTACTAAAATTTGACATTTTTGTTGAAACATTGTTAAAATTGTTAAGGAAAAGTTAATTTATTATCCATAAAAGTATTTTTAAACATTTTTCGTAGTAATCCACATTTTTTTATAATCTATAAAGGGTCTTCTAATCATACATGTATTAGATTAATAAGAGTTTACTATCATATAAGTGATATATCAAAATGTGATATGTGATTCTTGCTATCACTGGATATTTTGTTATAATTTATAAAGTAAAATTATAACCACATAATTTTTTTAACAGGATTTTCAATTAAAAAACTTATTTTTACACTAGTTCCTTACTTTTATGTACAGGATCTTCCGCCTGTGTAACCACAGCGACAAGGTTAGGATTGATGTACTTGTACAAAACACTTCTGTCGCCCAGGACACGACCTTGGGAATGGACTTTCTCTGCAGGGTTCTTACTGACAATTGAAGTGATCTTTTGATTCAACTTAATCTCCCAAATTGGTGTAGATATCAGTTTCTGTAATGAAAGTATCAAAGTGGATAATGTAAGATAATAGATGTACATGACTACAATTGTTAACAAGAGTCCAAGAGTCACACTCTTGGAAAATGCAGTGAACTCTTGTATACAAAGTCGTATTGTATGTGCGAATGAATTCAGTAATTAAAAATCTGTCAAAACTGTGCTGCAACCATGCGGGCACCGTATAAGGGTCTGAAGGCTTATTATTACCGACTATAAAAGAACATGTTAGGTTTATTTTTCTTCCAAGGTAACTTGTGTGCTTAGCACACTAACAACGAAAATTATATTGTCTATTAAAAAAAAGTCAATAGATTGCAGCATGCATACTGACAAATCAAATTTGTTTGTTTACAGAGAGAATCTATAGCTGAGATTACTGCTTTCAATTTAGCAGATGGAGTATAGTGCCCCGCAGGGGGTTGCAGACTAGCTGTACCTATTGAGTATTTGACATCCCTTGCCATACCCCAGTCTAACAAACACTTACACTTACAACACTACACTTTACACTCACACTTACATTTAGGGAGGCGATAAAAGCCTCAATGTGCTTTTCAAAAAAATGGAGTATAGTGCTGTTGAATAATTTGGATTTTGATTACTTAATATTTACAACTTTTAAAGTTCTTATAAGTATTAACCACAGTAAAAAAAATAACCTAAACATTTTAAAATATTTAAGAATGAAATTTTTAAAAATTAGTATACATTAAACAAACAAAAAACATAGTAAAAAACAATGTTTCTAGATTTCAAATAGCTTTTTTGAAGTATAGTAATATAATTATTTTTTATATTTTTAAACAGTTTTTTTATTACAGTAATACCCAAAATATTTTCAATTTATTCAAATCAAATAGATTTTTGTCGTTATATAACTTTTTTTGTCATAAAACATTTTTAAATCAAAAAAGTCTGATTTTCATCAATACAAATTATTTTCATATAAAATTATTAATTTTTTTTGCTAATTTTAATAAATAAAATATTTTCATAATGAAAAACATTACCTATTTTCACATACTAGTGATTTGAAGGTTATACAAGTCATTGTTATTTTTTTTCAAATTTCCAGTAGTTTTCACATTTTTATATTTTGTATTATTACTAATAGGCATGTACTATTACATGCCTTTTAGTGAAAAAAATTATGAAAATTGACACATTGTGGTTAATGTCATATTTAACATATCACATGATGTTTACGATCATTCTTTTGACATCTGAATAAAAACTAATTTATACAGGATGTAGAAAAATAAATATTTGTGATAACGCGTGTGGAATTGCTTACCTCTTTGTTACTCAGATGCAAAGAGTAACCAGTGATTTCACCGAGCTCAGGATTGGCTGTGAAGAAGTAGGTAGACTTAGCTAGCTGTAAAGCTGTTGGCATTGTAGACTCGGGATACACATGGATCTGGTCTTGGTCATCCATTAAAAGAATACCTTTGATAAAGTCCTCACTGACTGTGTGCAGTAGAAGTGTTTGTTTCACTTTATAACCTAACCTCACCATGTCTCCATCTGAAAAGAACAATTTATAAATTGTATTAATATCAGGCATTAAAGAGATAATTCGGACCTTTACAACCTGTTTGAGTTGAAAGATAAATAATCACAGGCAGCTGGCACTTTAAAGAGATTGAACTGAATTTCCAAAAACTAACATCATGAATGATACTGTATAAACAAACCTTTCAAAAATAAATAAATAAAAATTGACTGATTTACAACTTAAAAAAATCATTTTTGGAATAGTTCAGACAAGACTGTTAAACAGAAATATCTGTTCAACCACTTACTGACCATTCAATCTATAAAAATTTACAAGTAACCACAATCAGCTGATAACCTAAGTGTTATATTTAATCAAACATTTATTTTCACTAGATATGAACAAAATTAATGAACAGTTATTATCCCAGTTTTATCCAAGTTCTGGGATAGCTAAAACTCCACTTTTATTATTTTCAAACTGAAGGGGGTTAATTTTTTAAGCACTGTCTAAAAATTAATTTTCATAAAATTCATGCACTGAAATTGTACATAATGTTTCCCATTTCAAGGCTAAATGGTTTGTTCAGCGCCACAGTATGTAGTACAGTCTCAGCTAGTATGTGCTGTTAGCGATGTAAGTGTAGCATTAGGTATCAATATGCCTGGCTATACTGCTATTTTGCCAGCCTAACTAAACTTGCTTATCACAATATCTTGTGCTGTACATGTTTCAGTTAACATGCTGTTTTATTTCATATTGTTTTATTTTGTAAAGTTAATTAACTGCATTCTAAATGTTATTCACAGTCTTAGTGTATGGTTTCTTTTGTAATTGAATTGTAAAATGACAACTAAGATTAGTAAGCGCTTTAAACAAAATTTTTTTAAGAACTACTTTTCTAAATAACCTTATTTTTTCTAAATGTTTATAACTTTAAGCCGTTTAAATTAATGGCAATCAGAGATTGGCCTTAACGGAAAGGGTAAAGTTTATGACACCTTGACAGTCTGAACTGTGCACCTTAAGATTTTTAGTTGAGCCGCAGCTGCTCCTGTTGCTTTTCCCTTATCTCATTAATCTAACTGGCATAAAGTATGAATATTAAGAAAAAAAAAAAAAAAAAAAAAAAAATTACTTAATTATATGTAAATAATAGTTACTAATATATTGTATGGATTTACAAATAATCTTTAAATAAACATAACTTGGACTATATTCACGTCTTTATTTTGCTGATCCTCAACTTGCAAGAAGTCTGTATTATTTGAGTTTTTGTGTATCTAAGCTAAGTATGCTCTTAAATACACCTTGTAGGTCTAATATAACTGAAAATAATGAAAATTTTAACTTTCTATCATACTGATTTTTTCATATGACCCTTTGACGAGTATTTGTGTGTAAATAGTATTGACGTTCTGGAACACTTCCAGTGATTTAAGTGAAAGAGTAGCGACATTCTGGAATGTCATTTGACCAAGATTTGCATGGTCCTGTGCAAGGAGATTATCGTCCCCTTTCAAAGGAGAGATATCAATTGAAAGATGGCAAGAAGTTGCTGAAAAAGAATGGTACATAATGGTGACAAACTATAGATAACCAGTACCATAAACACCTATCTGTTCTTCATGCCGAAAGAAAGAAACGTATTTCTGTTTAGATCCCGCATAAACTGTTGTCATTACAAATTTATACTAAATGTTATTCTTTGTTCCTTTCCTTCATTTTACTTTTTAAATATATTTTCTAGTTTTATTACTTTGTTTTACTTTTCATTGTTGTATCAGTCTAACTTGTTTTAAATGAGTTTATTAGTTATTATGAGTTTACCACAACAAATTGTGATGTACGAAATTCTAAAATGTTGTTTCTAAGGTAACTTGAGCATATTACATGGTTTCAATGATGTAATATTTAGGTATTCATGCAATTTTGTAATGAATAAACAATTTAACAGACTTTAATAGATAATTAGATCCTACATTCCATTCTCCCTAATGTTCTAAATATCAATACTCCTCATAGGGTTAAACCACTCTTCGAATCTACATTATATACACTTTAAAATTAGACCTTCACTTCAATATTGGTACAAAACTCTAGAAGTTTCAATTTCAAAAATCTGTTTGGCTTTTATTAACACAGACTTACATTCAAGATATATATTTATTTGTTTATACTGAGTTGTTTTTGAACATTCTGTAATTAATTATCAAAATAACTGTGTCAACTTACCCAAAGACTGTCCAGTTATGGGGTTGAATACGTAAAGAATACCTTCACCAGTCACCTGTAATCACATACTGTAACATTAGTGAAATTTATATTAAAATAATAAATAAACAAAGAAGGGATTTTTTTTCAAATAAAATTACTGACTGAATGTGATATAGGTAGATAATAGCAATAATAATATTTCCACTTACACTTGTAAGTTATAATTAAAAAAAAAAAAAAAATCACGTCATAGATAAACTAAAGGCAACACCTTCATCACTAAAATTACAAAATTATGACCAAAAAATTGCGCAAAAATTGGATTGGGAATTGCAGTTCATTGAGAACAGCATGAACTGTTCAACTTACCAGAACATGTTTTCACCAGAATGGTTTATAGGAATATGTGAAAATAACCCCTGATAGTCTCAACCTTCTTCAAGACCCCATCAGTAATATACCAATGTAAAATCAAATTGAAAAAATTATTAAATTTTAAAGAATTCTCAGTCTTTGTTGTTTAAATATTCTAAACAGAACTTGCATTGATAGAAGTTTTCATTAATATTTCTTGTTTATTACCTACACTAATAGGAATGTGTGTGTGTGTGTGTGTGTGTGTGTGTGTGTGTGTGTGTGTGTGTGTGCGCACATGTGCACAATGTACAGCCAAATCTATGGCATGCAAAAATGTGAAATTTTTAACATTGGTAAACAAAAGAAGGACAATACCAAAGACAAATTTTAAATTTCCCATTAGATTTTTTTAAATCAAATTTTTTGCTAAAAATTTCTTTATCTAGTGCCCTTTTTAAAAACTATTTTATTTTAAGAGAAACAATAACAGAAGAGAACAATTGTAACGTATTACCTCATGCTCAACGATATTTGTTCACAAGCAATGCCCCTACAAGGGTAATGCTAGTATATTAATAAAATAAAATGTGTGTGTGTGTGTGTGTGTGTGTGTGTGTGCACATATACTCATGCAATGTACAGCCAGAGATGATGCAATGTGCTCATCTATGGCACACACAGATTTCAAATTTTCAACATATTTGTTGTTGAATAGACTTTGACTATGTACAGTATTGTTGAAGCAGATCAGACAAGTAGAAATTAAGAAATATAACTTCTTTAAAATTATTTAAATAAATAAATTTCTTAAATTATGTTTATTTATTTATATCTTAAGTTTGTTTACTTATCTATATTTCTGTGTTCTATATTTTTGTTAGAAAACTAATACGAGTGAGTAACATCAATTAATACCCATCATTCTGTTCCAAAATCATTTACACCTTAGTTCCTTTACCCTGAATATTTTAAATTAACAAACCACCACCAGATAACTCATCTAGTAGTTAAATTATATACAGGTGTTTTCTCAAATCAAAACTAATAAAAATAGTTTATATAAACATATGTCCTGAAATTCTTCGTTTTTCACTAGTCGCCGTTTCCTTTTTCTAACAAAATATTTTATGTCTCTAGAATGGTTTGACCAATAAAAAAACTTCATACACTGACCTATTTTAAAATTGTGGATCATTAAACATTTTATACAAAAATAAATCAATAATGGTACATTTTAAAACAACTTAGATCTTTTAATTTCCTATCAATTGGTATGATTTTCAAAACTACAGCAAGTAAAACAGCAGAGCTGCACAAATTAGTCCATCAATGCATGAAATCCAAGGCAATAATGCATTTATTTTACATATACAAGTATTAAGCTGTTCTTACTTAAGCCATAGTTTTGAGCGACACAATTTGATAGGAAATTAAAAAGGGCACAAAAAAGTATCATGACATTTGTTGCTAAAATGTATGTATTTCATTTATTTTCGTTTAATCTTTTTAAATTTCTGCCATTTTTAAACGGGGCTAATATATGCAGTTGGTTATCTTATTCCAATTAGGCCTTTTATCAGGTGAAGAAAAGTTCAGTTTGAATTTTATTACTAAAACCATTTAAGATATATAAACATTTTTTTAAAAAAAAAACAATATGGATTTTTCTCCTAGTGAGAAAATGCGGTGTTCTCAGATATATGAACTTTTTTTATTAGTTTTGATAACTGAGGAACCATCTATTTTATTTTTGAAATGGTATAAATTATTCAACACTTTTTAAAAATTTTTGTTAAAACACTGCAAACTTTAATTTGAATAAAATCAGAAGGCAACAAATGTTATTTCAAGGAAAACCCATACTTTAATTAGTTTTTTTTTCAGGTGAAAAACCGTTAAGGTTATCATCGCTGAGGCACGATATTAATAAAATAAAATTTAGGGGTATCACAAAATAAAAATTAACAGTAAATTAAAACAATATACAATAACAATTATAAATACTATTCCTAAAACTAGTTAACAATAAAATATAACTCTAATAAATAAATAAATAAAACTAAACAACAAGGAAAACAATGCAAACAATAACAAATTAGGATAAATAAATAGCCACAAATATACAACTTGTTGCAGGGCTGTAAAGAGGCCCTGCAATATTATTTTAAGTTAAATTTTATTTAATAAATTCAGACGATGAAAGAATTTCAGTGTTCAGTCAATGGCCGAGACACTATCTCCCAACGTCCTCTACATACTATTCTTTTTTTTTTTTTTTTTTTTTTTGTGTGGGACTATTCCCCAGACCACATACTCGCCGTATATTTTGGAAACCATCACAGTCTAGCAATATATGTCTTACTGTGATGGTTTCTCTACAAAACCCGCACAGAGGCGGGTCCTCACGTTCCATCAGAAATCCATGTGTTAGCATGGAGTGGCCAATGCGAAGGCGGGTAACCACCTCTTCTCTACAACTTGCACGTATTGATGACTACTTTAATTAGTTTGCAATTAATAAATTGCCCCCAGTTAGTGACTAACCTTATGTTTAAAAAGCAGAGTAGCCTGAGCAGGGTATGGGAAGTGACGTGTTGGACGTTGGATATACAGTGGAATGCTCGGCTTGCCAAGGACAGTGTATGGCACTACATTGTGCAGGAACACTTGCCAAATCACTTCTCCGCTGAAGTTGTCAATGCCAAATATCTGAAACCAAATTTTTCATTTAAAGAATATTAACATATAGTCTCCCCATTTATAATGTATGTCTTTGAAGGAATACATTGGTCCTGTATAAGGCCAAACATGGTATAATTTTATTTGTAAAACATGCCGCTAGCTATGGTCAGTGCTATTATATTGCAGAAAAGTGGAAATTACTGGGTTGTGTGTGTATTTTAGTATTGTGTCTTTTAGTAAAAAAGACAGGTTTTGATTTTACGTAGTACTGTAATATTTTCTTAAACATAAAAAAATATAGTCAGTGTCCAATGTATAATTATCATACTGCACGATATTTTTGAAAAGGTTATACAAATGTCAACAAATACAAAAAGAAAGATTAGCCATCAAAGATAACTTGTTCAACACTCCATTTCCCACTAAACACTTTTTTTTTTTTTTAACAATGTACTGCACTAACTTGTGATAAGGGCATGTTAACCCAACAAATAATATATATAAACACTGATCATTTACAGATGAATTCTTCTTCAATGTGTTTAAACATTGCTTTAAGCTGAGAATAATCGGAATTTCCGGTGGAGACAATTTTTGGCTTAGCTCATACTCTACCGACTCTACTCTAGATAGAAGTAAATATTAACTTTTATTTTTAGACAATAGTTTATGCAATACGCATATAAATTTTCATATTAAAATATGTAATAGACAAATAATATATAGAAAAAATAATTTAATTATCGAATGTCAAGTGTCTAACAAATGAAAATACTTAACACTAGGGTTGTACAAGAGAAATTCGATTTTACTATCATTTTTTTATTTGAATATTAATTGGGTGTTGGAGACAATTTATTTATCCACATTTACAATCGTGGTTTTGACTAACTAGTAACACACAGATTGGCGGTATTAATTCAGACCAACAGTGTCCGTATTGCATCGACCTGTAACTGTATTAACACAACTTTTGTGCGCTGATATAATCAGTCCATGGCCGTATTAACACAACTTTTGTGTGCTGATGTAATCGGCCCGTGGCGATATTCAAACATTGTTTAAAAGCCGATTATACAGACTAGTGGTGATCAAAAGATTAAATACGAAATGTGATGGGTTCCTCATTTAACAGTTTGGCCCAATCCAACCCGAAAAGCCCGAACGCTGAAAAAAAACCCGACCCAAATTCTAAAAATTCGGCTCACAGACCCCTAGTAAAAATTAGAATAGAATGCACAGTATCTTACTGCACAACAAAAAGGTTGGCCAAATGGAGCAAAACCTCCTTAATAAAGAGGACAAGAGGAAGGAAAATTGAAAGGGAATTAACAGAGCAAGCACCTGCAAGCACCACAATAAGGAACTAAGGAAGTTACGAATTAGAAGTGAGGGGGTTATCCATCTTGAATCCCCTTCCACAACCTAGACCTTATGAAGAGACTAGGACTGGAGAAAGCACTGTAACCAAGGATCTCAGGAATATAGAAAGGAGCACAATAAATCTACAAAGGTCATAGGGCAACCCTACAAATTCATTCATTCATTGTTGAAGGTTGTAAAGCTCACAAACCATCTTATTACATTTTTTATTGGCTGAATCTCCGCGACCTTTTTTTTGTCCTCTGTGAGAAATTGAGTCATGAACAAGAAGTGCATGAGTATTAATTTAAATTTGTTAAAACAGATTACTAAAAAAAAAAATATTAATATTATAGGTCATTATTCTGTAGTGTACCAAAATCAAGGCCAATTGGCACACTTTCTGATACAAAATTTTCGACTAAAAAATAAAGCAGTGAAGAGATAAAAATTAAAATGTTAATGCCAACTTAAATACCAAAAAAGTGTTCCAATGAGGAACATGATTCAATAATTAAAATTTAATTTTGACTTTAAACAAAATAATACAAAAGGTTAATTAGTTATTTTCTGTTGGTTATACCTTTCCTACAGATGTAGCGACTACAATCATTTTATGCAAACCAAACTGATCTCTGACAAGATCTGCTCGTCCACTAAAGCTGCTCGAAGATTCTCCGAGAGTTATCACAGTTAGCAGGAAAGACTGAATTTGCATCACTTGACTCACAATACGGCGAACAAACATTCCAAGACAGCCAGCTGTAACAAAGAGAACGTGAATTAGGGAAAGCATCTAACAAATAAGTTACCATGAGCTTCCTTTGACAAATAGGACAGAAGAGGGCCCAAAGCCTAAACAGATTGTACAAAATATACATTAACCACATAAAGCTTGAAAATATTTCTAAATGTAATTTTAACTGCATAAACTTCTTAAAGACTAAAGTAACAGAAAAGTGAATCAATCCCACTTGTATGTCAACAGCTAAACTGGATTACTGACCGACACTGTTTTCTTCAGGATGATTGGCAGTTACAACAGTAAAGTTCAGTATACAACATTATTTTGTTCAGATCAGTATAAAACACTGACCTAATATTGTTTTTTGTTTTAGTTGTGGGATTTGTTTGTAGTTCAACATCTCTCAAATGGGTTAAAACCAGAGCTCAGTAGGACCAGCTCAGTTGATCTTTGCCCAGGAAAGCATAGACAGTATTGTTTGTTTCTCAGAGTAGCATGTGTTCTTCCATGAGTTCCTTGCTTATAAAGAGTGCTGTGTTTGTAGGAAGTGTCTTTTCAGTCCATGTATAAGAGATGTGTTACATTAATATAGGTCTGGCATTTTTATCCCCTTTCAATTTACTCTCCTTGCCAATCCCTGCAATGTTCCATACTAATTTTCCATTGTTCAAAGCAATGCTGAAAGTCCGCTTCTGTCAGCTTATTGAGAACCTCTGTTTTGCTTTTGCTGTCACTACTTCCACACTGTGAAATCTTGTCTCCCTAAGCACAAAATTGACCTTAAGAAATAAAAAAGTCACAGGGGGCCAGGTCGGTTGAGAATGGTGGGTGGTCTAACACGGTGATGCTATATTTTGCAAAGAATGGGCACATACAAAGTAGAATGGGCGGACGCATCGTGTTGGTGAAGCATCCATGAATTTCTCTTCAACAATCGGGTTGTCTTCTCACTCTTTCACAAAGTGCTGCCAGAACCTCAACGTAATAATGACGATTGACCGCCTGACCTTTGGGAACCCAGCAAATGCTTGTAAAAAAATATGGCCTTGAATTCTGATCTGCTCATTTTCACCATGGTGAGATGGGGCTCTTCCAATGCATTGATTGGCATTTTGTTTTCTATTGTTCGATTGACATTTTGTTTCAAGATCATAGGTAAAAAACCATGATTCATTTACAAGTAATTATTCTTTTGTCTAACAATTCTGAATAATTATCAGTTTTGTTTAAAAGATAATGAGCATAAATGTTCATTCTCAATTCCTTCTGCTCTGTAGTGAAAAGTTTTGGGACCATTCTTGTGCAAACTTTCTGCGTGTTCAATGGTTCATGCAAAATCTGACGGACACTTTCTTTATTAATTCCTGAGATTACAGCAAGAGCTCAGATTCTCCACACATCAATTTACCGATTTTCTGGATGCTGTTGTCCATTTTTGATGTTGAGGGTCGTCCACGGCGCTGATCGTCTTCAGCCATTTCATGTCCCCTCCTTAAACCTTTTAAACCACTCAAAAACTTGTGCGTGCAATGAACATTCACTTCTGTACATTTCCTTTAACATGGCATGAGCTTCGGTAGCAGTTTTTCTGGTTTCACATGAAACTTAATATTAACTCATTGCTCCATTTCAACACTGTATTTTTTCAATGAGATACAAGCACAAGGACTTGAAAGGGCAAATGCTACAACAAGACTGAGCGACATACAACCATGCCCATTGAGCTCAGGGTGGGGAAGCATCAACAGGCACAGACATGTTCAAATCTGTTTGTCGGTAGCAGCACCAGTCCCATTAATTGCCAAACCTCATATTTGTATTTTTTTTTAGGATTTTCAGTTATAAAAATTTTAAACATCATTGAATTACTGTATTTTTTACAATATTTTTTTTTCGTAAGCATTTTTATCAGTGTGTTTTTCATGTATAAAAAATGTTACAAGATCATTCAATACTTGTATCTGTAATATTTTTCATAACTTGGGTGCTTTTAATGCTTTTTTGGTTTTAATACTCACTGAATTATTATAGTTTTATAATTTTTCAATTCTTTACAAACATTCGAATTTTTTTGGTTAGTATTTTCAGTCATAAAAAGTTTCCTTTATTAAACTTTTGTAGTTTTACTTGTTTTTAAGTTTAAAAATTGAATTTTTGTAATGAAGTATAAAAATATGGTATAGCAAACTGAGTTTTATTTATCTTTACTTCTAAACAAAATGAATAAAGGTATTTGTAAGAGATATTTTATGGAATAACAAAGAAAAAAACTGTCTTCTTAATTCCCGTAAGAACAACTGATGAATATATCCATAAGAAAACATATTTTATGAAATAACAAATGATAAAACTGTCTTCTTATATTTCCTTAAGGACAAATGAGTGATATATCAACAAGAGTTTTTTTTTATAAAAAAAGTTTTAAAAAATATATATGGTGTTAAAAAAATACCCACTTTCTTACCTTTACATAAAAAATTAAAAATAAAATAAAAATATTTTTTTGGTACCTACCAAAAACAGTTATGTTTTTTACAATCAAATAATTTAGTCCAATAACGGTTAAAATATGTTAGTTAAAAAAATATTGTGTTTTTAAAAATACAAAAGTTTTAAGAGTTTAAAATTGTAAATTCAGAGCTATTCCCTTTAATTAATAAAATTTTATAACTGTTTACTGTATTCACAAAATCTGTTGCTACACAAGTAAACATGCAAAACAAAATCAAATAGGCACAAACTCTTTGACATGCACTTCGCTAACGATTTTCTATGATATTTAAATCTATACTGCAGCTTGTGATGTTTATTGGGCGCTTGTCTATTTATTTGAACACAATAATAATAGTACTTCTATTCACTTCATCATTAATTGCAAAATAAAACAACAAAATTATAAAAAAAGTCAGTGTTAGAAAGACAACAGTGTGGTTTCAAACAAAGATAATGCATTAAAAACATTTAAGTTATTTAGTTTAATATTTTAAAATTTTTCTTTTTTGAGAATTTAGACTTCAATATATACTTTTTTAAGAGCTTTTCTGGAAAAATTGTAATAACTATTAAAGATCTTTATGCGCAAAGCACTTTAAAGCATCATGTGTGCCAAAATAAAGAATACTGAACATATGTTTTATTAACAACATGACAAGATAATTTTGTCAGAGACAAGATAATTTTGTACAAAAACATGTTCTACATTCTCTTCATTTCATTTTATTCAAAGTTCATAGTAATCACAAAGACTGTAAACACAACTAAAAATAGGTTGTCCTATTCGTTGAACACCTGAAATATCTATTTTATTAGATCAATGACAGTGGATGATCAAGGAAAATACTTTTCTTCAGCATTCTACAAATACAGACAACACGAGGCGAGAGAACTAATGAATGAGAAAGATACGGAAATTTCGTTCACCATGAATCCTAAGAATTTCACAAGATACAGTCGACCTCGGATATAACACGGTTGAAGGGACAAAACGTATATGAGCGCTGTAAACGAGATAGCATTATAACCGAGTTTACAGTAAATGAGTTTGTAAACAGTGGAAATACTGTTATGCAGTGAAAGAAAAGCATACTTTGTACTGTATACATAGTTAATGTTTAATTTATTACACACATTACACATTTACATATTACATATATGCAGTAGGTTGATTTTTCTCTTTAGAACTCTATATACCACGAACTGTTGAACCAGCCAACCCCAATTTTCGACACACATCGATTTGTTCTTCACCTTTCTCTAAACACACGATTACTTCAAGTTTTACTCTAATGATAAAGCTTTTCTTTTTGCCATGATGTATGCGACAATACAAAACGCAAAACTGAGACGTAACGAACATGGACTTTTACACTGCTACAGTAGAGTCTCGTATATATACATGCAACATAATGAGTACAGAATGTGTGTGTGTGTGTGTGTGTGTGTGAGAGAGAGAGTGTGTGTGTGAGTGAGAGAGAGAGAGAGAGAGAGAGAGAGAGAGAGAGAGAGAGAGAGAGAGAGAGAGAGAGAGAGAGAGAGATGAATGCTTTTGCAGGAATGATGCAATTTACATTGTTTGTTTAGCAACAAAATTCTAAGAAAGGGACCCTTTCTATTCTTAACCTTTATTCTAAAAATAGAACACAAATTGTATTTAAGTGAGAGTGACTATAGGTCAGCAGCTTAGAAAAATGCTAAGAGCACCAGTGGAACAGAGAGGAAAAAATGTGCGAGTGAGAGGTCACTATCTCTGAATAATAACAGTTTCTGGACTCAGATTGGCAGACTCTGTGTCCCTGAACTCTTAGAGGGAGCTGGAGGGGAATTCCCCTACACATACGAGAAATTCTCGTGCAGGCCATTTACTACGTGGTTGCACTATAGCAGCAGCATGACAGCGTTGTATTCGAGTTTACAAAGCGTTGTAACCGAGCCTAATATACACGCACACTGAATATAGAATATTGGGGACATTATAAAAATAGTAGTATAACCAAGTTAGCTTTCTAACCGAGGGCGTTATAACCAAGATCAACTGTATTAGCTAAAGAGTCTAATACTGCATCACTAGTGATGCCATCCTGTAGGATACACTGAGAACTAAACACCAAATTTCTAGCAAGGCAAAATCTCAGATCAAGATCTGTTTCAAAACAAAAGGATGAATGATTTTCTCTCTGTAATATTTTTTGTGAATAGAAACAAGATTCTTGTAACAGTCAACAAAATAAGGGTTCAATATATCTAGTGTCCCTAGGTATTTTTCACTACACACAATATGGTTACATCCCAAACTATGTTGTGGCTTTTCCACATCATGTCTGGATGCAGAAATATAATACACTAGAAAGGAAATTAGGTTTCACGTACACATTGACGACATTAAACAATATTAATTAGCCTACCTTGTTTGTCTCTGGCATTCAAACATTGATCAGTTGAATTTTATAAGTGAATCTACTAATACTCTTAATCATTTTCCTTATGACGTAGAAATGGTATAAATTTTTAGAGACCTCCAGGGTACATTTTTGAGAAGACAGGACTTACGTAAGAACTTCACTATGATTTTCATTTGTTGTCACGGTGGTTAGATGATCATTACACTCGAAACACTGTTAAAACACTTCCCTTATGATAAAACCTTTCAGCAACAGCTAATATTACAGTGTTACGTTGGGCCACTTGAACCGCTGATTCCATATGAATAAAAATAGAACTCTACAATAACAATATTCTCTTTGGTAGTAAGAACCATTTCAGCAATAAATAAACTAAAACTATATCAAAAATACATGTGGATATAATCAATAATAAAATCAGCTGATCAAGAATATAACCACAGCTGGCTGAATTGTAATACTGTTTATTTTGGTGTTATATAGTGTTTTTTTTTTAATGCTATAATGAGTAACAAATATTTTGTAAGAATCCATTAATACTAAGACTATGCAAACAAAGAAACTATCAGTGGCCTACTGATTCACAGTAGCCTATTCATGTGAATCTATTGTAAGCTGTTGAGAATGTATGACGAAAAAATTAAAAAGAAGCACTTTGCCTAACCTACCGTTAGGTTAACATATTCGCACTGTAGCACATGCTCTAAGATTGTTTTTGCTTTCTGTAAAATGTGCATTGTCATGCTATTCAGTGGCGTAACTATGTTCTGTCCTTGTGATTATGTACAGGATCACACCAAGCTGAATTGATCGTTACTAGACCAATAAAATTTTTTAACTATTTGTAGGTGATACAATACTGCTAGACACAGAAAGGAAGCTACAAAGAAAAATGAAGCATTGGAATGAGAGGTTGGAGAGAGGGATGATTTTAAATATAGAGAAAAGCAAGTTGATGTATGTAGAAAAGGACAATCAGCATTGAAAGTCATAGAAATAGGGAGCAATAAGTCAGAATGTGTGGATGAATGGAATGAGTGGTTGAAGAGAAAAGGAATGATTTTAAATTTAGAGGAAATTAAGGTAATGTAAACATGACTCAAGATAAACCACCACTGACAGGCGTAGAATAGGGAGCCAGAAGTTAGAATATGTCAGTTCAGCTTTTTGAACTTTATTTTAAAAAAGTGGAAAATTGAAATAAGAAATGAATAATAGGATTACGAAAGTAAATTCAGTCTACTATTAAATAAATATTACTGTATTGGGGAAAAATACCAAATTAGTAATATATAAGGTGGCATATTTACCACATATAGTGGTAGATCTACATATACTGTAGAAGTTCGGCCAATGAGTACAAACAAGGACTGAGAGTAATGTCAATAGCAAGTAAAACACAAATAGGATCAGAGATGGATTTAAAATTTAATTCTTACTAAAAAAACTGATAAACTAAAGTGGTTTGGGCATGTAAACAGGATGCAGAAAAAGAGAATCTCAAAAAACGTTTTAATAACAAGATCAATTGGACAAAGTTTCAGAGTAAGTATAAACATAATGTAGAGAAAAAGGAAAGAGTGAAGGGAAATGAAGAGCTTTCAAACAATTATAGAGAATAAAGAACTTTCTTTTGAGGCTCTAATGACATTGGCTTAGAAGGAAAGAAGAAGGAGAAGATTTAAAATGTTACTTTTATGCTAGATTACTTAAAATGGCTGAACAGATTCTGTTAAAATTTCAGTCATAAATGATATTGAAGAAAGGCCAAAACATTACTACATATAAATAATTCCAAACAAATTGGTCAGTATTTGAGTAGTTTTGTACTGGTCACATCCTGTAGTTACGCCACTAATGCGAGTGTAATCAAGAAATACTCAGAAACTAAATTATGAGACATACAATACTTACGTGAAAACCCTAATTCCTCAGCATCTTTGCAACAAACAAGCAAACGATAAATATTAAACATTAGTCTACAGTACGTTGAAATAGCTAATCGATTAAATTGCAACTTTTTAAAATTTTAAATAGAAACTTAATTCCATTATGTTCATTAGAATAACTAAATTTGTCTGTTAAAGTGCAGTTTAAAAAATAGTTTTTGAAATTTTATTTTACCAAAACATTGTGTTTTTGTAGAAAAAAGTTAGTTAGCACTTATGTTAAAATCTTGTTTAACACAAAGTTCAAATCTTCTGTCTTTTACTCTTATACAGAGTATATCAAAAGTATCAGATATGACGCGACTTTTAAACTAGTTAACGTAAAAACAAAAAAGGAAAAACATAATAATGTGAACAAAATCCACGTTTGCATAAAAAAGTGCACATCACTTACAAAAGAAAAAATTAAATGAAAAGATAGGAATACTTTTCTTTCACGTTACTAAAGTAAAATATTTAAAACATTTATTTTCCTACACATATCCAGCTGTGTGGTATATAACAAAAAATAAGAAGGATATGACACATTATATTTTTTTTTCTTTTAATTATTACTGACGAAATTTTCTTTTATAAAATCTTTTCCTTGTTTAAAAATTATAAATTTCAGTATACCTGAACCAAATTTGAAACTTAATTTAGGAAGTCATTTGTTTTAACTTCTTTAATTTTGATTTTGTTAAGTTTCCTCACAGTGGGGTCAGGAGAAGGCAGTCACAAAAACGTGAAGTTTTATTTACAATTTAACCTTATGAATGACTTCCTGAAGACAGGATGTTATTTTGAAAAGTTTAAGAGTTATAAAGAATATATTTCAAATCTGCTATCACCAAAAGCCTGTATAGTACTAGGTAATAGTTGAGAAATACTTACTTTCCTTGCTGTCAAACTCTTTTTCAATAGCCACTTCAACATCAGACACACGAAGATCCAACATGTCCACAGTGGTGATGCTGGTCAAGGCTTCTCTCTGACCCACATCACTTTATCTGCAAAATATTAGTCAATAAGATAATTTGTTTAACAAATTTATAAAATATGAATAATAACTTAAGTTGTTCTATGCCTGTCAACTTCATCATGTGCAGATGTTTTGGAAGACTCCTGCTGCAGTCATAGACCTGGCAGAAGTCCATGGTTAGGACATTGATCTCTCTTAATCGGGGTTCAAAAATAATTGTTAACCCAAGAACGAACACTATAGTATTACCAGACTATAAAGGTTATCTGAAATAATGTTCCAATATCCTTACTGGAAACTCGTGCCCCAATTTATTCAACCCAAAACGAAAAGTGGAAGACGAGTATACAAAACTGTCTACTTATCCCACACTGCCAATCTATTGTTACCCAGCACTGCCTGGCTTGAATGTCTTCCTGGAGCACTAGTCATTTCCCGGATGTTCCAATATCCTTACTGGAAACTCGTGCCCCAATTTATTCAACCTAAAACGAAAAGTGGAAGACGAGTATACAAAACTGTCGAGTATGTCTTCCTGGAGCACTAAACTGTTCCAATATCTACTGGAAACTCGTGCCTCAATTTATTCAACCCAAAACGAAAAGTGGCCAGTATACAAAACTGTCTACTTATCCCACACTGCCAAGCAGCACCGCCTGGCTTGAATGTCTTCCTGGAGCACTAGTAATTTCCCGGATGTTCCAATATCCTTACTGGAAACTCGTGCCCCAATTTATTCAACCTAAAACGAAAAGTGGAAGACGAGTATACAAAACTGTCTACTTATCCCACACTGCCAATCTATTGTTCCCAAGCACCGCCTGGCTTGAATGTCTTCCTGGAGCACTAGTCACTTCCCGACATTTAGTTGGCTCCCAAAAGGCCCTCCTTTTCTTTTGGAAAAGAACCGTAACCTACTTCTTACTCCAAACATTTATCTATACTGCTGTGCTACATGCATTTTGTTTATAACCACAGGCAGTATGTCTGAAGTTTCATAATTTTTCTGAGTCTTTGTCAATAGTGTTTACTCGTTAGCTATATACTCTTTACAATCTTCAAATCTAGTTGTTGAAATTATAATTTTAATTCCTTGACCTTGTATCCAGATGACTCATACACTATACTCAAGAGTTCCTACATATTTATACTGATGGCTCCCTAAGCACACCAACATTCAGGGTCTCGTGTCTTTAATTCTGAGTTGAGTCTTGAGTGCTATGCACCATCAAACTAAACTGCTCACCATATAATTATTCAGTTTTACAGCACAGTAAGGGACTCGATGTTGCTACAATATTCATATTTCCCAACTCAAAATCAGTGCTTCATGGATTAAAAAAATATAAATCATAATCATATACCTCACCAAAGAAATACAAAAACTACTGGAAGCAACACTTAACACCGTCGTTATACAATAGATACTAGGTCACTGAAGTGTGCCAAGGCCAGCTTTAGCTGATGTGGAGCCACGTGCACGTATCTTTAATGTGGGGCTCCTCAACATTATTCTTGGTCCCCTCTCCCAACCCACTTGCCATAACCTTGCTTTTAAAGTTGGTAAAGTTTGTAAGTATAAAATGAAGTAATCTCTTTTTATTTTTATTGTAATTTCAAATGGTCAAGAAGTTCGAGACTTATCTAACTTGCATAACATTAGTTATTTACATAAAGCTGTTGAACGACCATCAAGATAGCTAATGAGGCTGAAAATTAAATAAATCTTAATAGGCAAGGCTAGTCATGAGAGTGAGGTCACAGTCACTGTTTGTGCATGATACACTTCATTCGTCACTAATCACTACATTGTTATCTATAGATAAATGGTTAAAACAAAACTAATTGTACATTTTGATTAATTTTATCTTCAATGTATTTACAGTTTTTGATATCACTTTATGTAGTCATCAATCCCTGTATTTTCCTTGGTTCAGGCTGCTACAAAGATCATTTTCACTCAGTTTTATGAGTAATGACAGACAGATGGACGTGAGCATGAATTCATAAGGTTCCTTGGTTTAGCTTATGGGCTCTCAAAATGCACGGTTAAGTTCAACTTAAACTCTTGTGCAAGAAAAAAACACTGCAGTCTTTCGCTCAGTAAATGCTAGATGCAAGAAGATTGGGTAGTTGGATGAGGGAAAACAAGGGGTGCGGGGCAGTGATGTCTGTACTTACAGGCGTACTCATCAACAGAGTTGACATCTGACCACTCAAGACAGTAACCACTATGATCGCCACTTTTGCTGATGACACGGCTATCTTGGCTGTTGGGGAAGATGTTGCAGATGCTAAAAATTAAAAAAAGCGGCTGACCATGTCATTTCTTGGACTAAAAAAATGGTACATCACGCTTAATGAGACTAAATATTTATATGTACATTTTACAAATATTGAAATATGCCAGTCTATAATAATCGACATATAGTATTGAATGCTAATAGTGCAAAACATCTTTATATGAAACTTGATGCCAAGCTGTGGTGGAAGGAACACATTAAGAAAAAACGCGAAGAACTATGCATTTAACTGAAGAAAATGCATTGGCTGATTCAAAGAAGATCAGAATTGTCAATAAATAACAAACTGCTGCTATACAAGCAAGTGCTAAAACCAGTATGTTTATATGGTATACAGGTTTAGGTCTGCACCAAGAAATCTAATATTAAAATTATTCAGACTTTTCAAAATAAAATTCTAAAAGGTTATAGCGAAAGCTCCTCGTTACGTCTGTAATGATACCATTAAAGGGATTCACCGGGATTTGAATATTGAACCAGTAGAAGTCAATACAAAAGCAAGTATAAAAAAACACAAGTTTCGACTCTATCAACACCAAAAAAATTTTTAACTTAAGGCTTTCGGTAAAAAAGCACATGAAAGCTATCATCACCGTCAACACAAAAATGTTGATGTGCTTCAGCTGCTTGACAACACAGAACTAGTGAAACATATCAAAAAAAATTGAAGCCTTTTGAGTTAGTTTAGGTTCATAGTGTCACACTCTAAGTGTGGTGCTGTGATCACATTGGGCATTAACCTTATAAATTGTTATAATTATTTATTAGATAACTGGTGGTTAACCAATAAAGCTAATTGTAGTTTATGTAATAATATTTAAAAAAAAAAAAAATCTGACAATGTAAATCACATTCCCTCAACTCCTCCCCTAATCCATAGCAGTCCACAATTCCAATATTGTTTCCATACTACTGTAGTTTATTTATTTCTATATGACAACATTTTCAACTCAGCCTTTTTTAACTTTTTTTCTGTTCTAATGTGGGGCTCCTATAAGCACCTAATGCTGATACTGAAGATATCTGTATGTCAGTCAACAGGTACATCAGAATCTACCTGACCCCAGTACAGAACTGTGCAAGCAGGAATTGACCATATAGTTATAGAGGACTATTTGCAATGCTACAACTCCCAGATGAGTAGAAACTCTACAACACATCCTGCACTACTGTAGAGAAGAAGAAAATAATTTAAGAACTAGCTTGAGAACTATGATTAGAGGTGGTCTGTTGTAAATACCCATCTAGTGCATACGTTTCCTAAAACAGAGCGTGTCCTGTATACATGATTATCACTTTCCTTATACTGCATCCACTAAGAATAAGTAAGCGATATGCAATGTGTTTGAAGGTCCATGAAGAGTAAAACCTACTCGTCTTTAAACCCGATATACGCTGCCTAGATCTGCTAATTTAGTTATTCTAAGGAAGAAGAAATTTTGGAAGATTATATAAAATACAACTGGTAGAAAAAAATATTAGGCAAAGTAAAAGAGTTTGATTGCTAATTACACGGAATGCATTAAGAAATACATATGTAAACCCGTTTGCATATTACCTGGGGTTTGCACTAAGCTGATAGCATCATCCTCTCCAGAGAGCAGCATGTGACACACTACAGACTTGTCTTTTTTTTGTATACAAAGCGTACTTGAGATGCTTACATCAGCGAAACTAAAGTTGGGCGTCATTTTGCCAGAGATGTAGTTGTTGCTCTTGTCACTTTGTAGACTGCCTTTAACTGACAACTCCTACAGTAACAAACATAAATAACTACAACTTGTAATAATTTTTACATAAAAACATGAAGTGTACGCAGAAAGTAAATATTATAAAACGTTCAAATGTTTTTAAGATGCTAAATGAAAGGCGGTTTGGTTTATTGCTTTTTATGTACATATATCAGACCTGGCTAACTGGCAAAATTGAATACAAAACTAATAATCTGTGATCATATAAAAAAACTTCACTAACATTTCAATTAATTTGTTTAAAATTATAACAGAAATATGTTTATTTACTGTTAACAAATTTTGGATCTGTACACCCAAAATGCTATTTTTGGTATTGATTCATAACACAGGAAAGTGAGAAAAGTAAATCTTCACTGACCACTTTCATATGATAAAAACTGTCACTGCAGTAATATAATTCAAATATGACAAAACATTGTAATTTAATTTTTCCTAATCGATATTCTCTTATTTTAATGTAGTCAACCTAGGATATAATGCGGTTGAAGGGACGAAACGTACATGAGCACTGTAAACGAGATAGCGTTGCAACAGAGTTTACAGTAAAAAACTTTGTAAACGGCAGAAATACTGTATGTAGTGACTTCTTTTTTTTTTTTTAACGTCCGACTATTGTGCACACTTGGGCTAATGCTGACGATGGGATGATTTATAGCGTATGAAAATGCCAAGCCCTCGCTGGGAATCGAACCCGGGTCCTCAGGGTGAAAGCCTAGTACACTATCCACTAGGCCACCGAGGCGGCTGTAGTAAAAGAAAAGCTTACTTTGTACTATATATGTAATTAATGGGTATTTTATTACAATTTATTATACATATGACATGTTGAAATAATTTTAGTTAAAACTAATAGAAAATAAGTACCGTACAGTGTTTCCTAACCTTTTTTAGGTCATGCCCCACCTTAACAGTTCTACAATTTTTATGCCCTCCATACATAATTGTTATGCCCCCCTTTAAAAATTGTTTTGTTCCCTTAAGAAATATAAATGATACGTTTTAGGAATAAATCACTATGAAATTGTTATCAAAACATCGTAAGTAAAATTTCAAAACATATAATGAAAAACTGAAATTCAAAATAATTTTAATATTGATTTTTCTATATTCATTTAGTGCGATCCTTGCGCTTTTTTTTTTTAATTGCCCCCCTTAACTATCAAATTGCTCCCCTGTGGGGCATGGGCCCCACGTTGGGAAACACTGGTCTAGTATATATACATGCAACACAGTGAGGGTTGCATGTATACATGCACTGTTGTGAGAGTTCCTGAGATTGAAGTTTTCCCCCCACTAAGGTGTACAGTGTGTGTGTGTGTGTGTGTGTGTGTGTGTGTGTGTGTGTGTGTGTGTGTGTGAGAGAGAGAGAGAGAGAGAGAGAGAGAGAGAGAGAGAGAGAGAGAGAGAGAAACTGCTTTTATGGGACTGACATAATTTACATTGTTTGTTTTCCTGCAACAAGATTCTAAGAAAGGGTCCATTTCTATTCTCAACCTTTATTCTAAAAATAGAACATAAATTGTATTTCAAGTGAGAGTGACTATAGGTCAGCAGCTTAGAGAACTGCTAAGAGCACCAGAGGGACAGAGAAACAGATTTTTTTTTTTTTTTTTGAAAGGATGCGCTAAAATTTTTGCACAGTGTACAATTATCTTTAAGCAAACACGACACATATAACCTACAACAGACAGAAATCTTAGTAAAAAAACACTTACTTGGGCTCATGGTACCTGAAAACAGATCTACAAAAAAAAAATTTCAAGATCATTTTTTCCATGTTCACCATAAATTTTGTATACTTTGTATAGTGACAAAGTAAAACAGGTAAGTTTAATTCTATAACTCACTATTTGAACACTAGAAAGCTGACAGTGACAAGCAAAACCTACCATGTAGAAAAAGAACAATAGCTCAGCCAGTCTATATCTAATTGGCTATTTAAGTTTAATATAAACACATTGTTGAAATTAATTATATAGATACAATACTTACTCCATTGATTTGTTTTACTTGAAGCAGTATATTGTCATCATTTGAAACAGGCTGCATAGAGATACCAGTTGTATCCTGAGGTATTGGTTCTACTGATAATGTTTCTTCATTTATCAAAACAATCACCTTCTTGTTCGGAGTTGTTAACAAAACACAAGGTAACTCTTCAGTACAATCTACTGCTTTTAGAACCATTGACGGAGAAAACTGAATATATGATTGCATCGACTGTGATATTTTGTACTGATTTAACATAGATACACTGACAATTGAATTGGACTCGTCCGAGGTATACACTAAGTGTGGTCCAGCAACTATAATCCTGTAATAAATATTGACGGAGATGAAATTACTTATTCGTAAGTCAATTAGCTTAAAGCGTAAAAGCTTTCACTTTACATACAATTTAATATTTTTTTTATTTATTATTGTTCGACTGGCACAAAACCAATAGTGAAGTATTCTATTAGCTTCCAACATAAACCATTTATCGTAGTTGTAATTGCTGTTGGTGATTCAGCTTTTTGACAGTTAATGCTCACTGAGCTAAACAAGTATACATTACCATTACCGTAGATGCTACCTTACATGATTAGACAGGAAACAAGTGCTTCAGATTACAAATGTATATTCTGATCTAATTTGTCTAAAATATGGTGTCCCACAAGCAGTGAAATCCTCGTTCCTCCAAGCCATCAAAAGGCCTCAGGAAATGTATTTAAAACACTATTGTAGGGTATCTTTAAAACACTACTGTCAGGGTTACAAACTTGATTGCTCTTAATTTGCAATGTAAAACCACTACACACACACACACACGCACACACATACACACACACACACACACACACACACACACACACACACACACACACACACACACACACACACACACACACACACACACACACACACACACACACACACACACACACACACACACACACACACACACACACACACACACACACACACACACACACACACACACACACACACACACACACACACACACACACACACACACACACACACACTTAAACGAGATTTACTGCCAAAATTATAGTTTTATAATATTAGTCAGGAAATCAGTTTCATTTCAACAAATTTAATGTTGACAAATTTGTAATGAGAAAGGTGAGCAGTTGGTCAGTTAGGAATGTGCTGAGTAAACACAGATAACGCAGCTGGGCGAACTCGAGGTAGGCATGCAAGATTTGGAAAAAAACTTGCATGGTTTTGCAAAGGCCCAAAGCCATACTTCTGCCGGATTTAGAAAAATTTCAACAAATACCAGTAAATGAGTCGTTATGAAATTGATTTCTGAACTAATAATACAATGTTAAAAAAAAAAAAAAAAATAGAAAAATTCGAAATAACACTTACTTTAAGAGATATAAGCCGATAATAGTAATAAGAAAATTTAATTGAAAAAATTATTATGTGATAATTAATCTTAGCAATTATTATAATCAGTAGAATAAGATTAAGAACAAATAATGTAGAAAATAATTGCAACTTAAGAGAAACCAATGTGTTTAGCGAATAAAAGATAAAAACTACTTTATGGTTATGCAAATGCCAGAACGTATGGATATAAAAAAGTCCAAAACAGACAACTGTTTCAGGCATGACTTCACACTTGTTTTTTGATCCGTATACCTTAATATATCCCATAATAGAATTGTGACTCAACACTGAACACTAAAATAATCTTAAAGCAAAATTCAAACTAGAAACAAGCCTTAGTTATCACTATAGCCTTAGTTATAGTGTAATTTAACTTTATGACTACATTTAAAATCTAAAACATACTGAGAATTGTCCATCAGATCTTTCAGTTGCATTGAAACAGTGCTCTGCCGTTTGTTGGAGTCAAAATTATACACTACTACTTCAATAGTTATTTGTGTCAAACGGCGGATATTTATTTGGTATAATTTTCCCTGATAAGCCGTCCATCTTGAATCAACAGATCTGTAACATAACAGAACATTAATGTTAACATACCCAACATATCATGTACACTTTTGTGGTATGTATAGTATTAGTTTGACAAGAAAATTAATTAACGTTTTTTCTCTTAAATAATAGATTGGTATTTAAACTGATTATTAATAAAATTTATTCTGATTAAAATGTTGACAATTATATCGCTGCCTTAGTAAAATATGTAAGCGATATTTCCATTTTAACAATTTAAAAACTAGTACTTTAAGACCTCACAGTATTTTCTGAAGTAATAGCCTAGCCACAGCTTCGAACAGTGTTCTGATGCATTCATAACCTTACGGCCAATTTAACCGGTAAACATTAACATTTATGAAAAATGTTATTGAACAACTTTACTGGACATTATATCCTCTTTTTCCAAGAAGTGGTCAAAATTGTGATAGGACAAACAGTTCAGCCAGTATTACAGGATATAGCCAGCAACTACACTCGTCATTGTCAAATCAGAGGTTGCCATCATGAAACGGAGAAAATAAAACAAATCTTATACATATGCCATTTGGAATTTATACAAGGTAATCAAATTTCATAACAATTTGTAAATCGTTTGGCCAAAACTGCGTAATGAACAAACACATCCAAAAGCTGAATTGAAACAGAGACCTCACTTTCCTCACTTGCTATCAATAATTACAAGCCGCCTCGGTGGCCTAGTTGATAGCGTACTAGGCTTCACCCCGAGGACCCGGATTCGATTCCCGGCCAGGGATTGGTATTTTATACGCTATAAATCATCCCATTGTCTGCATTAGCCCAAGTGTGCACAAAAAAAAAAAAAAAAAAACAATAATTACAATTGTTAACAGTGTTTGACCACAGGTGTTCAAAAATTTAATTTTTAACTGAATTTGTTGTTTTCCTGAATACAATGATTCGAAAATTTCTTGACACTCAAAATTTGATGGCGCAACAATTTTTTTTTTAACTGATCCTTATGCTTTATTAGGAATGCACAAAAAACTGTTCTGAATTATAGTTTTCATTGTTTAAAAAAATTAGTAACCAAATTTCATTTTTTAACTGTACACTATGCTTTTGTTATACGTTATTTTCTTTTAACTAAATGTTTTATAGCCTTATTTTGATTTCACAATGTGTTGTTATTACTTAATGGCAGCGATATTTTTCCACAATTCACTGTTAATTATCATTTACCTTGGATTTAAACTACTACATTTGTAAACAAATAACAAAAAATAATTTAAATGTTTTTTTAATCAAAAAAGAAACTTGGATAACCAAACCAGTAATGGTTTCGTGTGAAATGAGATTTGTGTACTATTTATATGAGTAATTAAAATTATGTTTTATTTGAAATTAAATTAACATAGAATATATCAAGGAGCATGAGTTGCAATGTTTTAGAAACTGAAAGCTTTAAATGTACTGTATACAAAAATGAATATTATCATTGGTTAATTACTAATATTTAATATATCTTTGCTAAAAGTTAAATTGATTTTAATATAAAGAATAAAATTATTAAAACTTTAGAAACAAACTTCTATAAGATTTACAGAACTGTTATGATTAACATGGAAGTGTTTCTTCCACATTATACTAACTATTGTAAGTTGCCTACACACTACTACCATCCATTGCCTAACAGACCCACCCCAGATATGCCAAACTATATTGAGGCTCTATTGTTCTTTTGGTCATTGACACTTGTCTTGTTTAACCCTTCCAGCATTTTTCTACACTAATACCTTATAATTAAAAATAAATCTCATAAAGAAGAGAATACACCATAAAACCATAAAAAACACACTAAAATAAACTAGCTGTATTGAGTGAACAGGATGCATGCACAGTATAAATAAGTAGAATGTTGTGCAGTTTAACACAGCTACAATACGAATATTTTCAAGTATTCTGTTTGTTATGTCAGTGGTGGATGTTATCTAAAAATTGTTAGGATTGCATTTTTGTTTCAAATACATTGTATAAAATGTATTTTTAAATTATTATTAGGCCTAAATATATTAATTTATCTATACGTATAAATTTTTTTGATACAAAATATGGAAAACAATTTGAAATATTTTTACTGAATACAAAATAATAATAACTTTTATTTTTATTACAATAGTGAAATTACAGACTAACTGTGGCTGTCGCAGAACAAACTGCTGCCATGGCTTACAAAAACTATCAGTGCATTTTATTGTGTATTCCCCAAACGCTTCAACAGAATCTGACAACAAAAAAGCTACTCACTTATCAGTTGAATAGTCCATTCATTTAAAAGTACACCTGTGTTAATGTGCCATGAGCGTACTAAGTAAGGTCCAGTGCCTGTTACAGTGAGAACCTCATTATCTACATGCAAAAGTTGTATCACTCCCTGATCGCCCCTTTCCAAAACATGTCGCCATATTATGTCACCTGTAAATTAGACAATTTTATACAGTACTCATTCATTAATTGTAAAATACTAACAATTTTTGATTTTTTTTTGCTCTTAACATATTTATATTTATACAAGTTAAACTAATGACAAGTGATCACCGTTAACAGTAAGGGGAAAGCAACAGGAGTAACTGCGGTTCGAACTAAGAACGTAGGTGTGTGTACAGTTCAGACGCAGCAGACCAACTGGTGCTTTAACCACATCGATCACTGAGCCCCTGACAATGTTTGAATCTGCCTACATAATTGTAACAGACCTATTGAAATGAATTTCAATCAATATTTTAGTGAACAAAATAAAAAAAAAATGTATTTGGTTTTACTTAGTGTTCTATATTAACTCAACAGACTGATGCGCTATATAATTCAAATGTCCAAGCAAAATTGTTTCTTTCAGTAAAAAAAAAAACAAACCAAAAACAGCAAAACCCTATTTCTGACATGAATTTAACCAACTTATTTACAGGAAAAAACTATGAGATTATAGAAAATAATATGTTGATGGTTAACTATGTAGTGCAGATTTTATGCCCCCATGATAATGTGCTGTTTTGTGGAAGTCATTATGTTGAACTATGATTTAACAATTGCCACTGTTTGATCCACTGTCTGTAGCTCACATCCTTTTGCACTGTGTTGATTACCTATTTTTATAACCTTAATGCTGTCGATGGATGGGAAAGTAAGGGTGAGCAGATCTGAACACCAGACATTAACATTCATTATATTTTTAGCCTATAGACCATGGTTTTCTAACTGGCAATTTGCAACAAAAATTTTAATAAAAATTGTATTTAAATCTTAAGAGAAGTAATAAAAAATATTCCAAAAAAATCATTCATTTTCATATGTAAAAAAATTAGCAAACAAAGTTTATAAAGAATTAACAGTGAGATTTTCTTTGCTGCATATTTTGAGATTAGTAACAACAGAGCTGGAGGTTCAATGGTAAATGCAGCTGATCTTCCACATAGGCCCTACTCTCGCTAAATTGTCCTTTTTAAGTTTGGTTTTGACTACAGTATTACATCACAGTTTGTCTTTGAACTAATTCTTTTTGCCATTTGTCATTATTATTTCAAATAAAATGACATTGTTCAGTTCTCTTCTTCAAAATTTAAATGTTCTGGGTATAATAGTTTTAAATGAACTCTTTAATTTCACTCTTCTGTACAACTGTAAATAGTACAATTGTAAATATACAATTAAATAAATACCATTTTAAATAATGAAAGTGATTTAGCATTTGTTTCAATTAAACTATGTATATTATTTCTTGCTGGACTCTTTATTTTATTTACTGAATTTAAAATTTTGAAGCATATTATTAAATAAAGTGCAGCCTACATTTCTAATGTGGCCCCCAAGCCTTTTGGAAACCCATGTTCTAGACTTATCGCATCATAGCTCATTCCATGGCGTACTGTGTATTTTTGTGGTTAAGAAAAGACAATCTTCCAGAGAGTTATTGACAATTAAACACTTTTTAAAAATCGTAACTTATGATTCTGAAATTTTTGAGGTACTGTGTATTCAATACATTAACTACTATATGTGCAATACAAATGTAGAAAGTACACTTTGACTTAAAAATGGGTTTGTTAATTTTTTTCCTATTGTTTGAAATTTTATACTTAAACAACAAAATCATGAACAGTTGGTTGGATAAGTGACCCTACTGTACTATCAAATAAGATTATGATGGAAAAAAGACAATCTAATTAAAGACAGCATATCATGTATTAATTGGCTACGGATTATTATTTTAACAAATAACCATATTCTTCATAAAACAGTAAGTGATTATAGGTTTTTTTCGGACGAAAAACCATTAAGGTTATCATCGCCGAGGCACAATATTAAGTTTTGAAATGGAGTAAATAACACAAATAAAAATTAGGAACATCACAAAACAAACAATAACAATAATTAAAACAACATACAATAACAACTATAAATACTATTCCTAAAACTAGTTAACATAATATATAACTACAAATAAATAAATAAAACAACAAGGAAAACAAAGCAAACAATAATAAATTAAGATAAATAAATAACCACATATATACAACTTGTTGCAGGGCTTTAAAGAGGCCCTGCAATATTATTGTAAATTAAATTTTATTAAACAAATTCAGATGATAAAAGAAGTTTAGTATCCGGTCAATGGCCGAGACACTATCTCCCAATGTCATCTGCATGCATTTCCCCAGACCATATATAGGCTGTATATTTTGGAAACCATCACAGTCTAGCAATATGTCTTGCTATGATGGTTTTTTTTACAAGATCCACACTGAGGCAGGTCCCTGCATTCCATCAGAAATCCATGTGTTAACACGGAGTGACCAATGCGAAGGCGGGTAACTACAACCTGATAATTGGCAACAATTATTGATTTCACTGTATTAATTTGATATATGTTTAGCTTTAGAATCTTACTAAATTTTACTGACCTGTTTTGAATGATAATGCCCCAAGTACATTCTGCTCAGTAGCAACAATTATTTTTAACTGCAGATTTGGAGTCAATTTTTGAAAACTTTAACTTTCCTACATAGTTCTGTTTCCTGAAAGTAAAAAAATATTAATTCCACATATTTATTACTACTTAGAATTTGGAACTCATTTGCTAATGTGTGAAAGAGTGAAATGCTATGACAAAAGTATCCATAAATAAACTAATGGTTTAGAAGGAAAGATTAGTTGAAACTGTAGATTGGTGAAAATTAGATTAAATTAGTTTTGTAAATATACAATATATTCTTATTTGTACATGAGATCTACACTATACAGCTGTATAATAACAACTATAAATACTATTCCTAAAACTAGTTAACATAATATATAACTACAAATAAATAAATAAAACAACAAGGAAAACAAAGCAAACAATAATAAATTAAGATAAATAAATAACCACATATATATACAACTTGTTGCAGGGCTTTAAAGAGGCCCTGCAATATTATTTTAAATTAAATTTTATTAAACAAATTCAGATGATAAAAGAATTTTAGTATCCGGTCAATGGCCGAGACACTATCTCCCAATGTCATCTGCATGCATTTCCCCAGACCATATATAGGCTGTATATTTTGGAAACCATCACAGTCTAGCAATATGTCTTGCTATGATGGTTTTTTTTACAAGATCCACACTGAGGCAGGTCCCTGCATTCCATCAGAAATCCATGTGTTAACACGGAGTGACCAATGCGAAGGCGGGTAACTACAACCTGATAATTGGCAACAATTATTGATTTCACTGTATTAATTTGATATATGTTTAGCTTTAGAATCTTACTAAATTTTTACTGACCTGTTTTGAATGATAATGCCCCAAGTACATTCTGCTCGGTAGCAACAATTATTTTTTTAACTGCAGATTTGGAGTCAATTTTTGAAAACTTTAACTTTCCTACATAGTTCTGTTTCCTGAAAGTAAAAAAATATTAATTCCACATATTTATTACTACTTAGAATTTGGAACTCATTTGCCAATGTGTGAAGAGTGAAATGCTATGACAAAAGTATCCATAAATAAACTAATGGTTTAGAAGGAAAGATTAGTTGAAACTGTAGATTGGTGAAAATTAGATTAAATTAGTTTGTAAATATACAATATATTCTTATTTGTACATGAGATCTACACTATACAGCTGTATAGTGCTGTATAATGCTGAGATAGACTACACAGCATTTATATGCTCAATATTAATAATCCAAAATATAAGTGTGGAAAAAAAATAGAAGTAACAAACATAACATGTTTTTCATTGCAAAAATGATGAATTGATTTTTTTTTAAAGACTTAAAACCTAATAAACTAAGTCTTTTTATTGGCTTTTGGGTGAAAAATCTAACTAACATAGTTGTTGGGTGGAAAACCTAACTGGCACAGTTGTGCATCTATATACTGTGTTATTAATAATGAAAACAATAGAAACTTAAAAAAAAATTAAGAACCTACCTAACATGGTTAGCCCTATTGAGTAAAAGCATGACATATGCAATTAAAAACTAGCACAGTTTTTTATATAACTAATATTGCGTAAAAGTTACTAACCTTACACAATAATGAGTTAGGTTATTAGGTACTTATGCAGTATAGGTTTTTTTCCTCAACAGTAATGTTTGAAAATATTTTGTTTTATTCTATACCTTATAATCTAATTGACACATACACACCTGCGAAAAATAATTTTTTAAAAGATTACTTATGATTTTAGGTCATTTTTTACGGAACTATAGTGTGGTGTCATTTCTGTTTATATTGCAATAAACATATTCAATTTCATACATGGATTTACCGATCATATATGTTATAATTAACAACGTGTACTTACTGCTCATGTGCATTATACACTCTGACTACCATTCCTTTATTTCTTGGTTTGTTCTTGTAATGAAAACATTGTTAAAATGGCATCTGTTATTTGTAATCTTTGCGATTTGACTCTTTTTGTGTTAGGTTCACTAACTAACTATGTCAGTTAGGTCATTGAATATTTTTTTTTAATACAGGGTTTTTTATTGTTTCAATGATCAAAAATACGTTACCTACTAGATAACTAGTTCAATTAAATAATATTTTCACCCAACACCATGTCAGGTTATTGAGTATTATTTTTTTAAATAAAATGATTTTGCCATGCAACAACCATTTTAGTTAGGTTCACCATCCAACAACCATGTCAGTTAGGTTTTGAAAATTTTTTTAACCTTCGAGTGTCGCGTGGGTGGCATTTATACCGCCTTTTTGGTAAAAGACATGACTAATCAATATGCTTTGAGTTAGCTTTATGTGACCTCATATTATTCTCTAATCAGTTATTTGTAGAAGTGGTGACGCCTGCAATATGATTCTGTCTCATGGTGTTTACAAAGTTCAGTTGTTCACAGGCAATGCGTTTGTACAGTATGATTGCTGCCTTGCGAGTCATCTTGTTTTAGTTTTCCGGTGGTTTCATCAACAGTATTTTGCAGAAAGAACAATGCAAGTATATTTTTAATGTTTTTATAACGTATATAAATATTGTTTTTGTATACCAATACACAAATAACCAAAGTTATGTACAATAATGTATATGTGTTTGTTTTTTATAGGGAGAGACTTAGCAGACCTGAAGACATAAGGAAAATTCTTGAGGAATGTAAAGATATGTAGGCATTCAATTTTTTTAGATTCTAGATATTCGGGATATAGATTACATTCATTCTTTTATTGTGCAAATTTACAAAAAACTTTTAATTGTAATAATCATAAATCGTATTGCCAAAAACAATAGGGGATTTGCGGTGAACATATATATTCATTCATTTACGAATTTTGATATTTTTAGTTGAACTTGTTTCATATAAGTTTTTTACAAAAATTTGCTAAGTAAATAATTACGAAAAATTATAAAGTAATATGTTAATGTGTAAGTGTGTTAGATTTAAGTTTGGTCGTTTTTAGTAATGTTATACTGTACTCCAAGACAATGTTTTCAAGTAAACCATTACTGATCCTCTAATTTTAAAATTGTTTTTTTTAAGTTATTAAAAATATATTAACAAATATGTGTACTTTATGTTATTTGTTGAAATACAAGCGATTCATAAAGGTAAAGTGCCTAATATCACAGAAAACTCACGCGGTTTCAGTGGTTGTGTAAGTGCTGCCACGCGAGCGTCCTTGCTACAGCATATGGCGCAAACACTTGAAGGTTAAATAAAGGTGTTTATATCACCCATCAACCATGTTAGGCTCATCATGCAACAACCGTGTCAGTTAGGTATTGGTATATATATTTTTTTAACAAAGTTGTTTTTATCACCCAACAAACATATCAAGTTATTTAGTACTTTTTTAAAAAAAAAGTAAAAGGATTTTTATATTTTTAACAATAAAATACACTTTACCACTTTCAGGCAGTAGCAACTTTGAGTTATGCGTGTCACTTTTATTTTCAATTTTTACTATATTTCTCGTGCTTTCCATGCTTTTATATTTGGATTATTGCTTTTGGGCATGTAATAAAACGTTTTAGTGAAAAAATTACTGATGAATCGAAAACAACCTACACTGCATATTTACAGTTATTAGCATACTACAGTTATTAACTGTTAGTATGCTATTATTAGCATAATAATAGATGCTATTATTAGCACCTACAGTTATTAGAATACTAAGGATGGCCTAGTTTTAAATTAATGGCTTAAATTTGTAACTTACCATAATAAATTTAAACGAGAATATCTTAATTCAATGATAAAATACATAATAAAACAAAAAAAACTTTAAAAATCATTAGGCTACTTAGTATGAGGTCCAAAAGTGCAAAATACTAAAAATCATAGCTTTAGTAGTAAAAGTCCCAAAAATTTACGAATATCCATTAATTAATCAAAATTTATTATAATAAAATACAAAATTCGTAAATTTGACGTTAGGAAATAAATAAATAGGGTAGGTAACTCAAATCTGGCTTGTCATGCTGTTAAGTAAATATTACTTACCAATCAAATTTTCCTATTTGGTCTTCGAACAGACATATACATACTTGAAATAAACTAACAATTAATACTGAAAATACAAGTTGTATATTCATAGTTTAAGTCAATAATTTACAAATTAAAAAAAATATTGTGACTATTCAGTATTATATCACCTAACCTCAAACATCGTAAAATACAAATTATAATTGCAACCGAGTGCCGACATGAAGCTACAATTCTACACTTGTTGGAAGTGAAGGAGAATAATTGGGATTCGAGAAAATTTTTGACTTAAAATATCATCCATAGATTAACTACGTAACCATAGATCAAATGCAAAAAATAAATGTAATTTAGAATTAATTATAAAATCTCTTCTTTCTGTAACGTCATTTATTTTATCAATTATTATTTTATAAAACTATTAAAACTGAAATGAGACAATATTAAAAAAAAATTGTCTATGAGCATAAATATAAAAACGTTTTCAATGTAATTATATTAATCTTCACAGTAATAATAATATGTACCATCATTATCAAATACACTAAAAAATAGTTCTAATTTTATAATAATAATCTAAACAACTCTTTTTCTGTAATCAGTTAAATTATAGCTGATGTAATAATGTAACCTAAGATCTACAGGCCAGCCGCTTAGAAAACGGTCTGCGCGAGTTTTCTCCTACTTGTAGAATTCCTTTCCAACAGTTTAGTGACACAGACATCTGCCAGTTTACTAACTGTTTACTGTTTATCTCTACGCTTGCATTTTCTCGTTATCATTGCGTTAGAATTACGAAGTATAATGTAAGTCATGGGTTTAAAAGACTATCGGGGGTTTAAAAGAATATGAGGGAGCAAAGAACCTCAATCGCTCAGCGCCCTTACATTTTTTTATCATATTGTCTGAAGAACGATATTTTGTTTTACTTCACTGAAATTTATGAAAATAATAAAAGAAGTAGGACTCAATAAAAGATAAATTAAAACACTGAATAATGACAAGTATTTAAATTTATATATAGTATAGGTGTTTGACAAAGTCCTTCCAGCACTCTCAGAGCTCAATCTCCTAGTTAAAAACAAACAAAAAAATCATTAAATATAATTTGGAAATGTTCCGTTTTCTGGAAATTTTGTTTTATTTTTTTAAACATTATAACTTTGAAAATATATAGGTGATTAGATTCAGATTTTGTATAAATAAAGACATTATTTCAAATATTTTCAATACGTCAACTACTTTAATTTTTGTAACATCAAATATCACAAAAAAGTTTTAAGCCTACTACTTTATAACATTAAGAAACCATAAGGTATATTCGAATAAAATCAGCTAAGAAATGATAAACCAAAAAACTGACTACACTACTATATCTGTTAAAATATAAAACTGAAGATACTCACAAACTTCTGAAGAAATATTTATTTGTGATAATTTTAAGGTTCATGAAGACTTGAATTTTTACAAAATTTTACCTGAATTATTAATAGTGAAAAAAGTTCATCTATTTAATATCTATTTATTTCATTATAAAAACCTAGTTAGGAAAATAATGTATTATGTACAAGTATTATCTTATAATAACATAATTTAATTTGTTAAAACTTGTTTCCAGAACAAAAGTTTCCTAAGAAGTTTGTTTCATTCACTTTAACAAATTAAAAAAGTAAGTAGAAATCCAATCAATAACAAAGATTCTCCAGTCAATAACAAATCCTATCAGTGAGCTGACGCTTAACACTTTGTCAGGTGGCACTGCTAACAACTGATATAGGATACATTAACACTCACTACTCAGCAATAGTGAAGGACAGAAGGATGGAGTTGTGGTGAGAGAGTGGGGATTCTCACTGACACATCTTTTCTCTCTGTCACACTGGTGTTCCTAGCAGGCTGTTTTCTATGTGACTGGCCTATAAAATGAACCTCATTTTTACAAAAAAGTAGGTTAAAATATTAAGTAAACAAAATCTGATAGACTTTGATAAGACGACTATGATTGTTCCAGTCCTGTTCCTTTCATGTTCCGTTTAACTTTTTCTTTGTAACTTCAATAATTTTATGCCAGTTAGACTAATGAGAATGTGAGATCTGCCTAAGCAGCATCGATAAAATTTACCACACACACACACACACACACACACACACACACACACACACACACACACACACACACACACACACACACACACACACACACACACACACACACACACACACACACACACACACACACACACACACACACACACACACACACACACACACAAACACACACACACACACACACACACACACACACACACACACACACACACACACACACACACACACACACACACACACACACACACACACACACACACACACACACACACACACACACACAGTTCACTTTGGTTGAATAATATTATTGAATAAATGAAACCAAGTAGTGTAGATTGCATTTCAATCTTTTTTGTTCTACCCTTAACCTTATCCAAAAGGTAATGAAAAAAAAACATAAATTGACAAAAAGTAGTGACATTCTACATAGCATCTTTTTACTGTTTTGTATATCTTTATTCAACCTTAACTTCAATTTCAGGAGTTATAACTGCTTAAGAAGAATTTATGTACTTTTACAATTTAGGTTATTTATTAATGTATTAATTACTAAAGATATAAAATAGACATCATTCAATCAAGTAAAACAAAAATTCATGTCACTGTAATAATTTAAAGAAACCATACGAGGTGTGACAATTAAATAATTGGACTGTGGCTTCTACTGCCAAAAAGCAAGGTTTTGAACATGTGTGTTTGTGTGTGTGTGTGTGTGTGTGTGTGTGTGTGTGTGTGTGTGTGTGTGTGTGTGTGTATGTTGATCCTTCCCATACCCTGAATTAGATGGGTACAGTTTTATGTCATTCAGTCTAGCTGTAGCAATCACCATTCACGTTCTTGCGCTAGAGTCTTGTTGAAAACATACAAGGTATTCAGATGAAGCGAGTTAACCTTAAGTTTCTTATAAATTTGGGGAAAACTGCTACAGAAGCTTATGCAATGTTAAATGAAGTGTATGGAAGTGAATGTTTATCGTGCACACATGTTTTTGAATGGTTTAACGACCGAAAACGATCCCTGGATGACCTTCAACATCAAAAAGAAAGGATAATGTTCAGTCAATTGGTTGATCCATAAAAATTATTGTCTGAGAGTCCAAGCTCTTGCTGAAATCTCAGGAATTAATGAAGAAAATGTCTGTCAGATTTTGCATGAATCTATTTAAACCAGATAAGAATTTTATTTAAACATTTTTCTATTGTCTATTTAAACATAAGAAAATTCCTTATGAACATGCAGAAAGTTTGTGCAAAAATGGTATCAAAACTCCTCATTTCAGAGCAAAAGGAATTTAGAATGAACCTTTGTGCTGACCTTTCAAACAACATTGAAATAACCCAGAATTATTAGACAGAGTGATTATTTGTGATAAATCGTGGTTTTTTACCTACGATCTTGAAACAAAGTGTCAATCGATGCATTGGAAGAGCCCCACCTGACCATGGCAGTGTGAAATTTTCTACATTCACTGGGTCTCCAAAGGTCAGACAGTCAATTACCATATTTACATTAAGGTTCTGACAGCCCTTTGTGAATGAGTGAGAATGAGTGTGGAAGAGAAATTCCTGGATACTTCACCAAGACAATGTGCCTGCCCATTCTGCCTTGTCTGTAAAGGTGTTCTTTATGAATACAGCATCACCATGTTTGACCCCCTACTCTACTTGCACAACCTGGCCCCCTGTGTTGTTTTTTTTACTTCCTAAGGAAAAATCAGAGCATAACGGGACTAGATTTCACAGCATGGAAGCAGTGAAAGCAAAAATGAAAGAGGTTCTCAATAAGCTGACAGAAAGGTTCCCAGCACTGCTTTGAAAATTCATACAGAGTGTTGTATGGATTGGCAAGAGGAGTACACTTAAAAGGGATAAACTTAGTAATATAACTGGCGAACAATAAAATGTAGCACCAGTCCGGTTATTTAATTGCTACACCTGGTATAATAAAACACTAGCCCAAAAGAAACACAAGAATATGAATTTTATGTATTTGGATTCAGAATGTCTATTGTTACAGTTTGCTGTTTCTCATGATGACAATATATGAAAGTCAAAGCACTTTCATCTTAGTGCTGTGAGGTTTTGTACAATATTGGTTATAGCTACCAATTTGGTATAAATATTGTTGTTTTCCAATGGCTTCCACCGGCTCACGGTATCTTTGATCTTGCTTCCCAGTAGAGGCCAGGGAGGTCTCTTCTTCTCTGCTTCTCTTCAACTAAGTTTCTGCAGACCAGGAGATGATCCTTGTTCATAATGTTGTTTGGGCATTCACACAATGTGCAGTTGTCATAGTTTAATATCTTAATTTTCTTCAGGTGTTCATTAAGACAGTTGTGTCCAGTTGTCAGCCGAAAGACCGTGACAGATGTCTTCCTCTGGAGGTCCTTGACCTTCCCATACAAGTCGAATAAATTCTCATAAGGCTTGTTCTTTACGTCTTCCTTGACTTTGTTTGTAAATTCAAGATAAGATGTTTGCTTCTGTGCACTAATCCTAGCCTCCAGAGCCGCCTCAGTGGCCTAGTGGATAGCGTACTAGGCTTTCACCCTGAGGACCCGGGTTCGATTCCCGGTGAGTGCTTGGCATATTCATACGTTATAAACCATCCCATTGTCTGCATTAGCCCAAGTGTGCACAATAGTCGGACGTTAAAACCTAGCCTCCAGTGTGAACATTCTTTTTGGTTTCTGAACTATAAGGGTTCCTTGTTTGGCCAGCTTGTCTGCCCACTCATTCCCTTGTATGCCTACATGTGACGGGATCCACTGCCTTACCAATTCCTTGGTAATGTGTTTAAATATTTTGTATTTCTTCTGGATTGATTCTATCATAGAGCCTGCAGATGTGTTGTCAGCAATTGCTTGTAATGCCGATTTAGAGTCAACTAATATGTTATTATTCAACCATGGCCTCAATGCCTCATCCTTTTATTATTTGCCAATGTCTTTTATATTTGGTATACATATAAATGATGCAAGCAAAAGGTTCATTACAAAATTTGTTTACTACTAAAACTCTATCAAATTTTATGTTTGTTAATTTGAGTGTTGTTTGTTATGTCTATTTTTGAAAGTGTATTGTGTATTGTGTATTGTACTGACTGTTACATTTGTTATTTCAGAACATTGCTCAAATTTGTGCATAAAAATATAGTTTGTGTCATATTCTACTGGTGACTTTATTTTTTTTTCTTTTTGGTTTTAAGGCGAAAAGAGCATTGAGGCTATTATCACCTAATAGCCTCTAGGCAATATTATATTATGTTTTCATAGTAAAAAAATATTAGTAGTTTAACATTGTAGTCTACCAATAAAATATTATTTTTAAATTATTACAAAGCATAGCAAACTACAATGTCTTATTTTCTGGTGATGAGCAAACGGTATTCTTTTAAGCAATATTGCATTTTGAACTTTTGTCATTTTTTAAGGAGTATAACTTATACAAGAAATGAAATTGGGTAGCTAAAATGGAATGGTGAGAACATTGAAATAGAGATGAATTGTTGAAGTTGATGGCAACAATGACTGTTGGCTCAGGATCGGAAATAATTGAGATGCATTTTTGAAGTGGCAAAACCCAATAAAGGCTGTATTGTTTTCTTATATTTCTGAAACCATTTTTCTCCCTGATTGTCACTCCAGTGTAATAAAAGTACATATGTAATTTTAACTCTTACTTTTAACATGTTCTTGGGAAAATTGTGCCCAATAGGAAAAAAGCAGGAAGAGTCATTTTACCTAACTGGGACAAAGGATTTAAAATACGAAACATTACTGCCATAATTATTAAATTATGACATAATGTTTTAAAGAATAAATTGTAACCTAAATTTTATTATTCCAGAACCAAAAAATGTAAGTGGAAAGTAGTTGAAATAACCAGCTGGGTGATTTTTTTAACAATTAACCTTGTTTAATATAAAATCTAGTTTTAGTTTCACTGTAAATTTTTGATCTTGTATCATCCTCACAATGTTTGTGGTCTTTAAGTTATTCTGTGCATGTCCAGTGTATAGTTTTTTAATACTAATTCAATTGAAGTTATAATGATAGTATTGAGAATAAACTCTACAACAGAAGATTTTATTATGGAATTAGCATATGTTTTCATTATTCACAGAGGTAAGGCACTTTCAGTAAATGTTACATTTCAAAATTTAAGATAATTTTTTTTTTTTTTTTGCTTTTAAGATAATTTCAGCTCTTATATTTAGATTGCTTTCCATTCAGTATGTGCACAAATAATGAAATCTTTCAGCGCAGTGTACAGTCTGAATCAGGTAAGGTATTTTGTGATAATTTATCTTTTCATGAGTAAGTGTTTCTTTTGTGTCCACCATTGTAATATGCATAGAAAATAAGAGATGAATTGTTTTTTTAAATTATTTATAATTTGATCATTATTTTTATTTATTCATGATTTTACTTTGTCAATATACAAAGTACTTATAAGTATAGTGTGGTAATTTTTTAAAACATTGTAAAAATTTTATTTTTTTTAAATGAACAAAAAGATTTTGAACAAATATAACACAAGAGTGATTATCTTCCATAAAAATCCAATTTGGAAAAACTGAATCCTAACCTCTCAAAATCTCAAATTCGTCAAAATCGATTTGACAGATTTTACTAACATTTTGGTCATACATGAAGATACATAATTAAAGTATAGCTTGTATAACAAATTTGAGTTTTAAAAGATTGTTCAAAACTAATTGTTAACCCAATTCTAAATGATAAACCTTTTTGTTGATGAACTTAGTAAAGTTCTTTTTATTTCAACTCATGTCATTCAGATTGTTTTTTACGCAAAGATGGTGATAGATGTGATCCTGAAAAGTCATTAAAAAAATCTTAAGGTATTAAGCGACCACTATTCTCTTTCCACAGCCTTCAAAAAGGAAAGGAAAGAGGGTAAGTGCATATAGAACTGGGGCTCAGGGAGGCTTGGTGAAAAAAATTCAGAATTAATTTATAAGATCACATTACCAATTGCATATGTTTTATTTTACTTGATGTTTGACTGAGTTTTCAAAAATTTGGTTCATAACTTCTGCTAATAATGTTTCATAGTAATAATTATAAATGTTCATTGTTTAAACATGATGTTTACTATATTTATTACTTTTGATTTCATGCTTTCATTTTCATGTTAATGAAATATTAAATGATATTAAATGATTCTGTTATCTATATTCTGTTTCTTATTATGTTACCACTTTAGAAAGCAAATATTTAGTAATGTGCAAGTTAAATAGGGAAATTAGTGGTTGACAATATTGTGGTTAGGTATGGGGGTTCATAAAATAATTTGCTTAGAAGCACAGTAGACCTCTAGGAGGGTCGATCTCTTCCTCAGTCAGTAAAGTTATTAGTTGTAGTTGCAGATCTTGTTGAACAGATGGAATATGGGTTGATCTAGTTACAATAAAAATTAGGGTATTGTCTGGACTTGGTGAATAAGACAGTTCCATCTTCTTAGTTCTGAAGTGTTGATTGTGCTATAATTTTTCTGGTGAAACACTCATCAAAGTGGTGTTATCAAGCAGTGGAAAGTAAATATCATTAAATATATGGTGCATAAATTTTTCACCAGTTTGTATAAACTTTCTTACTTGCTATTTCTCTCATATTATTGGTTCTGAAGCTATCAAAAAAATCCAAAAAATCTCTATAATTCCTTAAAATCGATTCATCAAGTATTTCAGAAATTTCGTTTATAAGCCCAAATAAGAATCATAACTCATGTTAGTGTGTTTGGTGTGTCAAATTTAAATTACCAATTTATGAGACGAGAGTAAATTGTAAAAAAAACACAAAATTAATCCTGACAGAGATCATTGCCATTTTTGTTGTTATAAAATTACTATCAAACTGTAAATTGACTTTATTTCAAATTTAACAAGCTGTTTTGAATTTTGTATCTTTATATATGAACAAAATTTGAGCGAACTGTAATAAATTGGTTTTATGAAATTAGGCTAATTTCCAAAGTTTCCTTGATATCTTCAGAACAGAAATGTTTGGTGGCATAGCAACCTATACAATTTGTTTAGGTATTTACTAAATACATTTAAGCAAAATTTGGTCAAAATTGTTATTGCTGATTTTGAAAAAATCTGGTTTTTAAGATTTTTTGACAAAAAACTTCTTGCCGAGATATAGGCAAACCAGGCCTAAATTTAATATCAAAATTTGATCGAAATTGATTAATTTTTTTAGTCTTCAGCGATGGTCATAAACAAACTTATGCACATACGTCTAAATTGAAAACCCTTTTTGCTCAGGAGACCTGAAGAACGCAATTTTCCATCAAAATATCAAGAAGGTTTTCTTTCACTATCACAATACTTTTCCTATAGGATAGCTGTTTAAGTTTCTAGATATATAATGTTCATATTATCATAATAATTTGTCTCTTATAGAGTTTTTGAAAAAATCTGTCAAAATATTAATTAACTTAAAGATTTCTTATTATTTTAAAATTATTTTATTTTATTTCAGTTAAAGAAAAAGAATGACAAACCCATTTTTCGTGTTTTCCTGTAAATGACTTCAGAATAACCCATCGCCAACAAATTTGTGATTTTGGGCATAGATTAAAAATAAATGTCTATGTGTGTCACCTATACACGTTCGATGCTTCGGATAGGCTATTTGTACCGGATCTCTGACACCGGAGCCCGTCGAAAAGTGACACCAAGATTCGGATGTAGCGAGTGCAAGAAAGAGGCTGGCAAACGTATAAAAATCAGCTTTGTAGATTTGCTGTAAAAATAACAACTAAAACGAAATGTTGTAGAATTAATATCCTATTGTCATTTCTATTTTAAACTAATATTATGGCCCAAATAATATTAGTGGTCAATGTGGCTAAGGCACCAGTCAGTCTGCTGGTCCATGAATTGCACACCTCAAAGTCATAGTTTCTTGGCTGCAGTTACTGCCGTAAGCTTTACCCTTTCCGTTAACCCTGATCCTTCGTTCTCGTTTGCCCAACAGGCTCAATGCATGAAGATCAAGAAGGAAAAATTGCCTAAACGCTGTCGTTTGTAATGCAAACATACAAAACATTCAGCTGAAAGGTCTACTACTATTTCAGTTTAAATATAAGAACTCACTGAAAAGATGGATTTTGAGAATTTGATAGATGTATCAGTTGTCAGGACCTTGATTTAAAAAAAAGTGTTTGGTCGATTTTGATGAAATTTGTCATGTAGATCTAATTTACTTACATTTCGAGACATTTTTTTTTTGTTGTAAAAACGTCGTTAAGAATAAGATTATTTCGAAACCGGATCTAACGACTTAATACAATTCTGCTAATCAGCAACATGCGCTGATGAAAAATGGGAACATTTCAGGAAATCGGTTCATTAAAATATGAAAATTCGTATCCCAAATAAGTGAAGGTTATGTTTCTATCTTCCAAGTTTGAAATATTCGTACAAGAATTTACGATAACAAATGAAAAGGAACCCTGACCGTCGCCTATTTTATTCTCGAGTAGTAAATTTCATATATATTAAAATTTGGCATACTGACTCTTGACACTGACTACGTTTCTTCATTATGATGAAAATTTGATGAAATTATTTTGGTAAGTTAGAATGAATTCTCACCCCCTATAATGAATGAGTATGGGAAACATTTGGTATTTCTGACTTTTCAGGACTTTTTAAAAAGTAATGATTTTAACATTTTTTTTTGTTTTATTATGTGTTATATTAGTTCATTGAGAGATATTAACCCGCGGAAGTTTATATTTATTACGATAAATTACTATTTCAAGCTATTTATTACGGAACTATATTCTGATGTCCATTTTTACAAAGCAGCGGTAGCTTTATATCCACCTGGCAATAACTCGTTACAAAGGTTAGTAGCTTTTACGGAATTCTAATTACCCAACAACTGAATTAAACACCCAATAACCGAGTCGAGTTGGTTTTTTAAAGTTTAATTTCTTATTAGGCCTATTATTAATAACACGCATTTCATTAATCGTTTTGCAATGAAAAATGCGTCCTGTAAAACCGACTGAAGTTTTTTTTTAATAAAAAAATTATGTTTTTTTCATTATTAATAAGAGGCATTTAATTAATCGTTTTCGCGAAGAAAGACGCGTTTCCGACTTTCGAGCGGTAGTCATTTTGAGGTTATGTTTTCTTCACTTTTATTTCCATTTTTTTAACTTTCCGTTGTTTCCGCACTTTATATTTTGGATTATTTATATTGCACTTATAATAAAGCGTTTTAGTGCAAAAATTACCAAAATTAACAAAAGTCCCGAAAACTCTGTTTGTGTAATGTTTTTCACCATTTATTTTAGTTTTTTAACAGCTGGTTTTGAACAATAGGCCTAGATGTTTTTTGATTGGGATCATAGGCTATGATTAACTTAAGGCTATGTTTATTATTACTATTTGAAAGTTGCATAGCGGTACAAATTTGCAACATTTCAGTAGAAGATAAAAGGCACATTCTAGTAAATTATAACATAATGATTATTAAAACTCTATTTACTAACGTGAAAACTTTTTACTTACGTAATTTTCAGTGACAGTTTTTGCGAACGAAATCAAAACATTTACTTTTTTTTGAAGAAACGAATTCAGTTTAAGACTGATCTTTTGTACAACTGTAATATGGAACTGTAAAAGAACTTCAGAAAATTGCTACGTTATGGTGAGTTTATTGTGAATATTTTATAAATTAATTTTTCATCAGTGACTGAAGACTAAACGAATTGATAAATTTCGATTCATAAATTTAGTAACCTATACAGAATTAAATAGGTAGACTTAAATATAAATAGATTAGATATATAGATTTAAATAACATATATAGATTTAAATAGCCTATAGACATATTTTGCTTAGGCTATATCATTATATTAACATATATCTTAGTATAAAGTTTTAAGTTAAAAAAAATGTTTTAAATCCCTTTTTATCTTATTTGTAAATAATAATCAAATTATTATATCCTTTATGTCGAGTATAGTGAGTTTAATATAATTTTGCAGAAATGTAGTCTTTAAATAACCAAAATAAACTTATATAGCCTAAGTCGCGAACTAAAAAACTGGTTCGACAAAACACCAAAAAATAGTTGCTAAAATATTGTTTAGGCCTATACATATGAAGATTCATAACTCGAATAAGTAAAACAAATTTTTCATTCCTTATTTTGGAATGAATCGAAAAATTAGTATAGTGGACAACACTATTACGATCCCAGGAGGTATTTGGATAGGTATTAAGGCCTACAGGGATTGGAGAATCATGCCCACACTGATCCACTTCCATCTTCGACCTCTCGGGAGGAATCAGAACCTAAACACATCATCCCTTTTACTCTCTAACAGTCCTTCCCTATACATATCCAGAACCCAAGCCACAGGACGTTTAGCAGAATCTGTAGGGCATTTGGCTACCTACTTCAATGAAAGAAGTGAGAGATGGAATCGAACATCTCAAATTAGCAAGACCGTCTGTCGAGAACGTAAAAGCGCAACTGAGAGTTTCCAATTAAACTTAGATGCAGAAGATCTTCCAGGCATGAAACCTTGGTGGTGACAAACACAACCCTTATAGGGCTGACGGAAACCGTACTCCAAGACTGCAAGGTTGTCAGCCAGGAAAGTCTATTGAAAGAGGTTCCTCTAGAGGTCAGAAGGAACCCTATGTAGAGAACAACTTAGAAGAACTATGAAACTTATTACAAGACACTATGGTTTGAGTAGGAATTTAACATAGAGAAACTGTATTTAGATTAAGCGGGATTTATTAGGGAACTGTAGGTCATATATAGTTGTGATATCAATGATTGTGAGGCTCTTGCCAGCAGAAGGAAAAGGGTGTGGTTTTCAGGATACCTTGGACCTCTAGTCAATCGTCTGCTCGAACTCATGGATGGAAACCCATTCTACTAACTAGTACCTGAGAGGTATAGTAGATATTTTGACCACGGTCCAATCTACATTCAAGTTGAAAAAAGTTAAATTCTCAAAGCCGAAACTCTTCACAAAGAATACAACTAAAAATTTAAAAATACAAGCATTTTTTTGTATTTTCTTGAAAATGACTTCAGAATAACAAACAAATTTGTGATTTTGGGTATTAGATTAAAAATAAATGCTAATGCGTGTACCCTATACACGTTCGCCGCTTCGGTTAGACCATTTCTTGTAAGGAACCACACTTTCATTATCTGATACCGGAGTCCGTCGAAACGTGACACCAAGATTAGGAAGTAACGAGTAGCAAGAAAGAGGCTGGCAAACGTAGGCTATTAACAACTTTACTCGAAAGTACTAAATAGAAGTATGTATTCGATAAAAGCACTGAGAAAAAGTACTTGATAAATGTTTAAAGAAAAATAACTCATTAAACGTATAATATAAATGTTCTAGTAAAAATATAAGTAAACAAATAAAGTAAAAGTACTATGATAAAGTACTGAGTAAATGTACTAAGATTCCTAAGCCTATTAAGTAAAGTTACTGGGTAAACATATCAAGTTGAAGTATAAATTAAATTACTGAGTAAAGTGCTTAATAAAGGAAAGGTACTAAATACAAATACTTAATAAACATAGTAAAAGTACTAAGTACATGTATTTAGTAACTATATTAAGTAAAAAACTAAGTAAATGTATTAAGTAAGAGTATAAAGTACAAATACTAAGAATATAAACATACTAAGTATTTTACTTACTTATTAGCAAGTACTTAATATACGTATAAAATAAAGGTACTAAGTAAAAGTACTCAAAAATAGTAAAAGTACTAAAAATACTCAGTAAGTGTATAAAGTAATAACGTTTGAAAACTTACATAATACGAGTAAATGTACTAAGTAAACATATAATGTAAAGGCAATAAATTAAAGTTCCAAATTACACGTGTAGAGTAAGAAGAAGAATTATAGGTCAGCCGCTTAAAAACCGCCTGCTAAGAACACCAGTGGGACAGAGAGAAAAATATGCGAGCGAGAGGTAGAGTCCCCGCTCTCTCGCCACAACTTTCTCTTTTCCTTCACTATCGCTGAGTAGTAACAGTTTGTGTAAACTCAGACTGGTAGATATCTGTGTCACTAGACTGTTGGAGGGAGCTGGAGGAGAATTCTCATACATGCGAGAGAAATTCTCGCGCAGGCCATTTACTAAGTGGCTGGACTATAACAAGGCAATTCGTGATATTACCTACAGAGCCCACTCAGAAAACCGCTCGGCCTCTTGGGGGTGAGTCCAGGACTGGAGACCTGGCACGGAGGGTTAAAGAAGTACTTTCATGTGGCCACAACTCTCTCCCTCACTGTTTTCCCCGAGGTTAAAATCTTCTACGCAAAAAGCAGTAAGACGCCTCAAGAGATGACTTACATTCATAGCCATTTAGCTTGTTTTTCCCAATTCCAATTCTTTAGACAAAAGTGAAGTGCCTAACCATCTCCACAACATAAAAGTGACGAATCTACATTCTTCTGTCGAATAGATGAGCTTAGGGATCGTACTTATTGACTTTATACAAATGTTGGCTAGGGAATTTGTCAATTCAACGGAATTATTCCTGCCACGGAACTTTTAATTCAAGAATTATTGCTAGTACCATGAATCCTTGCTGGCAACCTTCTATATTTGTCACGCATTTTTTTTCCATTGCAGTTTTCTACCCTGCCTAAGGAAGTAACCGCTGAATTATCATTCTGCTAGAAATAAACGCAAACAGAAAAAGCAAGGCAGGAATGTTTCCTTCCCAAACCAGTCTTTTCGCACATTGCTTTCTGAAGAGTTAAGTCTTCCGCAAACGTAAAAGTAGCTGCAGAAGAAATTCTCGAATAAAAATTGAACTTCTTGCTGTATATTGTTGTATATTATTCGTCTCTTTTTCCAGTTAACTGCGAAAGGTCGCATGGGCCTTATTATATTCATTAAGCAATGTCAATATAATCTCAGATGAAATTGTATTATCTAAGGAACATATTTAGGTGAACATTACCCATAAATAATAACGCCCCATCGACATTTTATCGTAACAATTTTCGTTGCTTATGGTTTGATTTTTATTCAGTAGATTTGCAGTGTATACGCTAAGAATTAAAGATAATATTACTAATTAAAATACCAGCAACAAAGTGCTTTATATTTAGCGAAAAAAGAGTAATTTTATGAATAATAAATATTTATTAATAAATAAAGAAAATGTTTTTCCAGCTACACCGGGACACCAAGCAATTTTGATTGTTTTATTAAGACAGTGTAAACCGTTTTGTTTTTTGTCGTCCTCCTAGTGAAATACACACGACGTGCAACGCTAAATGAAACAGTTTGTTACTGTCGCTACGGACCCACTACCAGCACGTTACTATCAGATTTATTATCAAGTTTCTGCACAGAACTATTGCGTATACCTCTAATTACTTCGTACAGACTTCGGTACCGCATCGACACAGCGTATGACCCGCAACTCTGTTTGTTATAAAGACTTATGCGCCGCCATCTTGGAATGCCGGCCAATGGGAGTAGGAGGCAGTCGCCCGCCCCCACCGGACCGTGGGAACCCTCCTCGGGCACTCAACACTTCACCCGCCGTCAATTACTCACCGTACTAATTGAATTTATTGCCCTTTATGTAACGTTCAATTCGGCTTTAGACGACCCCCTGGTCGACCGTTAAAAATCGATAATGTCGCATATTTCCTAGCCCGCTTCGTACGGAGAGCCTGTTACGTGGGGCTGAAGAAAGAATTGTTTTCAGACGTTAGTGAATAAAAAAATAATCGCTGCACGCAGATGTCCCGCTGACGTGATGGAAGTGAATTTCCAAAAGGTAAAAATATCGCAATATTTTATTTTTTTTAATTTTATTTATTTATTTTTAACGTCCGACTATTGTGCACACTTGGGCTAATGCAGACGATGGGATGATTTATAGCGTATGAAAATGCCAAGCCCTGGCCGGGAATCGAATCCGGATCCTCGGGGTGAAAGCCCAGTACGCTATCAACTAGGCCACAGAGGCCTAGATTTTATTTTTGAAATTTTATTTTTAAAAGATGTTATTTTTATCTTACGCATTTTGAACATCTAATTTCATTATCGTGATCAGCGTTAAAGGCTACATTACATTACATCGAATAGCGTAATCTAAGATATAACTCGGGACCTTGCAAGAAGCACCGATCCTAACCATTAAACTCTAGATAAGTTTTCGAAAGGTTATCAATTTTTGTAAATTTATTTAATTTGTCTTTGTGTGTGTGCGCGCGAGAGCGTTCGCAAATAACAAATCGATTTTGCTGACAGTTTGGTCAAGTTTGATAAAGCAAAAAAATCCTTTCAACATTTTCTAAATAGTATACTTTCCAATTCTTAAAAACCCTTTTTTTATTTTAAATTTTTTTGACAGTTTGGTCTTACTGTCGCAATAACCGTTAAAATTTGTACAAAGTACAACTTAAAATACGATGCCTCTGACGGCGGTCATGGTTCATTTTCGTATTTTCAATGTAATTTGAAACTTTCAAACCCTAATGTGTGCATATTTTAACGCATATAATGACGGTAAAATCAGATTTTGAAAAAATGTATGAGAAAAATGTGTTATTGCTACTTTTTGAAAATGTATTTCTAACACAGCGAGAGAGCTGCGTGTTGCGATCATTGTGTCTAATAATCATTGTGCGATTAGTCTCTAGTAATATGCACGTGCAACAATATTTTGTGGTTTTTAGATATTCAACTTATTTTAAATAAATCTGCTTTTATATAATTTCAAATATTGTTAAGTTATTGAGTGTCCCTTAAAGTATACAACAATACTAGAGTGCTACAGTGGTGGCCTATACATCAGGGGCTAATTGGACCATTTAGTGTTAGAACTGTTTTGTCTTTGGATCTAAACTTTTTGTTTATAATTCCGTTTTAGTTGTTCTTAGTGCATGTGTGTTGTTTGTAAGTTACTCTTGTATCATCTCCTTGTGTTGTAATCTGTTAGTTATGTATCTGTGCACATCTCTGAAGACTTGAACAAATTGACCGATTTTAATGAAATTTTGCGTGTACAGAACCATTTTTTAATTAGCAAATGAATGTTTTTCGAATATCTATTTTGGGTAAAAAATCTCTTAAAAGACAGTTTTTCTCAAAATTGGTTTTAAAGACTTACATCAAATTTTGTTCACTATTGTCAATACATTTCTCAGTGAAGAATTTATTGGACTGTAATATTCCAATAAATATTTAAGGCTATGGAAATGACATTTACTAAAATGTAAAAGTGGTCGAATTTCTCAAAACCAGTTAATCGGATTTTGATAAATTTTAATCACATGTGGAGGTTTATAAGTCATCCAAGTGTATCAAATTTAAAATTTTAAAAAAATCAGTTCCATAACTCTAGAAAAAAAATCAAACTTATTTTTCAAAATCGGTTTTCATAAATTGGTTTGAAGATAAATAATTCAAAATAGTGTAGACAAATTACAAAAATATATAATTTTTAGCTCTAGAGTAAATCGAAAAAACAAAAAATAAACCCTGACCATATTTTGTTTTTCCATTTACATTAAAAATTTTAAATTTGATACCCTTACGTGAGTTATGTGTCAAAGTTGAGTTACTTTAGTTAGTACATATCAAGATCAAAGTTAGAGATTTTTCGCAACTTCAAAGTAGGAATTTTTAGAAAAATAATTGAATTCGCAACAATGTGTGTAAAAGTTTTGCACCATTTACTATACGACTTTTATGAACAGAAATACGATGACGTCACACAAGTGCTGTACTATACTTTAGAGTCAAACAGAGCGGACATATCGCGTTAAGCGTGGTGGATAACGAGTGTGGGAACTGCGGGTATAGATCTATCAAGACGGACAGCAAATCTGTCAAGTAAATCAGGCGATTACTGCTGTCAGTCCGTCCACCCACCGGCCCGCCGAAATAAAAACCCACAAAATTACTTCCAAACCCCTTTAAAAGTAATGATATGTTTCTGCGAGTCTTTATGTCCATTTTGTATACAGGTACGTCTAGCGCTTAAAAACTGTTGGAATATACTTGACAGCTTAGTGTTTGAATAGAAATGCCTACCAAATATAGTGTTTGGTAGCAAATTTTCAGTGTGGAAAATAAAAGTTACATAATGTTGGCAAACCTGTTAAAGGTGTTTCATTCATGTTTTTGTTACGAAATCCTTATAAAATCAAAAATGGAACTTTTTCAAATAGTCTTGAAAGATATTGATAAAATTAGTTATAATGAAACAGATAAGTACAAGAAACAAAAATGTGTGTGTCATATAATAATATGTAATATATATATATATATATATATATATATATATCCACACTAGCTGCTACCCGTTGCGGCTTTGCCTGCAATTATAATGTAGACAATAAAATTTATAGTCGATTTTCAAAATCAGAATAACTTCATTTCATTTTAATATATTTCTATTTACAATATTATACGATTTATGGTTTTCGGCCAAGAAATATACATTTTTGCTACTCGATACTCTAAAATAGGGTCCTGTCATATTTTAATAAAATACAGTATTATTAAAAAGTAACTATTATACAATTAAACTAGAATAGTATTGTGTTTATCTCAGGTACCTAAACCGTGTTCACACCAAATTTAATCTCAATTGGTCCATTAGTTAAAGTGTGATTGAATAACAAACAAATAAACAAAAACAAACTTTCAGAATATATAATATGATTATCTGTTACCCATCACGGCTTTGCCCGCAATCGTAATATACATTAAAGATCATGCATTACCGTGTTAGGACCAACAACCGTGTCAGTTAGGTTATGGTGAATTTCTTTTTTAAAATAAAGGTTTTTTTAACGCACCACCGTGTTAATTAAGTTATGGAGTACTCTTTAAAAAAAATGAAGGCTTTTTCTTGCATCACCGTATTAGGCTCAACAACCGTGTCAGTTAGGTTCTGGAGTACTCTTTTTTAAAAAATAAATAAAGGTTTTTTTAATGCATCACCGCGTTAGGCCTAACAACCATGTTAGTTAACTTATGGAGTATTCTTTAAAAAAAATATAAAGATTTTTCACGCATCACCATGTTAGGCCCAACAACCGTGTCAGTTAAGTTTTTCAGTACTCTTTAAAAATAAAGGTTTTTTTCACACATTACCGTGATAGGCCCAACAACCGTGTCACTTAGATATGTATTATTCTTTAAAAAAATATAAAGGTTTTTCACGCATCACCGTGTTAGGCCTAACAACCGTGTCAGTTGAGGTTTTCAGTACTCTTTAAAAATAAATGTTTTTTTCATACATTACCGTGATAGGCCCAACAACCGTGTCACTTAGATATGTATTATTCTTTAAAAAAATATAAAGGTTTTTTCACGCATCACCGTGTTAGGCCTAACAACCGTGTCAGTTAAGGTTTTCAGTACTCTTTAAAAATAAAGGTTTTTTCACACATTACCGTGATAGGCCCAACAACCGTGTCACTTAGATATGTATTATTCTTTAAAAAAATATAAAGGTTTTTCACGCATCACCGTGTTAGGTCTAACAACCGTGTCAATTAGGATATGTAGTATTCTTTAAAAAAATATAAAGTTTTTTTGTATATGCTGGCATTGCAGAAAATAATTAGTTAATGTAACATAATGTAATGCTTGAAATTTAACGTCATAATACAGTATACAATTCTGAGTGAAAATACAACATTTTTACATAAATGTGGACAACAGAGTATTCCAAATTCAAGAATGTGTTAATTAATTTGTTGTGGGTACAATAAAAACCTCTCGACTGGCCATATTTAGAGTCTATGGATAGCATTTGCAAAGTAAGTTCAAGTCTAGGCTATGTCATTAATGGCGAAAGAATTTGGTCAAATTTCGTTCGTTATTCGTTTCAATACAAGCCCAGAGGTAACTAAAATTGACAGTTTATTTTCAATTTTTTGATTTCACTTTTAAAATCCTCTGTAAAGTCTTACGTTTTCGTTTTTTTATAGATTTTACTTTCGTAAAATGAAGAACTTAAGTATGCCAAGGTTGCCAATTGTTCAACACTGAGCAGCTGCTGCTGCTGCCCTTGAATCTATAATACATAAAGCTTCACCCAATATTAAAATTAGGATGTCAGAATAAAGGTAAAATAAACGTAGTACCAAAACTCGACATCAGAGCGCTCTGAATTCGTGTTTTATATTACCTGCCTATTCGTTAGTCTATAAATTGCTGTAGTGACAAATTTATCTTACACTCGATTAAGATGTCTAATTAATTAGTGATTCGTTAAGAAATAACCTAATTGTAGTCTCAAAAGCTAACCTAACAGTAGTTCATTTCATTTCTGATAGATAGCGGTCTCAATTTGCAGTCACAATATTTCCAATGCAGTGAGATCTGTGTATTGTAGACTCAAGGCAAAAGCTAACCTGGAAGTTCATGATTCATTTCCGTTCTGGTAGATAGCGCTCTCCAATTTTAGTACCACAATTTCCTATGCGGCGAGATCTCTCTGTTTTATAAACTCAAGATAAAAGCTAACTTAAAAGTAGTTCATTTCATTCCTGATAGATAGCGTTCTTAATTTTCAGTCACAAAATTTCCAATGCAGTGAGATCTGTGTGTATTGTAGACTCAAGGCAAAAGCTAACCTGGAAGTTCATGATTCATTTTCCTTCTGATAGATAGCGTTTTCCAATTTCAGTACCACAATTTCCTATGCGGCGAGATCTCTCTGTATTACAAACTCAAGATAAAAGCTAAAAGTAGCCTGATAGATAGCGTTCTTAATTTTCAGTCACAATATTTCCAATGCAGTGAGATCTGTGTGTATTGTAGACTCAAGGCAAAAGATAACTTGGAAGTTTATGAGAAGTTTTCCAAGGAAAAAAGTTCTCATTTTCCTTCTGATAGATAGCGTTTTCCAATTTCAGTATTACAATTTCCTATGCGGCGAGATCTCTCTGTATTATGAACTCAAGTCAATACCTAACCTAAACGTATGTAGTTAATTTCACTTCTGATAGATAGCATTCTCAATTTTCAGTCACACAATTTTCTATGCAGTGAACTGTCTATACACAGAGGATTGCGTTAAGCTTACAACAAAGGAATGAGTCATACACAGATACATAGATACACATAGAGAACGATAATAAAAAAATCAATATCAAATTTAAAAAAAAATATTTGTTGGCCAAGCGTTACGAGGTCTCTGTTTTAACTCGACCTTCCAACTTTTGCTTTGTGTGTTTATTTCTTTGTTACACAGTTTTGGACAAACGTATTGACCGATTGTTTTGAAATTTGGTACAAATGTAACGTGTTTAAAGCCCGAATGACGTATGTGTAAGATTTTTCCCCATTCACTTCCGTTTCAATATCTGATTTAACAAAGGTTTTGTCAGTTTTGGCCAAACGTATTAACACATTGTTTTGAAACTTGGTACAAAGGTACTTAATATTAGCAGTTGAAAGAAAGCAGACCTCGCAGTATATTCTTAATTAATATACAGAACGCTCCACGTCAACGCTTGTAACGTTTTCCGCTAATTTAATCGGTAAACCGGTAAAAAATGTTGCTGGACCACCGATATTGGAAATGCTCTTTCACCACGAAGCGGTCAAATTATGATAGATTTTTCGTTCAGCCAGTATTACAGGAAATATTCAGCAACTACAGTCTCAATGTTGAATCAGAACCCACCATCTTGAAACGGAGACGAATGGAAAAATTCTTTCGGGCTTTATACAAGGTAAATTCGTACCAAATTTGAAAAAAAAATAGGCTAATGCGTTTGATTAAAACTGCCTAAATGCTATCGTTAATCATAGGCGGCCATATTGAAACGGAAGTAAATAGGAAAACTTTACACATACATCAGTTTGGCTACATACAAGATAACTTTGTTCCAAATTTCGAAACAATTGGTCAGTGCGTTTGAGTAAAAATGCCTAATTTACTGTAATTCAAAGGCCGCCATCTTTAAACGGAAGCGAATGAGAAAACATTTTACACATACATCGTTTGGGCTTTAAACGCGGTCCTTCGTACCTAATTTCAAAACAATCGGCCGATGCGTTTGGCCAAAACTGAGTAACAAACATATAAATAAATCGACAAAACATACTTTTTTTTTTTTGGTGTTTAACGTCCAACTATTGTGCACACTTGGGCTAATGCAGACGATGGGATGATTTATAACGTATGAAAATGCCAAGCCCTCGCCGGGAATCGAACCAGGGTCCTCGGGGTGAAAGCCTAGTACGCTATCCACTAGGCCACCGAGGCGGCTAACATACAAAGCAAATGCGGAACGGTCAAGTTGAAACAGAGACAATGACATAAGTGTAACGTTTTTCCCATTTCTTCCCGTTTCAAGATGGCGGTTTCTGATTAAACAATGACGATTGTAGTTGCTGGCTGTTTCCTGTAATACTGGCTAAACGGTAAAATATATTATAATGTTGACCGGTTCATGGAGAAAGGTCATACAATTTCCAATAAAGTTTGACCAGTAACATTTTGTGTAAATATTACTGTTATCGGTTATATTGGCGGTAATGTTTCAGCAGCGGTGCTTCAGAACGCCGCCGTAGAGCGGGGTCCAGGCAATTGAGAACATTCTGCGAGGTGAGGTGAACTGCTAGTTATAAATTCGAAATTATATACTTATGCTTTTTTTTTAATTTCGACTATATATTCTTTTTTTAAGATATCAAAAATAAGTTTATAAAAATCGGTTAGTGTCCGATTCTAGGCGCTGGGCTATGGTATGTGCTGCTGTTGTACTGCAGTGGCAGCTACTGTTATTACGCACGGCGCAGGATAGGCAATGTTCAGACACATTTTTGATTGTCGTGTACGTAGATTGCGTTCTGCCCCTTGCTACTGAAAACTGGATGAGACTAAATGTAGAACGATATTCCAAGTTGCGGATTTTTTTTCAGTTTCTCATTTTGTAAAGATAAAAAGCTTAAAAAAATGTTGCAAAAACATTACACGAACTTTCCCAAATTCAATTACCAAAAACAATTCTGAATCAACAGAAACAAAATTTCGGGCTTATTTCAAAACTTATTTTAAACAGTTTTGCTCAAAATTTTTATGATTGTACATATTTCTGTAGGTTAAACTCTATTAAACTGATTTTGATGAAATGTTTACCAATATCTCTTTTACCAATATCTCGGGAACATTAATATTCCCGAGGTGTTTATTAACTTTATAACATAGAATTAATAAAGTAATTGTATGAAATCCAAATTTGAAATTTGGTAAAAAAAAATATTAAAACAGGATTTTTTCTAACGATATTAATAAAATTTGGCACAATTGTATTTCATAAGAACTAAAACAAGACGTATAAGTTGGGAATACCAACGATCTGTTTCAGGGCAATATGAAAGAAACTGAAAAAATATATATATAGCTCTGTTTCTCAATATTGGTACATCAAATGTTATTCAAAATTTGTTCAAATTTTCAGTCAGTGTAGCGTGTTTGAAATAAACGCAATTTTTGATTTGGAAGTAAATTGAAAAAAAATTAACCCGATGTCGGCCAAGGTTAATTTTTTTACAAAAATTATTCCTCTACGTACGTAGCTACGTCTTTAATTTCAAATCTTCCTCACTGAAATATGTATATTCATATGGACCAAAATTTATGCAGATTGTGATGAACCAATTTTGATAAATTGGGCATATTTTCTGTTTTTGTTGAATTTTTCTTGAACCAGAGATTTCGTTGTTATACTCCCCGTTGATATATATTGAGTATATAGTCTATACTCAATAGACTAGCTGCACCTATTGAGAGGATTTAGACGTCCCTCGCGGTATCCGAGTCTAACAAACACTTACACTTACAACACTACACTTACGACTTAAACACTTTACACTCACACTTACATTTAGGGAGGCGATAATAGCCTCAATGTGCTCTTCGCCTTAAAATAACAAACAAAACAAAAAATCGTTGATATACTACTCATAGGTTCTGTTTGAGTAACTCATCTATGTCAAAAATAAACGTACTAGAATGATAACCCTTAAGAGAGATATGAACGTTCGCTGCTGGTGGCATCTTTCGCTAAAGTGTTAACTATACTTAAATAGATAATTGTACTGTTTATTTTCACAAACGTCGCTACCCCTGTCGTTGCATCTTGCAGCGTTCGTAGCGGCAGATAGTCGAACTACTTCAAATTTAGCCTCTGATATTGAACACGCTATTTATAATGTTGGCTGTACTTCTAATCCGTTTATATTCAATGCCTATGTGAGCTATATTTGAGCAAAATCTGATCAGATTTTGATAATATTTGCAACAGTTTTATGATAAAAAAACATTTTTGAAAAAGGAAAAATAGTCCCGAGATAAAAACACAGGAGACCTACTTGCCGAAAATTTCAATCGAAATCGGTCAACCGGTTTACAACAACAATGTGAACTTACTCGTAAAGGGGTAGTTACTGAAGTATGAATCACTATTTTGGATGTGTGGGATCTGACATCCGACAGTTTCATGAAAATCGTTACGATCTATTTTTATGTATTTTTTATACTTTACATAGGCTAGTGGGAAAGTAGAACGCACGTTTGAATAAAGTTTAATTAGACACGTCTGTTGAATAATCAGTATAAATATGCGTGGATATTGTCGGTTTGGCATCAGACCGCAGTCAGTTGTGACGCCAGCGCATGAACAATTATATTCAGCCACGTATCCAACGCGACATGTCATTTTCCAGATAATTTCTCGTTTTACGTAATTCACATTTCTATTGTTTTTAATATTTGTGCCCGATTGTTAGAAAGAGGTATATTTATTGACAATGGTTGTGTTAATGTTAGGTTCGGAGCGAGGCGAGCGACAATGGCCATTGTTGGGCGCGTCATGAATAACAATACCCGACGAAATGTTGACAATGCGTACAGATCGCCGACAATCACCGAGGCAGCACGCTTTTTAGGTTATGTTAAATGTTAACTGCTACGTATGAAACTGTGCCGGGCGGAAAGTGCTTTGATACTTTTTTATTATGTTTCAACCAGGAGGGACGCATCATAGCCTCAGAGTTAACATATGAAGGAACAGGTGTTTGGTACATAACTAGAGGGAAAAAACCCCTGCCCATTTCGTGTTTATTAATTAAATTATCAACATAGACACCAATTGTTACAGAGAACTTAATTTTTATTTATAATTTTGTTTTATTAATCAGCTGTTATGAAAGTTTGGTTGCCATGGAAACCAATATTAGAACTTAATTGTTATTAACTGCTGATTTTTACTATTCGTTTCTTATGGAAAATTTCCATAAAAAATTTTTTATCGTTTTTATGGAAAAATTTTTAAAAATGTAACTTTCCTCAAATTCCGGACGAAGGTATTAAAAATAAACTTTCAACCATATTTCTACGCCTTAGGACCAGTCTCTTACAATATTGCTTTCAAATTTTACCTTACCTTCACTCAACGCAAAAACATAACGCTGCAGTTTTAGGCCGGACGGCTACCAAATGCGAAGCGGAGCTGAGCTGAGATGAGTCAAGCTGAGCTGAATGAAGATGAATGACAACCGGAAACGGAGTTCAATCAGTTTAAATAACGCATTTGTATCTTTTAAATCTAAATATTTAGGCCCAATGTAACGGATTCTAGGAAACTACTATGTTTAAAAGTAGTGGGGGAGGAAGTCAGCTTCGAAACCGAACCTAGACAGAGTCGAAGCAATGCTGAGTGGTGCCGAAAGACACAGCTTGACTGGGCTCAGCTCCGTTACGCTTTTAGAGGCAGCAATTACATTAAACACAATAGTTTAGGTTCTGAATGCTTAGTCCGAATTAGGTTTTCAGCCGGTCTTAGGCGTAATACATGCAACTTTAGAATGGAGCTACATTAGACCAAAGCAAGACAGTGAGTATGGTTTTTAAGATCATGGTTTTAAGATCATTTATTAAAAACCATATAAGCCTATATATTTATTTAAATTTATGTAGCAATTTATATTTTGTAATTTTGGTTTGATTTGAACTAGGGGAAAACCGATTTTAGACAAATTTGTTGCACAACAAAATCCGTCAATTATTTTTTTTCAAAATGGCGAGCATTGAAAATTATTTAAAAAATCATATCAATTTTTACACGCCTTTGGAAATACAATTTTACCTGTCATAATAAGCGTTGACATCTGCTTAATAATTCAAATTTTTCAAAAATTGTATTTTCACGATACTAAGAAATTAGAACTGCTAATTTTGCAGATTTAACGCTTATTACGATAATTACAAATTTCAAGATTAAAATTTAATGTATTTTTAAAAAATTACCACAATGTTTGATCGTATTTTTCACAATAATGAACATGATCACTTATTGTCAGTTTAATTCTCTCGTTGACAATTAACGTTATAGGTTAATTTCAGTGTTGTTTGTGTTTTGAAATTCGTTTTCATCTTGTTAGTGTGATATCTTCTTTAAAATTTGAAGTTGTTAAAATTATAAACTGAAATGTAGCCAATGGGTTTATGCATGTGTTATAAATTTTAAAAACTTTATTAACGTTACGTACATAGGCAGTTTTACCTTATATATAGGGCTAGGGCTTTTGTATATATAGGGTATTTAATTTATATATATATATATATATATATATATATATATATATATATATATATATATATATATATATATATATATATATATATATATATATATATATATATATATATATATATATATATATATATATATATATATATATATATATGTGTGTGTGTGTGTGTGTGTGTGTGTGTGTGTGTGTGTGTGTGTGTGTGTGTGTGTGTGTGTGTGTGTGTGTAGGAGATTTTGTATATAGGACTTCTATATATAGTGGTAGTGGCTTTCGTATATATAGGGTTTTACCCTACTTATAGGGGTAAGGAGCTTTTGTACATAGGGTTTTATATGTAGGCGTAGGGTTTTTTACCTATATATATATATATATATATATATATATATATATATATATATATATATATATATATATATAGATAGATAGAGAGAGAGCTTTTTCATAGGGTTTTGTAGATGTATAGGGAGGTTTTCTTCATGGGGCTTCTGCATATAGGATTTTTACTCTGTATATAGGGATAGTGGGATTTTGTATAGGCCTAAAGGGTTACCCTGCATATAGGGATAGTGGGCTTTGGGATATAGGGTTTTTATTAGGGTAGCTCATTCTAAAAACTTTTTTTAATTACCTCAAAATGGATTTATGTTTAAAAAGAGTCGCATCAAACATTCCGTACATCTCGATACTTTCCTTACATAGTTATCGATACCGCTGGATCTCAGTTATGGGTAGAGTTTCGTCGAATTGCGAAACCTCCCGCCCACGCCTGCATCACGGTGTCTGGAACTGAGTAACATCCTGCCGGGGGATTTCCTCTGCCCGTCTGTGTGACTCAGAGTGGTGACTCCTCCGAATAATCATCGTGATATTTGCGGACACGAAAAGCGAAAATTTCGTTTTCCAACTTGATAGTGTAATTTTCTGCCTTTAAAAACGTCGTGTTTCGAATCTTTATGCTTGTGGAAAATCAGAAGACTTTTGGAAAACTGAACCTCTTTTATTTCGTCGATTTTTGTAAGATATAGCAATCTGTAGCCAATGGGTTTTCGTTAATTATACGAAGTTAATGAATTATTACCAATATAATACGTTTATATTGACACAAATTTTGTGTGTGTGTGTTTGTTTGTTGTGTATGTGTTTGTGTGTGTGTGTGTGTGTGTGTGTGTGTGTGTGTGTGTGTGTGTGTGTGTGTGTGTGTGTGTGTGTGTGTGTGTGTGTGTGTGTGTGTGTGTGTGTGTGTGTGTTTTAGTACTTCAACGTTAGCAAATAGTTTCCGATTTGATTCAAGCAAGGTACAGAATTCGATTTTGGTAATAGCTTAGTCAAGTTCTTTACCCAGAAAATTCAGTTAAAAAAATGACGGTCAGTCAAAATCTTTAAGAAAATATCATAACTTTTCATCATACATATTTTTCAAAATATAGTGGTCAGGGTTCATAGTGTTATTTTGAAAGTAAATTGAAAAATTTAGAATTCAATTTTTTAACACCGATTGTGATGATGAAATTATATTTTCAAAAAGTGTAAGATAAAAAAGTTATTGTTATGTAATATGATATTGTTACTTGTTGGAAATTCGCTTCTATCAGGTCGGCGGGACTGGCTAAACATTAATGACACATACGAGGCTCGTAGCTAAAATTAGTGGGGTTGCGGCTCCAAAAAATGTTTAGCTTTAGTTTTTAAATTTTTGTAAAACAAAACAAACATGTATAAAGAAAAATTTCTTTAGAAACTTGACAAAATCCTAAAAGAACAAAATCAAATATTTTTACTTTTACCTAAATTGTTACAGTTCAAGCTTAATATATTCATTTAAAAATGAAATCCATTTTTCTTGTTTTAATTTGCGCAAAAATGTCAGTAATATTCTCCTTGATGTATGGATGAAATTTTCTTCATGGATCAAATAATAATCATTCATGGATCAAATAGTAATAAGCAGGATAATAATCTAATCCTACACTTTTTCACATTCGAGAATATGGTACACTATTTTAAGCACATCATACGCGGAGTAAAAAAAATCTGCATGTCAGGGTCAGCACTGCGGGATCGACAGTGCTCTTCTCTCTCTCTCTCTCTCTCTCTCTCTCTCTCTCTCTCTCTCTCTCTCTATCTATCTATCTATCTATCTATCTATCTATCTATCTATCTATCTATCTATATATATATATATATATATATATATATATATATATATATATATATATATATATATATATGATAAATATATATATATATATATATATATAATATAATATATATATATATATATATATATATATATATATATATATATATATATATATATATATTCTCTCTCTTGCAGCTAGCGTGCAGCTTCCTATGTGCGCATGAGCACAGCAGTCAAACAACTCATCGCTGGAACTGTGAAGTGCATAGTGCCATTCAAAGATTTTTGTGTATCTTTTACATAAACTGAGGAATGGCTACTGACATTAAGCTTAAAGATTATATATTTATTGTAAAAGTAAAACAAAAGAATTAAAGAAAGAAAAAGAGTCTTGAGACGGGTTAAATGCGAATTTGCAAAACGAAATAACATGACACCACTTAACGATAATGTTTTCTTGATTTAAGCGTTTTTGAAAATCTGATTTCACCATTAAAATTAGCGTTCAAATGTATAAGTTAGCTTTTTGAATATGACAGCTGTAAGGTTTACTTGCAATGAAATTTAAAAAGTAATTTAAACCAAATTTTCAAATAAAGAACTCAATTAAACGTTACAATTTTTTAAAGATTTCTTACAGTCCCATTTTAAAAGTAATAACTGATTTTACTGGTGATAGAAAATATCCAAACTATTATCAAACTTGATTTTCTTGCTAAGTTTAAATATAATTGGATCAAAATTGCGAAAGAACGCACGCACGTACGCGCACGCACAAACAATTTTTTTATTAATGATCATTCAAAAAGAGTTATGTTGGTCAGGATCAGCGTCATTTCAAAGTCCTGCTGGGTCTGGGTTGCACCATGACGACTGTTTCAGTATTTCGCAATGGAAATTCACCAATAACGTTTTCTTCTGTAATGACCGTTCCAACAGGTTATTTTAAAACAGAAATTTGGCCGAAAAGTTATTTCAATAGGGATTTTCTAAATAAAATAATATTCAGTGTCCTACTTTAATGCAACTACCAACCATTCAGAGTTGATAAAGGTACAAATTTACTCTAACATCGGAACGACTGTCGAAGCGTGTTCCATGTTGTCTGAATTCGCGTTCCCACCGACTCGACGTACAGTTCGCGTGTCTGTCTGTCTGTCGTGGGAAAACATAGCTCCCTCTCTCTTTCTCTGCCTTCCACTATTCGCTTTTGATCACTTTCAAGAGATACCCCAGTACAGTAATGCTCGCTCAAGGGTGATCAAGGTTCGTTCAGTGACTTCGTGATTCGCGCTGCTTTTATTTTAATACAATAAATAGTTTATATTATCGTCATAGGTTCGGACTGACGACCATGTCAGAGTTGTGTTCACGTTGGGCAGAATGTTTATTCGTACAGTAAGCGCTAATTGATTGAAGCATTTAGAACGTCTGCTACCACTATCACTTTTGTAGAAATTTTGAAAAAACTTCCACAGACTGAATGAAATTATTTAAAAGATACACTTAAACAACAAAACAAAAACTTAGGCAGTGCAGGACTGCCCGACAGAAGTGACTACTTCTTTTGGCATGCCTGACTGTATACTTTTTCACTATTATGATTTAATTATTTTTATAAAAATTTAGATGCATGCAGGAAAGGACAACTCTTGAAAATTATTTTCGTATTAAATTTTCGCGAGTGTGTGTGTGTGTGTGTGTGTGTGTGTGTGTGTGTGTGTGTGTGTGTGTGTGTGTGTGTGTGTGTGTGTGTGTGTGTGTGTGTGTTGGTACACAATTTAAAAATTAACTGAAACTGTCACAGACTATGAATTTGAATATTTAGGCTATATAAGGGACTTCAATAATTAATCAATTTATAACCATACTTTTGACAGTTATACATGGCAGTTATACTGTCTAAGATAAATAATAAATACAATATTTGTGATTATGGCATTCAAAAATTGGTACAGGTCATGTATATTAAATAATTTAACTACACACATTTAGAAAATACGCATTTTTGAAATTAACATGAACAATAAACACAACCTCAATTGAAATGATATTGAAGCTATTGTGCGAAATCAGCTGTTTAGAAGTAGTCACTTCCAGTGTAGATATATATGCAAGAACAATGTATGCTGTGTGGTATGCATTACGGATTCAAGCGTGATGCGAAAGCAAATGTTTATACCCGTTTTGTCAACCGCGACCATACAAGTTTTCATTAAAAAATACATTTTATTAATCACTAAACAAACTACGTGACTAGAGTGCACGTGTGGTTGTGTTAGATTGTTCCATGACGGCAAACTGAATTTTTTCCACGTACAAAACATACACCCATACTCCGCGATAAGAAGTAGTCACTTCAAAAATGTTCCTGTTGTTTCTAACAATTTTCGAATAAATTTAAAGGTTTTAACTTAAGCCAGTTTAGAACTTAAAATAAAGTAATTTTCGTTTCAAGGTTAAATCTGCAAAGGAAAACAAAGTACGACTGTTAGGGAACATTTTTGTTTTTCGTCTTCTTTATTCTCTATTTGTAATTTTCATTTACTAGGTGTGTTCAGAAAGTAACGAGAATTTTAATTTTTTGAACAAAATATTTATATATTCTTCTACATTGATGTTATTGCCTTCTAAAGAGTCCCCATTGGAGATTATGCACTTGTGCCAGGATAATCCCCAACAAAGATTATGCTTTTTTCCAATCCTTGAAACACTTCTCGATTATTGAGATAGCCTTTAGTTCTTTCAGCGATGAGCTTTGAATGCCATCTACGGCTGTAAAACGAAGGCCCTTTAAGGTTCTCTTTATTTTTGGAAATAGGAAAAAGTCACATGGAGCCATGTCTGGCGAATATGAAGGGCTCGGGCACCGTTACAGTACTGTTTTTGGCAAAAAATTCACGAACCAGCAAGGAAGTGTGAGCTGGTGCATTATCGTGGTGCAAAAGCCATGCATTGTTTTTCCACAGATCCGGGCGTTTTTTTCGGATTGCTTCACGTAAACGGAGTTGAACTCCTTATTGACCGTTTCATCTGGTGGCAGGAATTCATGATGCGCTATGCCATTAATATCGAAGAACACAGTGAGCGTAACCTTCACGTTCGACCGCACTTGTCGAGCCTTTTTCGGTCTTGTCGAGCCAGAATGCTTCCATTGGGATGATGGAGCTGTAGTTTCGACGTCATATCCATAAACCCATGTTTCGTCACCTGTTATAATACGTTTCAGTAATTCTGCATCGTCGTTGACTTCATTTAGTGACTCCTGAGCAACTTCCATTCGCCGCTGTTTTTGTTCAAAATTCAACAATTTTGGAACGAATTTTGCTGCCACGCGTTTCATACACAAAATAGTGGAAACAATGTCATGTCATGATCCAATCGATATGCCAACATCATCAGCGTCCTCTCTAATTGTGACTCGGGGATTGTTCATAATAATTTCTTTCACTTTTTTCACGTTTTCATCGGTTGTTGATGTGTTGGGGCGTACAGGACGTTTGTCATCTTCAACGTCTTCACGACCTTCTTGGAAACGCTTATACCACTCGTAAACTCTTGCTTTACTCATAGCAGACTCACCATAGGCCTTTGTTAACATTTCACACACTTTGTTACACTTTATTCCATTTTTTACGAAAAATTTGGTACAAATTCTTCAATCCATTTCTTTTAACAAACGAAAATCGCCGAGCTCATAAAAACACGTCTAACCTTAGTAGCTGTCACAGACAAAGTCAACAATGAAAACAGCTGAAAGTTTTATCACACTTCAAGGGCATGTATACAAACATAATGTTTGACAATCAGACTCTCCAAGCCCGCGAAATTCAAAATTCTCGTTACTTTCTGAACACACCTCGTACTCAATTGAAGTTGTTTTGATTTGTAAATTTCAATAAATGTGTATATGTGTACAGTTTAAATATAGTAGACTAACACTAACAAATAATTGAGACAGCCTTTAATTTACAATATGATACTGTCTAAAGTTTAGCAAAAATTTATTTCCGATTTCGTGAAAAGAGATGTTTTGGTATTTTGTCTCTAAATCATTTTTATGAAGATAACGATACCCATTCTGTTTTTAAGGTTGTTACTTAGTGATGTAATTTTTGTGTTTTTATTACAGTTTATTCAGACATTTCCTATTACTTGTGCATATAAAGCAATACACACGTTTCGAGAGTATAGATCGATACTCTTGATTCTCTTGTCTCAACTCTTGTTCTCAAATGCCTTAATATTAAAGTTTTTGAAAGTCCGATTTTACCATCATACTTATATTTAAGAAGTTCCTTTAAACAATTTTCTACACTGAACATGCAAAGATGAAGCTGACAACGGTTTAAGATTTTCAAATAACTTTAAATTTAAAAAATATGATTATTGAGGGATTGTATGGACTTACAGACGGTTAGATGGATTATGCTGAATAACGAACCTAACCTATGAATTAACAATATGAAAATGTGTGCGAAGTTTGGTTTTTCGATTATCAAAATGTTTGCTGAACCTCTCTTTGTGTTTGTTACGCAGTTTTGCCTAAACACGTCGACCGACTGTTTTGAAACTTGGTGAAGCTCAAAAGATGTATGTGTACAATTTTTGCCCATTTACGTCATAACGACGGCCCCTAATTTAACGATGACGGTGTACGTGATTTTGGTCAAACGCATTGGCCGATTGCTTTAAAATTTGGTACAAAGATACCTTGTTGTAACCCAAATGACGTATGCGTAACATGTTTTCCTAATTACTTCCGTTTCAAGATGACCGCCTCTGATTTAACGATGACGAGTGTGTGACAGTTTTAATCAAACGCATTAGCCGATTGTTTTGACATTTGGCACGAAAGTACCTCGTATAAAGCCCGAAAGATGTAAATCTTTTGATGCCGCCTCGGTGGTCTACTTGATAGCGTACTAGGCTTTCACCCCGAGGATGCGGGTTCGATTTCCGGCCAGGGCTTGGCATTTTCATACGCTATAAATCATCCCACCGTCATTAGCACAAGTGTACACAATAGTCGGACGTTAAACAAAAAACAACAACAACAACAAAAAACAAAAAAATGTAAATCTTTTGAAAGATTTTTCCATTCACTTCCTTTTCAAGATGACTGGCTCTGATTCAAAGTTTAGAATGTTGTTGATAGTTATTTTTTAATACTGGCTGAATGGCAAAACCTATTATAATTTTGACAGTTTCGTGGAGAGAGCATGAAACAACACTTTCCAGTAAAGTTGGTCCAGTAAAATGTTTCGTAAATATTACGGTTACTGGTCAAATTGGCGGGAAACGTTACGAGCGCTGTCGTGGAGCGCTCTGTGGATTAATTAAGAATGTACTGCGAGGTGAGCTGTTCTTTGAACTAGTTAGATATTTTTTGAAAATATGTTTAAATCACGTTCGCAAGACAACTGCAAGCGCGATTTTCGAAAGGAGGTGAACATTTGAAAAGAAATAACTATATTTGCTGGCTGGTGAAGCGAGCAGACTGGTTGGAGCTTTGTGCCTACAACCGCCGTAGACTTTGCCGAGCTGAATGAACCGCCGTCCGGTGTCCCGCTGGGAGCTATTGTCTCTTCACCCATTCACTAATCCCTGTAATTAAACTATTAATTTATCATTGGCTTTGATTGACGGCTTCGACAAAGAACATTCTGCACTGCTTGATTGTGTTCCACTCGTGGGAGAACCGATTTGCATTCGCTTCATTAATCCTGTGCTGTACTGTAACAGAAGTGTTGGTTTACAGTCTTCCAGAGTCTTTGGGGGAATTCTTGACCGAGCGATGCGAAGTCTGTTTTAAATCGACCGTTCGGCGTTTGGTTTGTGTTTCTTTGTTTGTTTGTCATGCAGTTTTGGTTAAACGCATTAACAGATTGTTTTGAAATTTGAAAGAGAGTACCTTGTATAAAGCCCTTGTACCTTGTATGTGTTAGATTTCTCAAATTCACTTCCTTTTTAAAAATGGCATTCTCTCATTTAACGACGACGAGTGTAGTTGCTGGCTATTTCATGTAGTACTGGCTGAACGGCAAGACCTATCATAACTTTTATCATTTCATAAAGAAAGAGCATAAAATGTCCAACGAAATTTGTTCAGAAACCTCTTCCCTAAATATTACGGTTACAGGTTAAATTGACGAGAAAGGTTACGAGCGCGTCAGAGAGCTGTCGTGGAGCGGTGACAGTTACGAATATACCGAGGTCTACTGTTTTTTGAAAAACTAGTAAAAATGTGACACCAGTCTTCCATCAACTGTAACAAATAGTGCAGATACTATACCTTCAAATACTTCCCCAAAAGGTCTGGTTAACACACCCTCCGACATAATGGTTTACAATAAATAAATTCGCACATATTTTGCAAAATATGAAGACTCATGACATAATTAAAATCAGTTTAACAAATTTGAAAGACATAACTGTTAGGTTCTTTTATTTCAAATTTGCTACAAGTTATGTTTAGCGTTATTAAGCTTCTTTACGACCAAAACTTAAGCGATATCTGATGAACTTATTTTGAAAAAATAGGTTGAGTTATTTTATAATAACTAATCATCCGAATTTTTTCTGCCGTAGTGATCAATTTTGTTTGGATATTTATGAACTACATTAGAGAAAAATTTTATCCAGATAATTTGAGAAGATTTTGAGAAAATCCGATTTTTAAGAGTTTTATTATTCGGATGGGAATTAAAAATCTTTATATGCCTATATGAACAAACGAGAATTACTTACCAAATTTAATCAGAATCGGTGGCCAATCAGTTTAGTTTGCAACAATGTACAAAAACATTCGCACACAAGAAGCATCCAAGTTAAATATTCAGATTTTGTTAAAATTTTGGGCCATATCAAGACAAATGACTCAAGTCAATGTAAGCAAATTTCAAGTAAAGTTACGGTTCAGGAATAAAAATAAATAAAATAAGTTGTTTGCGCAGAAAATTGCTTTCTTTTTAATTTGACACCTGGAGTTAATTAATTTTTGAGTTTTTCGTGTTCAGGCTATATGAATCTGAGAAAATCTGAGACATTTGACCGATTTCTACTGTCGGATTTTTTTATTAAAGACCTATGACTTTGATTCGTTGTTACAAATAAAGGAAAAATAATACATCCCTTTATCTTCTTAATTTTTGTATCCTTAACAATTACAAATGTACAATTTGTTTAGAGGAAAATGTTTTTAATAGAAAGCAGTTTTTCAGTCTTTTTGCTGTTGTAGAAATTTAAGATTTTACCAGACCAAACGTTTTGGGAATAACGATTTTTTGCAGCGATTGAACACAGCGTTGGTTGTAAACAGTGTAGGGGTCTACTGGAAATTGAGATCTTTACTAAGTGATTTACTAACTACGCTTTTGTGAAGCGTGCTTAATTTTGTAGTTATTGATTTTCACATGTTTTTGCACGAAAATAACCGTTGTAATTTAGAATTTCGTTGGTCGTTATGTGCTAGTTACAAGTTATTTGTAAAAGTGGTACTTTAAAAACTAAATTACAAGTAACAACAGCGTTGGGCTGTACTCATTGATGGAGGTTCAGTTTGGGTCTTACTGGACATTGTGGCCGAGTCAGATAGGTACACAGTCAAGTCACTTGAGTTGATTGTCAGCACTGACGGATTAATGCAATTTTGTGGATGGGGCGTTTGGTTGTGTTTAACGTCCAACTATTGTGCACACTTGGGCTAATGCAGAAGATAGATTCAATTTAAAGAGAGTCGGTTAGGGGAAGAGAATTTTCGAAATAATATTGTCAAATACTAGCACTATTAAGATGTTTTGAGACTTTAAACGCGTATAAAATAAATGTAAAAATTTACTCCATTTTAGACAGAAAAATCACTTGATTTTCTTAGATTCCTAATTTTTAAAACTTTTACAAAACTGGCTCCATTTACATAACGTCCTCTATTGTCAATATATCTATCTATAATGGTTTATATAGCTGCAGTTACTCCAGTTGCTTTACCCATACCGGTAACGCTGATCTCTCATCCTCAATAGCCTAAACAAGTCCAGTTAAGCGTCAAAACAGATTCTCAACCAAGTTTTGATGAATTTTAGAGTCGAGATCTTTCTGTCGTTGCAGTTAACGCAGGAAAAGAAGAGAGAACCAGCGTAAAATATCTAATTGATTAACCCTCTTCTCACTCTCAGTGCAAGCATTTCAAGGTGCACAAACATGTACATAGAAAGTTGAGTTAGGGATAATGTGACGGGTTTCGGGACCCTTGGAGGCCTTTGACTTTTTTCTCGAAGCTGCGATACTTCCACTTTAAGAAAGTCAAATTGGATCTTTTACATTTTTTTTGTCTCCTTCGCCCCCCCCCTATAATCAGTTTTTGATCGTCAGCTGCTACAATTTACAGCTGTTCGGTTTTCGCTTAACGCAACATATCACTAAGAAATAACAACCGTAAAATTTCCTCATTGCTCTGTCAATTTAAAATCAGGGGGCTACATTTTTAACATTCTGAGAAACAAGACAAGATTTCCAAGAAATGGAAGACAAAACAGATTTTGTACTGTACTTCTTTAACAGTACAATATTTGGGTTTATAAGCAATTCTGAACCACATGACATTAATTTGATAGTCCTGCACCCACCCTCACACATTTCCACACTTAAGTACTATGTACCGTAGGCTTATCGATGTCAAACATTTTTCTAGTGTACTGTGACAAATCAATCCTTAACGTTTCATTGTTTAATATGTCGGTGGCACACAGGTGGTTATAAATGAAAGCTCCAGCGTATTAAATTCAAACAGCTGTGTATTTGTCAGATCGTAATTTATGAAAATATGCACAAATCTGCTTTCATTCGTAAATCTCCAAATCAGTTTATATTAAGTTTGTGCAAGTCCGACCGGCAGTTTTACAATTGCAACACTCGGTGCGTATCCACTGTTGCTGAACCCGGATTGTAACTTCACCGCGTATCTTTTATAGTTATCTGTTGTTAGTATTAATTCAATAATAACTTTAATTATTCGATGTTTTATAAGTAATAATGATATAATTATTATGTGTATATTCTCTTTTTATTTGTTTCACCCAACTTTGGGGTACACTAAATCAATCACTTTTTAATGTTCTGTGCCTTCCTCGTAGCCCAGTATTGCTTCATATGTTGTGATCTTGCTTTTCTTTCTTCGTCAGAGATTTGGATCGTTCGCTTGGATTTGACCTTGCCTTGGAACCGTTGCTTCTTGTCCTTGGTTATTGTTTTGGCTGTTCTGTCCATGAGCATAGTGTCAGTGATTTGTAGTTCTGTTACGTCTTTCTCTGTTTCTCTAACCAAAGTGGTTTGGCTCTTTTATTGCGAAAGTAGTCAAATATTTTTTTGGTCAATCTATTTTTGTCCATTCGGAGGATGTACCCATAAAATCAATTCTCCTTTTTCTTATTGTGTCTGATAGTGTTTCAGTATTTTGGTAAAGAGTGTCATTATTATTATAATGTGTATATATTATTATATACACATATTATATACATAAATATGTGAATTATAAATAAAACACCACATCATGCCTACATCAATAAATGGTAGGCCATCATGCCATTTATGTAGGCCTTAATGTAAATATTATTTGATTAATATTATTACAAGCGGAATAAGCAGTAGGCTATATCAGAAAAAAATAGTAACTCTGTATAAAATCAAAATAAAATTTTGAAAAAATCCAGTTACATTCAGAACATCATCGATAACAATCGCTGCATAAGAATTTATTTATCCGTAAAACTCTTGAACAAAAGTTTAATCAAAAGCAAAGTCTATGTTTTCTAGACATATTAGTCTTAGAGACACTTAGGATAGCCGTGTAATTACATTATTTTTCGTTTGCTTGTAACAATGAATCAAAGTCAGGGGACTGTAATAAAAAATCCGATAATTTTATGAGTGTGAAACAGTGCATACGTTTCGTTTAGATAAATTAATTGAATTGTAAAGGGTGTGCAATTATTTTGCAACATTTATTTGCCCGGTATAAAGTGGCTCGACCGAGTAGAACTAATAGTAGACTTGTCAGAGGGCCAGAAGAACATTTCCTATCGCAGCTCAGCCTTGTTAATTGCCCCGCTGCTATCTGCGCCCAGCCCGCCTGTACAGATAATGGTCTACTAATCGGAAGCAAATATTGGTCATGGCCCAATATCCGGCGCTGCGCAGGAGTGGTCTTTGTTTTATGGGGCCTTCCCCCTTCCTCTTCCTGACAAACAACCGGCGTGTCGGCCCTGGCCTGTGCGAAACGTCAAACTGTAAATATAGGCTAAGCTGTGAATCTTACTTAAGGTGTAAATAATGTTCGGACACACTTTTACTTTTTAGACATTATGGTGATTGTGAACGATATTTTATTGAGACTGATCAAACTATATGTTTGCAGGTTTCCTGGCTTTGGTTTTACTTGGATGTCTGTGCGTCTGTTACCGTGGACATTGCTGGAGGTTATCAAATTGATCAGTTTTAAATGGTATTTATCACGTAGATCTGATTTGTCCGTGTCTGAAGACTGCTTGTAAATAAATAATGGCAGCAAGCTGTCTCGCTGACATGACAGCAACGAATTTCCAAAAGTATTTTTCTTTATTTTACCCTTTTTGAAATACAGATTTCACCATCATAATCAGCATTAAAATATGCATACATTAGCATTATAAACTTTAAAGTTATATTGAAAATTCGAAAATGAACCCCGACCACCGTCAAAAGATTCTTTAATTTCTACGGACTTAGAAAATTCAATGCAATATTAATGTAGACTTTAACGCTAATTACGATAGTGAAATCGAATTTTCATAACAGTTTATGACAAAATAGTAACGAATTTTCAAAGATTTGAAATGGCCATTTTTTTTTTTTTTTTTTTTTTTTAACGTCCGACTATTGTGCACACTTGGGCTAAGGCAGACGATGGAATGAATTATAGCTTATGAAAATGCCAAGCCCTGGCCGGGAATCTAACCCGGGTCCTCGGGTGAAAGCCTAGTACGCTACCAACTAGGCCACCGAGGCGGCTGGTCACCATTTTGAAACTGTTAAACGATTTTTTCTGATTAAATGCCTTGTCCAAGATTTTTTGTGCCAAATATTAATCAAACTAAAATTGCGAACTTGAGCGTGTTGACACACACACACACACACACACACACACACACACACACACACACCACACACCACACACACAAATTATAATATAATATAAATTATTATTATAATTATAATTATTATAATATAAATTATAATACAATAATTACTGCTCGACAGCTCTTTATTGTAATAATTTTTTTTATTTTAAGGCGAAAAGCACATTAAGGCTATTATCGCCTCCCTAAATGTAAGTGTGAGTGTAAAGTGTTAAAGTAGTGTTGTAAGAGTAAGTGTGTGTTTCACCTCAATGTGCTTTTCGCCTTAAAATAACAAATATATATATATATATATATATATATATATATATATATATATATATATATATAGTAGCTTGTAATCTTGAAGGTCCAGTGTTTCCACTGGGTTTTTTAGAACCAGGGATTGTTAGTTCCTGGAGCGTTACGTACAGCCGCATCCTCTGGACAGTCTTCGGTTCTATGGACACATCAGTTGACTCGCAACAACGAGACTTGCCAACAGAATCCTTAAGTATATACAAGGAGTCAAATCAAAAACGTCGTGGATCGGTCAAGTCAGAAATACATGACGCAGAAATAGACTCAACAGACGTTGGAAGAAAGGAACACATACAGGAGAAAGATGCTCGGTTGGAAGGTCCCAGAGAATGAAATCTCGAAGAGAGAAGGAGTAAAATGGACGGAGGAGCGGAAGAGGATCCATGGGGACAGGATGAGGGAGGTGTGGAGGATTAGAAGGAGCAAGACATGAGTCGGAGTGCTTTGCGTGATCCAACAGGGTCTATACGCAGATAATAATAATAATAATAATAATAATAATATATATATATATATATATATATATATATATATATATATATATATATATATATATATATATATGTGTGTGTGTGTGTGTGTGTGTGTGTGTGTGTGTGAAGTTTTAACGACCCCTCTAACCTCTAAAAAGATATTAAGTGATCAGGATCGGTTCTCATTTTAAGGGGTAAGTTCCGAGCTGGTCTTACCATTATGACCGTTCCGAGAGCTCCTTTTGTAATGGGAATCTACTAATAAAGTAAAAAAAAAAACTAAAATGCAGCCTATTCACCCGAAATTATACTTAGAAATAAGTCTTAGCCTAGTTGACCGAACAAAGCGAGTTCTCTGTTTCAACTCGACCGTTTAAGATTTGGTTTGTGTGTTTGTTACACAGTTTTTGACCAAACGCATTGACCGATTGTTTTGAAATTTAGTGCGAGGGAACATTCTACAAAGTCCGAAAGATGTATGTGTAAGATTTGTTTCCATTCACTTCCGTTTCAAGACGGTGGGCTTTGATTTAAAGTTAAGCGAGTAGTTGCTGGTTGATTTCTGTAATACTGGCTGAACGGCAAAACCTATCATAATTTCGACCATCTCATGGAGAAAGAACATACAATTTCCAATGAAGTTGGTCTAGTAATATTTTTCGTAAATATTACGGTTACTGGTTAAATTGGCGGAAGAGGTACAAGCGCTGTCGGGGCGCGCTCTGTATATGAGCTGGAATTTCAAAGTCAAAGTTTTAAAGAACGTTACTGAATTCGAGGCGTATTGTGTACCTGGTGCTTATAATAATACCTGAACACTTTGACAAATGACCTAGTGCCGTTAAAGGCGCCCTAATACACATCGGACTGTAGTGTACGTGACGAACGCGCCGTTTCTACATCTACCGCAAACATGGGTCCGGGGTATCTCAATGGGTTAAACCTCACGACACGCCGAAGCATTGATAACTGTCAAATCGAGGAAGTGATAAGACCCGCTGCCATAGGGAGGGTCGGCACTCAAGTCCTTTGATTGTCGGCATACCTTCAACATTTCTACAGTTGACGAACATTCCTATAGTTTTATTTTAGGAATAGGAAACCACCGAATGAGCACTGATTCCAATTTAAAAGTTAAAATTAAACGGTAATGAAATGCAATCGAAATTTTTATATAATTAAAACATATTGATATCCTGAAGATCAACGATGAAACTCTTTAGTATCTGTGGACCCTGTCAGACTATCTTTTAAAAATAAAAACAATAAATAAAAAAATTTTATAATTATCAAACACAGTTCTATCTCAACAAATAACGGAGTAATCTGTACTTTTAATCAACATTAGTCTTTTAGAGAATGGATTCAATATGGCCGACCGTTTCCATAGATTGATGAAAAAGAATATAATTATACTGACTCTATGTATGTATCAAAGAAAATAAATATTACAAACACTAGGCCTACTCAAAATTCACGCATTAAATTATTTCCCCAAAAATCTAGTTTGTAAGCTTCCTTTAAAAAAACCAAAATATCGATCTAATATCGCAAATGTCTTGTAATATTTGAATAATCATATTTTTAAGTCAATACCAAAATTGAAATCAAAGAAGTATAGGCTACAGTTCCAGAATAAATCAAATAAAATAAACCCGATTGAGATTGAGGTTAGAATTTATTTTTGTTTTTCGATTTACTGCATAAACTTAAAATTAATTTACAGTGACGAGATTTTTCAAAATCTGATTAACCGATTTTGAGAAATTATGCCATATTAAAATTTTGTGTATATTTTCTGAACCAGAGATTTTTATATCACAATACTTTCTTTAAACAGTGAGGAAGTAAAAAATGAAACTAAAGCAATCAGCTGTTTGGTCTATAGGTTGGAGCACAGATGCTGAAAGTTTTAATTACAGACAATTTCATGGATTTAGAGTATCTCAAAACGGATATTCAAAATCTTTTATTGAGATCAGTGTTACTACAACTCGCTCTCGCTCTCTCTGTGGTGTAAAATTTTGTTTTTTCGGAAAATAAATAATGCGCGAATTGTCCGGTAAAACCACGTGTGGCCTGGCTCATGTATTATTAAACACGTATCGGAAAGGTTAGGTTTGCATTTGAAATTCAGGCTATTTAAACGATAACAATAAAACGAGAGTCGGCCGAGGCGTGTGTCCAGCTGTCTGGGTGGCACTGAACCGCGTCTGCGACCTGTCTCTATAGCGTCTAAACGGTGGAGTGTTAAATACATTCAACATTAATGACGTCACTATCAGCAGACTAATGATGCGTTTATAAATTCAAATTATAACTATTATGTTTCGATTTAAAAAGTACACGTGTGGAACTCTGGGAGTTGCTGACGGAAGGGAAGCGTTTGTTGATGATATCTTTGCTGAATGTATAATTAGTTTGAAAATATGTTTACAAATATCTCGTTTTGTTTAAATAAATAAATACGCGAAACTAGCTTAGATATTATTTACTGCAGTTATAGTAAAAGATCGGTTGTTTTATATTAACTCGTAACGATCAGCTGATTTTATTGAACAGCTGATAGGCTATAATAAGTTTCAGATTATGTTGTTAAAAACTAGCAATATTAACAACAATTATTATAAACGTCTGTATTAATTTCGAATGTAATTATAAACGGTTACAACGTGCACGTGTTCTTCAATAAGGAAAAATACCGGAACCAAAAAACAACGACGTTTTCATATAATACGAGTGTACTGTTAGTTTTTCGTTCGTTCCATATTTCCGTTAAATTTTTCCGTTAGGCAGACTTTTTTTCAATTCACTTCTCTCGCCAAAGCTAATATTAAAAGCTTCGCTTAAAAAGTCATTGTTCAAAACTTTTTGGGGATACTTCTACAATTTGTACGGAAATTTTTAAACTAATTTTGAATTTTTTGAAAGAGCAAAGATTTTCTTCACGTTTATAAAATACGTGATGTCACATAATTTATACCAGTACATAAGACATACAAAAAAGGCATACAAAAATATAAGTAATTTATCAATTTTTCAATACGGTACATACAAATTTAGTAATAAGCATTATGTTTTTAAATTACACTCAACTTATTCTTACAAACACAGTAATTCTGTAAAAAAACAATGAATAGATTCCTAAAGTAATACAATATTAATATTGTTAAATTATTCTGTATAAGTGGTTTTAATGAAAAACAAATGATTTCTTAAAATTAATTTAAATTTATCAGAACTACAGCCTAAATAATAAATTTTATGATACAATGTTTTTGCAATATTCATATAAATTTTACAATACTCATTTTAAACTAATTAATATAATTAAAGAAATAACTGATATAACCTAGCACTATTGTCTGTAATATAAATTATATCAATTTTATAATTTGAAACAAATATCTGTAAAAAGTTAGGCTATTGTACTACAATAATTACTACTTCACAATAGAGTAGTAGGTATTTCTAGGCTATTAGAAATATTATTTTAAACTTAAAAACATAACAAAGTGTAAACACTAACACAAACACTACATTTACATTTTTTGTTTGAAAATTTTAATTTGACCTAAGCTATTTAAACAAAATATAGAAAAATGTGATGTATTTATTGTTTTAATTTTACAGAAATTTTTATTATGATTTAATATTTTTATTTTAGTGTCCATAATACACTGAATTCTTACCCAAACACGCCAGAATGAAAGGTGAAATGCACGTAGTACCAAAACCCGACATCAGAGCTCTCTGAACTCTTTTTTCTACTTCCTGTCCATCCTTGAGTCTATAAATTGCTGCAGAGACGTCAATTTATCTTACACTCGATTGTCTAATTAATATCATTAGTGATTCCTAAATTAACAAATAACTTAATTGTAGTCTCAAAAGCTAACCTAAAAAATGATTCATTTTGATTCCGGTAGATAGCGTTCTCCATTTTCAGTCACACAATTTCCTAATGCAGTGAGATCTCTATGCGTTATAGGCTCAATGGTAATACTGACATAAACAAACAGATTGATAACTTCAATTTGAATATGTATAAAAAATATTTATTGTTACTTTTTGTTTTTATGACTACTACTTCCAACTTAGCTCTGTGAGACTTAGTAGGCCTATGTTCGATGTTTAACAGACAATTCGGTAATTTTTCACTGTTTGGCAATCACTAACAACTTTTTCCATATTGATATATATTGTTTACTTTTGCTTTTTAACAACGCATTGACATGTTTAAAGAACCGAATCAAAAAATAAAAAAAAAGATAACGGTAGGCCTTTAAAGCAGAGTATTTTATCTCTCGGTAAAATAAGGGTTAGTTTTGCCCGGTTGCAATCAGTAACAATGGAATCTTTTTTGTGTTTAACGTCCGACTATTGTGCACACTTGGGCTAATGCAGACGATGGGATGATTTATAACGTATGAAAATACCAAACCCTGGCCGGGAATCGAACCCGGATCCTCGGGGTGGAAACCCAGTACGCTATCAACTAGGCCACCGAGGCGGCTCAGCAATGGAATCGTGTAGTAGCTAACACGAAACATGTTTTGCTAATAATTTAGAGTTTACATTAATCTAATTTTATAGTTCTTTCTGAAAACGAACAATTTTTTTCAAAATGTTTTATACTGCCACAACGTTTTACCACGATCAAAGAATGTCCGGAATGCGAAAATAATAGGTTTTTTTTATAATGAAACGGGAGAGGTATTTGTTTGTTGTTCAGAGATCTGAAATGTGTTTATTTTTGCTTGTTAAAAACAGATAGACGTGCTTAAAGAGTCGCGTCAACAAGATAATGAAAGAAAAAGTATAAGGCGGGTACAGTTTAAAAAAGGACATGGCGTGAAGTGACTGTGCCCTGTGCCTACGAAAATATCAGTTCGTAGGTCGTCTGGTTGAATTTATTATTAATTTTGTGCTTATTAACAACAGATTAATATGTTTAAAATATTAGGAAAAAGGAAAAAACAGAATTACTTCTAGGCATACCGTATTAATTAAGTTAGCAAGTGTTGCCAACCTAACTAAAATAATATTCGTAGAAGTAACGTTCGTCAGCATTCCTTGTCTCTCAGACATTTTAAACATTTTAATCTGTTCTTATCAAACATCTGCTTATCAAGGCCAGATTAAGCTAGCTAAACTAACGTGGCATGCGTTGAAATGAAAAACGTTGATCACCTTTTCTTGTTTTCCGACATTTTTAAACATGTAAATCTTTTGTTATGAAGTAAAAATAAACAATATATTTCGAAGCGAAAAAAAGTTATTTGCGACTGCCAAGCGGTAAAGGAGTAACGACTTTTTATTTGCGACTCTGCCGTCCCAAAACCGTTGCGATACAAAACTTTCTTTGCCGTTCGATAAACTCTGTTCACGTTTACAGTAATACCAACACAATATCAATGCGATGCGAGTTTGTAAAGGTTTGAAAATGACTTAAAAAAGATCAATAAATTATCTGTTAACTACTGAATAGCACTTTCTTAAAACCTACAAGTACAGTACCACAATTCTATTTGAAATTAAAAAAAAACTCGTCAAAAATAACAGCTGATGGTTTAATGAATCCCGATTAAATCTTTACGGAATACAGAGTATTTTTTGGAAGTTCGGGCAATTAATAACGAAATCAATGCCGTTTAAAATGTTTAACTTGTTTTTGAAAGAGGTGGTAATTTGATTAGAAAATACAAAAATAGTCGCATTAAAACTTTTTTTCATATGATGTTGAGTTTAGCGAATTTCCATTCGAAAAATGTGTTATTGGGGCAGCCATCAAGTAAGATTCAAACCCGGGTTCTTAAAATGAGCATTAAGTGTCACCTCTAGATCACTTTTTGAAGAGTCGTTGATAAAATTTATATATATTATTATATGCAAGCGAGACGCTAGCACTCCACACAAAAGCTACCATGGAGGATATTTTGAAGGAAGAACGCAAAATCTTGAGGAAGATCCTTGGCCCGAGATTAACAGAAGATGGATACAGGTTGCACTCCCGGAAGACCACAGAGAAGATATCTAACCTGGCAGCAGATATCAGAAGGAGGCTTCGGTTCTATGGACACATCAGTAGACTCCCAACAACGAGACTTGCCAACAGAATCCTTAAGTATATACAAGGTGTCAAATCAACAACGTCGTGGATCGCACAAGTCAGAATAGACCTACATGACGCAGAAATAGACTCAACAGACGTTGAAGACAGGAGCGCATACAAGAGAAAGATGCTCGGTTGGAAGGTCCCAGAGAATGAAATCCCAAAGAGAGCAGGGGTAAAATGGACGGAGGAGCGGAAGAGGATCCATGGGGACAGGATGAGGGAGGTGTGGAGGATTAGAAGGAACAAGACATGAGTCGGAGTGCTTTGCGTGATCCAACAGGGTCTATACGCAGATAATAATAATATATAGGTATTGTCATATATATATATATATATATATATATATATATATATATATATATATATGTGTGTGTGTGTGTGTGTGTGTGTGTGTGTGTTTTAGCAGGCTAGTGTTTGCAATTTCGATCCGTTTTGATTCATACTTGGCATAAAAATCGATTAGGCTATGGTAATAACTTGAACAACTTCGTTAACCAGCAAAATTCGTTTAAACAATTTCAGAATAGCGGCCATTTTAAATCTTTAAAATTTTTACATGTTTTTAAGTCTGATTTCGCCACTGTAATAAACGTTAAAAATTGCTTACGTTTCCGTTGAAATGTTTTTGACGGCGGTCAAAGTTCATTTTCGTATTTTCAATGTAATTTAAAAGTTTAATATGCTAATATATGAAGATTTTAATGCTGATTATGATGGCAAAATTAAAATTTCAAGAAGAGTAAGATAAAGAGAAATAGTTTTACAAATTCGCTTCTATCATGTCAGCAATACAATCAAGAGTTGAGATACATCGTATTCAATATTAGGAATGAGTTAAAACTTTGTAGTAATGTAGACGATTACTTGCTGGCAATTTCTACTTGGACATTTTATCAGTGGATTTGGAAACGCGACAGCGTTCCTCACATTTCAATCAGATCTAAACTTGAGCGTTTCACTTCTAATGCTCACAATAATTATTCAGTACTAGAAAGTCTATGGGATGTTCTTGTGTAGTGTTGTTATAAAGGTCAACAAACATTTTAAATAAAAAGACAGCGATAAAACAGGAATCGTTCGGGGGACAGTTTGGGTGGTACGGCGCACCTCGGGGATTAAAATATCAACCATACTTCTCAATTACTCAATTACACGCGGGCCAGTAATATTAGCATTTTATGATTTGGTGAAGGCAGTAGTGGGCCTCGGGGGGTCCGGGTGGCGACATCCACTTCTGTCCCCGGCTCGTTCAACGGCGATTTATCGGCCGTGTTCTGGCTGGGCGCGCGTAGGCGGACGTCAAATTTGAATTTCTGGAAAAGGTAGCGGTTATAAACAAAACATTGTGCGCGCGGTACAAAATATTGGCGCTCATTTGAATAACCGGGAACGTTTATGCGTGTCCGTCTTTGTTGAGTCTTGATTATTTCTTGGCGGGACTTGTCACAAATATTGCCGTTATAGAGAGGACTTAAGTGACAAGAAATTTTTGGTGAAAATAATCATTTTCGCAGAGTAAAAAAGTTGTTCGGGGATGTCCGATTACCTAGAGTTAAAAGCCTTTTGTTCAAAATTCATTCGAAGGCATTTCCGCCCATTTAAACACTTTTGTTAAACGGATTTTATTGATTAATTGTGGCACAAAAATAACTTTAAAGAAAATATTGACAAAAAGAGGAATCGGAGTGTTTTTATTTCTCAAAAATGATTTTAGTAAAGCGTTGCTAATTCATAATAATACTTAAATACTTAAAGTTAAAAAAAAGATTTATTGGATAGATTTCTAAAAAAACAGCGATTTATTGGATAGATTTCTAAAAAAAACGATTTATTGGATAGATTTCTACAATGAAAATTACATGATCATGTTCTTATGAGCGAATTATCGCTGAAAAATGAGATATTAAAGTGGCCATCATTGTAAAACCCGGACCGGGACCTTACAATTAACGCCAATCGGGACCTCCACATTGCTTTTTTAGGGAGTTGATATCGTCTAAACAACATAGGAACTGAGTTGCACACCTAGTTCCGCTTACTAACACCGAAAAACATCTACGTTAAATTCCCGAACTTCTTCCCGGCTTTCAAACAGCCTACGCCTGCAGAATTATTCTCCCGTCAACCAGTACTCGCTTCTGATTGGTTCGTAGTGCTCGCGTATCTCGGTCCTAAAGTACGTTACATTACTACATTTCTGACCAGGCATTACTGCCGGCGCACCGCTTAGCGTAATTCTGATTGGTGCGTTCTTTCTCTAATTTTAACAATGGATTTCTGAGAAATTACGTTTCCCGCCTTAATTTAGAGTATAAATACAGTGTTATTCACACCTTACCATTCCGTACCGGAAGAATGCTCACGACCGACTTGGTAAACGCCCGGATGTTTACTATTTGTCCCAAGGACTAACAACAGGGTCATTAGAAACCTTATGTATCGTATGAAGGCAATACCTTACTGCGTTGATAATTTTGGTCCGATTTGATTAAAACGGCACAAAAATCGATCAACAGTTTCAACATGACGGTCATATCTAATTTAAAAAAGACAAAACTTTTTAATCTAATTTTAAAAAATATAACAATTGTATTCAGCGTTAAATGAGAATTTAAAATTTAAAAATTTCATTGTGTCTGAATTATTCCAAAATTTGATAGTGAAATCAGATTTTCAAAAATGTGTAAAATAAAAATATATTTGATATAGTTACTTTTTGGAAATTCGCATCAATTACATGAGCGAGACTGTTGAGTGTCCTTTTTTCGTCTGTTTTACTGACAACAAAACTTAAAATCAGTCGAAATAGTCTCTATCTTATTTTTTACCTTTTGATTTTCATAAAATTCAATATTTCTCAGATATTGAACTCATACAAATGGATTTTTGGACCCGAAGGCTGCAGTTGCCTCGATAAAAGCTGAGTGTAACCTATTTCGAAGCGGAAGACATTTTGTAAGTAGGAGTGAGATGAAACGATAACGTCTAAATATCGTTTTAACTTTGAAAGTGTTTAACTCCGAGATAAGCGATCAGCCCGGGAACAATACTGGATCCAGGCGGCCGCGGCCGTCTTTGTGTAAAGACTCCTTTATTTCCTGGAGAGTTAATTGACCGCCTACGCGGTACCGCGGAGCAACGAACTTTCCGAAAATGTTTCAATGAAACAAAGCGACGGTACCACGCGAAAAGCAGGTGTGGGTGCGGTGATGGACGTACCGTCCGAGTCACTCAGTCATTACAGCCGCCATTGTTCACTCTATGAAATGGTAATCAGAAATGTTGTCGAGTCATGAGAGGTATCCATGTTTCCCGTACAACAGTTTAATATCGAACCCTGTTAACAGATATGTAAAGTTTGACAGTCGATTAATCTCTGACCGATTGCGGCTTCACTCGGACGGACGTGTGTCAAGCAGACGTGTTATATTATTTCTGTCCTGCCCCATCGTGTCAATGGAGGATGGAGGCAGAGGTCTTGTGGGTGCGGAGATTTTAACGCTGCATTGGAAGAGTAGTACCGGTGGAAATTATGCGATAAGATACTTATAGTAGGCTGCGCTAATTATTGCTAAGTTTATTTATGTCTATTCATATTTGACGGGCACACGAAAAGAATGGCTTACAAGAATTTTTGAAATTTTTGAAGGAAGATATTTAAAGCAGAATTATCTCACAGAGTAAAACCTTAAAAAATATTTTATCACCACAAATCCAACATTACCGTCAACTTTTTTTCTATAAGAGAGTGTTTTTTAAAATAATAGAAAAACAGGGCTAATGAATATGGTTTTATATTGTTATTTTCAATGAGCCTTTAAAGAGGTATAAAAAAGACAAATCAAAATAATATTTTATTCAAAGTGAGTTTGTATTTTTCAAAGTATTAATTCTTATTGTAAGTTTAACAGTTAATGGTTTTATGTTAAATCAAAACAAATCAAAAACGTGAAAATGAATCCGTTCTTCCGAAAAACGAACTTTTTTCCCAAGTGTATCATGAAAATTTTACGTGTTATTTCTCTAAGTTCAGTTGAATTTTTTGCCATATTTATATAACTCAAAAATCAAAAAGTCATCACGATTTTACCGCGAACTCTTCATTTGTTTTATAAATACACTAAGGGATTGCAACCCTCAGTCTCCGGCCAGTTAACTAAAGAATTCCCTCCTGAAAGCACTTCTACTACAAACGAAGCCACAACTCTTAACGATGTCACAGTTTATACAAAATAATTCCCAAATTTGTTGGTAATTAATACATAGTCGTTTTAGTGGATTATATTTCCCGTAGTAAAACACATAAATGTTTTATTACTGAACAATTGAATACTGATATTAGCACTTTCGGAGAACAGCTGTCGTGTAAAATCAGCTGTTTAAATAAACTCCATATCATTACAGCAAAATACTTTTTTATATTTATATACTTTATGGACTCGCGCTAGTTCGTGCTTCGACCATGTGTAGTTATTATTATTGTGTACCACGTCCATGAGTAAACAAGCAGCTCAAAGAACAGTAGACTTCGCAGTACATTCTTGATTGCGCTCCTTAATTGCGCTCGAAACCTTTTCCGACAATTTATCCGCAACAGTAATATTTTGGAAAACTGTTACTAGACCAACTTTATTGGAAATTGTATGCTCTCTCTCCATAAAGCGTCAAAATTATGATAGGTCTTGCCGTTCAACAAGTAGGATATAACCATCAACGACACTCTCAACGTTGAATCAGAGCACGCCATCTTAAAACGGAAGTGAATGTGGGAAAATCTTACACAAGAGTCTTTCGGGCTTTATACAAGGTACCTTCGTGCCAAATTTCAAAACAATCGGCCAATAGGTTTGGCTGAAAGTGTGTAACAAACAAACAAACCAAATTCCAAACGGTCGAGTTGAAACAGACATCCCCTATTCTTAAATAGCTGGTTTTCCGAATAGCAATTGATTTTTTTTCGGCGAAAACCCGTTAAGGTTATCATCGCCGAAAAAACTGTTTGTGAAGAACAATTGAAAATAATAATATTAGCAATTCTTTGATGACTTCACATTCTCTGATTCAACCCTAAAAGATCTTTGCAAACAACTTGTTTTTTTCCAAACTGTAACTATTTCACAAAATAAACAATAAACAATTAATGAAATTAACTTACTGTGGAGTGCAGCCCACTTACGGTTGATTGTTTCAACAGCTCAAGCCATATAGATTACTTGATCTTATTACCAATAAATATAAAACATTTCAAAAGATTCTGCATTCATTAAGCCATTTGGGATTAACTGTTCCATTGACCAGCAAGTTCACTCCTAAAGAGATTTGGATGTTCTTCAATCGCTTTTACATCACTAAATCTTGTAATTTCCTTTTTATCTTTAAATCAAGATTGTGCTTATTACAGGCGTAGTGAAGTGTACAGAAAATTGTGCTCTTTGTTATCGAGACAATCAGATTGCGGTCGAAAATTTTTGTTTTTGTTTCAGTAATAAAGTATTTCCATTTGTCATTTTATTCCAGATTCACTCAAATTTGGGTCATAGGCTATATGAAGATTAATAACTGAAGTTCATATAGCAAATTTGAAATTAAAAAAATACGCGTAACACTTAGGGCAGTCCGACAGAAGTGAAAATTGGTATAGGCCATATTCATTAAATAATTTAACTAAACAATTTTATAAAATCCACATTTTAAAAATTAACAAGAACGATAAACATAACTCAATTCAAATGAACTGAGCTGTTGTTCGAAAATCAACTGTTTAGAAGTAGTTACTTCAAGTCTACATAAATATAAGAAAAATTATAGGATATATGCTGTAAGGTATGCGTTACGGGATCAAGCGTGACGTGAAAGCAAATTGTTTTTATCCATGTTTTGTTAACCGCGGCCATAAAAGTTTTCACTTCAGACATTCACAGTTTGAGAGTCAATAGGACAAAATCTGCAGTTTTTCAGTTTACCATCAAACTGTAATAACATAATTTCATCGCCAATAATGAATGTGGTCTTTTCGGTGCGCGATCGTTTCAGGAAATACGATCAAGCAGGGAAGGTAGAAGTTGTTAACGTTATTTTTCACCAGCCTGCAAAAAAAAAAAAACAGTAAAAGAAGATAAGTTACGTTTCTTGTATTAAAAATTTGTAATTAACTTTTTTATGTTAATAGCCTAAGCAACAAATCAACAATCTGTTGTTTTAAAAATGCAATATTTTTTCAAAAATGTATGCAAAAAATATTATTTTTTTTAGTGTTAAAGAAAGTTTTACCCACGGTATATAGATACACGGTAGGGGCCACGGTTGGTGTGCGCAGTAGACCACCGCGCGCGTGACGTCACTGAATCAAACTCTTCACTACTACCAACATAAATACAATTCTATTTACTGTGACTGTTACTGTATGTAATTTCCCGTTTAACAATGCGATGTTCTGTAAATGTAGTTGGAGATTCGTGTTTATGGGAGTGTTGTGTTTTAAGTAAAAGGTCTTTTTTATGTAAATAAAAGGTGTTTTAAATAAAAGGTGATAATTGTGTTTTGTGGTCGAGGTTTAATAAGTGTAAGTAAATATTTAAGTAGCCTATGTTTTGAATACTAAAAAATACATAATTTGTTTTGTTTGCTGTTGTATAATTGTGTATGCATAACAATGACTGGTTGTGCTATTGCCAATTGCTATAATAATGATAAGAATTGTAAAGGGAAAGGAATTAGGCTACATTTCACAGAATTTCAAAAGACGAAGGCCTGAGAAAAGCGTGGGTTCATAAGTGTAAACGAGCAGATCATTTTAATTTTGATAATGTTAAAGTCTGTTCACTTCATTTTAATGACGATGTATCTATTTACCGTGGTTTTACCATATAAAAGCTATACGATCATGTAGATTGTTTATGTTTTTAAAGAATTTCCACTGAAAAAATGCGCTATTGAAGAGACAATCATGGTAGACCCAGACCTGGAACTTAGAAATGAGCATCCCTATATCACTTTTGGAGAAGTCAATATATATAATTGACGTCAATTAATTACATACGTTTGTAATTTCGTTCCTATTTGATTCAAACTTGGCACAAAAATCGATTATAAAAATACCTTGGACGAGTTCGCTAATCAAAAAAATTCATTCGACAGTTTTACAACGGCGGCCATTTCATTAACGTTCATAACTTTTTCTTGTTTTATATTCTTTGAAAATCCGAATTCAGAAACGTAATTAGCTATAAAAACCACTGAATTTTGAAAATATCAGAGTTCATTTTCGTATTTGCAATGTGTTTTGAATGTTTGAAATGCTAATATATTTTATTGTTGATTTTTGTGGTTAAACAAAAATTTCAAGAAATGTAAGATAAAGAAAAATATTTTGCGAAATTCGCTTCTATCACATTAGCGGCTCAGCTGTGAGCAGCGAATATTCTTTTAAATTATCTGACAGATATACTTGCAAAACATCATCAGCTACTTGACAAGCTGCACCACTCATAAAACTTAAAAACTTACTACATCCATTCATTCATTACTTTTCTGGTAATAATTTCCCCGCTATTTCTCCAGCTTCGTTTCATAGCATATCTTGTACATTACGAAACATTTTCATTAGTCATTTTGAAACAAGTAATACGACTGTAAAACTGTTTGTTTTGAAATTGTAATTAAATAACAAAATAAGACCAGCTGTTAATAAGTGATTGGGAAGAAACGCCAGTGCTATTGGCGGACAAACATGTAACTAAATAGCACGGGAAAATCAGCTGATTTTTCGTGTCACTTACCTAAGAGATCTGAAATCGGCAGTTTTCGTGACTCAACGCTGGTGTCATAAGCAGGTGCAGCTTGATGAAAATATCTTTTTTTCAAATTCAGTATTGCACAATGATTTGAGTTGCGAATATTTATGTATGACCAATATTTCATAAGAAAATTATTTTTATGAATAGACCGATTTTGTGTTTTTTCCTATGGATTCCGAGCCGGATTTTTGGAGACATTGCAACCCATACTTTTTATTTAGGCATGAGCTGAATTTAATAAAAATCGTAGAAGTGATTTTGAGAAAACTACTTTTGTGTTAGTATTTTAGAAAAAATCAATGTGTGTACAGACCTAGCAAAATTAATTTTGCTAACTCGTTATACGAAGTATAAAGAAAGTTTGGTGATCGTAGATATCGATTGTGAGATTACAATGGATTTACCCGTTTTAAGGTTTTATAAATAAACCTAAGCAAAATGGTTTTTACTTGATTATCTGTCTGTTTGTGTGTCTGTGCACATAGCTGGTGACTAAAGAAATTGACTGATATTTATGAAATTCGGCGTGTAGGTTCGATTTTCCAACATCTCATAACGGAATTGTTACTTTTTCGGTACAAAAAACGTTTCTTAGAGCCTCTTTTCGGTCAAAAAACTGTTAAAAATCGATTTTTTCAAAATCGGCTTTAACGATATTCATAAAATTTTACTCAGCTATAGTTTATAAATGTTCAAACAAAACGTAATTACCATTGTATCCTCCAAAAATCTAATTCGGAAGCTATCGAAAATTTTTAAAAAATCAGTATATTTCTCAAAATTGGTTTATATATAGGCCAATGAACCAGACATAAAGCCGCCTCGGTGGCCTAGTTGATAGCGTCTAGGCTTTCACCCCGAAGACCCGGGTTCGATTCCCGGCCAGGGTTTGGCATTTTCATAAGCTATAAATCATCCCATCGTCTGAATTAGCCGAAGTGTGCACAATAGTCAGACGTTAAAAAAATGAACCAGACATATATAGCCTATATGAAAATTCATAAATTAAGTCGGTATAACAGATATGAATTAAAAGGGAATTTGCTTTTCTTATAGTAATAGAAAGTAATAAACAATAATTATAAACCGTGACCGCCCTCAGATATATTTTGTTTCTTTCGATTTATTCTAGATTCGTAAATTTCCTTAAATTTAAAATTTGCTGAACTGACAAATCTTCTCATTACGATCTAAATGTGAGTGATAAAACTATTTTGGAAAATTAGGCTGAATTTTCGATATTCTTCCAGTAACCTCTGATCCGGATTTTTTTGGGAAATAATTTAATGTGATATATAGCGTGTGCATTGTTTTTTTCAGCATTAATTCTTATTCTGTAGGACTTTTTTCACTGTCGCCATACTTTCTCTACAGCGAGAAGGTAAGTAGGCCCTGTAGTTGATACTTAGCAGGTCCGCGTTACACGGTCAGTTACCGCGACTAAAACTAAACAGCGGAACAGCGGAACAGCGGAACAGCGGACGGGAACAGTCCAAATTAGACACGGTTCCATAACCTGTCTCACTTCACGGGTGGGACGGGTTCTTTCACTCATTTAGCCCAACCGTGTTCAAAATGTAAACACAACGTAAATAAATAACCATCACCATCAGACGCGGACAATTTATTCTCAAATTGAACGAATAAATATGTCTGAGCGCGGACAGTTTTATGTAAATTTAAGCTGGGAACGACGTTTTAAATAAATTTTACTTAGAGCACTGTACACGGGACGTGGAAAACACAGGTAAAACCGTTGCATAGATCAAGGATCGCACCCACGGGAAATGTCGCGATGCGGAGCGGGGGAAGACACAAGTCTGGTATTGTCTGGCGCTCGGCACCGGCGATCGGCTAATTGTGATATTTTGGAAGGAACGTGTGTTCGTGGTTATTTTTAGCTTGATTCGGTAATCGAGTGTTCTATTAAAATGTGTTTGTGCTTGTTCAAAATTGAGGTTTCTTTGAGTTTTCCGATTTTTTGTAAACTCACGTATCATGAATTTTGGAAAAAAATAAGTTATTGGTTTTTGGATTGACAAGTATTTTAGGAAACGTTTGTACGTTTGTTTGTTTGTTACGCAGTTTTGGCCAAACGCATTGACCGATTGTATTTAATCTTGATACGCAGATACTCTGTATAATTAAAACCCAAATGATATATGTGTAAGATTTTATTCTATATAATTTTCATTTCAAGATGGCTACCTCTGATTTTTAAAAAAACAAGTTTGGTAAAACGCATTAACCGATTTTTTGAAATTTGGTACGAAGATACATAAAGACCATATGTATACACAAAGACCAAATATGTATAACACTTATTCTTTCCATTTCAAGACGACAGCCGTTGTGAGTGTAGTTCCTAGTTACTTCCTGTAATACTGGCTAAACAGCAAAAACTATGACAATTTTGACCGTTTCGCGGAGAAAGAGCATAAAATGTTCAATAAAGTTGGTCTAGTAACATTTTTCACAACTATCTCGGTTACCGGTTAAATTGGTATTTTAGGTTTTGACTATTGCAGTTTCAAATTTGAAAATTTTGTTTATTTAGCACTAAATATTGATTCAAAACCTCTTTCATTCCAAATTTGTTATAGATAAAGTAATTTGAGTTGTGAAGATTCATTTTAAGAAAATATTTTCAGCAAATCTGATAAACCGATTTTAAGAAATTATGCCTATAACTTAGCAAATTTCTTGTCTTACATTTTAACAAAATTTTTTATGCCCTATATTTGAGCAAAGTTTCTTATGTCCTACATGTGAGCAAAGTTTCTTAAGTCCTACATTTGAGCAAAGTTTCATCAAAATCGTTCCAGTCTATTTTGAGAAAATGCTTTATAAAGACTTTTTAATTTAAATTATATGCTCAATATATGGGGCAACCAGAATGTACGTTTATGAATTAGGATATCTGAAAACGGATCCATGAAAATCTCAAAAATATTTTTGTTATGCTCTATTTTATACAGTAAAAAAGCAAAATGTAACTGCTTTTTTAAGTTATTTAAAATTTATTGTTGAGTACATACTTTGGCATTTTTGTGTTTAACCAAATTGAAGAAAAAATAAAAATCGTTTTGTTACATTGCTGGATGCAGTTTTTCCGTCGAAACTTCAAACATTTCCTCTGAGACGGTACAGACCAAAATGTTTTCTTCTCCGTACGTTTCTAGAGCGGATGCGCAGACAGGACCAATAACTCCGTAACATTTGTACAGGCACATAAAATTGTGATTGAAGTCGTTCAAAATTGAAAGTTATAGCTTTTGGGTTGTTAAACGGAAATAAAACAAACATACAGCGCGCCCTGCTGCCCCGGGCCCACCTCGGTGGCGGGAGTTCAGGGGTTAGGCCGTACATGGGTGATAAATCAACAACTGCTAAACTGATTCTGTAGAAACCGCTGTGGTCAATAAACTACACGAGTCAATCTGTTAACTGGAGGTGGGCTGAAGGATCAATTTCGTCAAGTTTGGAATCACTTATCGACGAATTTCTGAATTATTATAGCGGTTAAGTAATCCTAGACCACGTCCTGTTGGGCAGTTTGAAACTTAAAATCATCGCTCCGAGTGATTTATTGCCGAATGATCGCCAAACACCGAAAAATGATGGATTTATTTCTAGTATCCAGCTCACACTTTGGTTAATGTAAAACGTTATTCACTTGATTACGTTTCGTAAGCGTTTCTTTATTATTTATTTACGCGTTTCGGGACTTTATTCCATCATCAGGTATTATGACACTAAAATAAATGTCGCATATCGTATGATAACACAGTGTGGGCTACATAGATTGTTTTATTCGAATCATATGGCTACCGAATGGCAGTTCTCAATCTGTGCCCGAATTCACCGCGTGCTTCTACAATTCTTATAACAGTAACGTAAAGGTTACTAGAATAAAAAGGTTTTTGGTTATTTAGCAACTGATATTTGTTTTGCACAATGTCTTGCTTTCAAGTTTCGGATTAAAGTTTTATCTAACTATGGTTGTAGTGCATTAAATGATGTGCATAATTAGATTAAAAAAATAGTATTTTTAGCATGTGTTCATTATTATAGAATTGAGATACGGTACAATTAACATTTTCTTAATAAATTAAATTATACTTCACTTATGCAGTATAAAATCAAAATTTCAACTCTAGTATTTTAGGTGAAAAATTGCAACACTGAATCTATCTTCCGACTTGACTGAAAAGAATTCACGAAAGTTTGAACACTTAATAAAATCACATTAGCCAATATTTTTGTATACAAATAAAAATGTAAAAAATATAAATATAAAAAAACTATTTATTATATTTAAATAAATTACATTTAAATATATTACATTATATAATAAATGTAAGAGTGTTATGTCCGTGCGTGACGCTATAACTCCGCAACCCACCCCCGCAACCCTGCAGGGTTATATGGAATAGCAGCCCAATTGTCCCCATCCATGAAGAAGGTTTCGGTTTGGAACTGAAGGGATTGGTTTCGCAGGTATGGATGTCAAAAGGATTTCTTACGGGAAGTCGGTGAATCAACCGATAATCGAGTGTCGAAGAACAATATTTAAGCTAATGTGTCTAGGCTATCGTGTTTATAGATAAGTAGAACACAGCTGATCGTCAACATTCCAATGCATCACCTTTAAAATAAATTTAACACTAGCCTAGGCTAACCAAAAGGATATTAAGCTTTAATTGAAATATATTTGTAACGCGAATTACCAAAGTCAAATAAAAGACAGTGTAATTAAGCCAAAAATTAGGAATGTATTATCTGAAATGAAATAATCAAAACGGTTCACTTCGAAATTCATAAATTACCGTGTATATAAATATCAGTTAAACCAAAGAAATGATAATTAAATTAATATTATCAAAATATACTTACAGTAGTCAAAGTTATGACTCCCGTAGTAGGCCTAGATCTAAGCCAAGCAAACAGAAAGTATAATTTGAAAAGAAGTGTTAAATAGGGAATATAAAATGTAAAACAAATCGATGTCGACCAATCAGGTGGCAGTGTATGTCAGGTGGGAGACAATTGCAATCAAAAACGTTACCTCAAGAATGCAAAAATATGTTTTACCATTTAAGTGTTAAATAAAGTAAAAACTAATTAAATTTTATTAATTTAAGTATTTAAAAAAAGGACATCTTTAATCGGTTCACCAGAATCAGTTAAAGATTGTGTTCTATTATAACATGCTGATTCATAATTTTTCAATGTAGAAAATTTTAAATGTATAAAAAACTTACATTTGGGGTTTGCATAAAGTTAATAGCCTAATAATTAAGAAAATTAATAATAACACTCTGATCATGTTCAATTATTGTTGTTATCTATGTTCATAAAATCAAAAACGGAAATCTAAACGTCAGCATTGATTGTAGTGAAAGTACAGTTTTGAGACTGGGTCAGGTCTTCTTGCAATTTTAGTTGTGTTGTAGTACATGAGCGGCAGAAGTTCCTTGTTCTATTCAAATACAATAGCGTAGCACGGTTATTTAGCTTGTATATAATAAAAATTAAAATTTGAACTCTGACCGCAGTAAAATTGATTAATTTTTCATTTTACACTTTTCTAAAAGTTTGATTTTACTAATGTAATGAGCGTTTACGTTTGTTAAAATTTTCATTTTCATTTTGAAATTATATATAAGTTACGAAAATGAACACTGACTACCTTTCAAGGATTTTTAACGTGTATTATGTTTTAGAGCTGTTTGTGATGTTAGATTTTGCACAAATTTATATTGGTAGTTATAGTAAAAGATCAGTTGTTTTATATTAATTCGTAACGATCAGCTGATTTCATTGAACAGATGATAGGCCATAATAAATTTTAGGTTATGTTGATAAAAACTAGCTACGGTAGTTATAGTAAAAGATCAGTTGTTTTAAATTAATTCGTAATGATCAGCTGATTTCAGTGAACAGCTGGTTGGCTATAATAAGTTTTAGGTTACATTGTTCAACACTAGCTATGTTAATTTGTCGTATTTTCGAACAAATTATCGTAATTAAAATGAAAAGGAACTGAAAACCTGACACATGATTTTAATTTTTTTCCAAAAACAAAATTTAGTTTTTTATTGCAATTTTTCGGCCATAACTTTGCAAATTGCCGAAACAATTTAAAAAGTAATAATTTTGAGTTTTAAAATACAGTGGTTAAAATGTACGACGTTATCACGGAACACATAAAATAAACTTAGTATTTAGGTTAATAACAGTTCCTTTGGCCTTTTTCAAGGTGATACAGAGTGGACCTAATATTGTACGTTACGATGTTTGTAATTGACCGTCTGCACTGAATACATGCAATAATAATAAACATGTGCTGTAACCTTAAAGCTAATAGAACCGACAAACAGCTGTTTGGAGATAATTTGTTGTTGAATACGAGTATATATCAGCTGGTAAATTTGTCAAAACTAAGTGTGCATAACAAAATCTCTAATTTCATTCTCTTAATTTTGTAATGGAAATTTTTGCAATTTATTTGTTCATAAACAGAGGTCAGAGTTAATTTTTGTTTTATCCAATTACTTTGTAAAACCGTAGGCTAACTGTTTAACTAAACTGAAACAATAAGTACTTTAGGAGTAAAACGAATAGGCCTAAGTATTTTATTGTTAGAGGTTTTGCGAGGAAAAAAGGTTTGCTTTATTAGTTACTAGACTATTTTATAGTTTAGGCCATATTTATTTTCCATCATAATTTTTTAATATTTAGTTATACACTGATACAAGCTTTAGATATACACAGCTTTGTTTAAACACGTCTAACACGCCTAGCGTCTAAACAGAAAGTCAGAAAATAAGAAAAGTAGGAAAATTTGAGACCAAACCTGGGTAAACTGCAGCGTGTTTTCAATAGGCTATCAGGATTTGAAAAGAAGGTGGTCAAAAATAAATTTCTCCGACAATAAATTAACTATTATTCATTTAAACAAAAATTGAATTTACTTAGCTATATAATATAGATGTTAAAATTCTGACAAAATTATGTGTAAGACTAATTAATAAACGTGTTTTATTCCATACGCAAAACCTCAAAATATAAACCTGAGGTTCATAAATACTTACCTGAATTATGAACCTCAAAATATGACAAAAATTTGAGTCAAATTTAATAAAGCAATTACGTAGATTTTTCTTTTGTAGTTGCCAAACCTGAATTTTTGACAATGTGGGACTCATACGTATTGTTTCTTATCTTGTAGACTATATTATTGAACAAAATTATTAATCGTTAAAACCGATTTTGAGGCAACAGATTTTAAACATTTTTTTGAACAAAAATGCTTCAAAAATCTTATTTTCAAATTTTTAATTTGTTTACAAGATATAGGCAATTCACTATTTCGTGAACGAATAGTCACGATCGATTTTCATGTCCTCGGAACACTCCCGAAACGTTTTGGACTCGGCGGACCTTAAAGCGTAGATCCAACAAAATCAAAAGATGATGTTTTAACGATTACTGTACTTTATTTTGCTAGAAAGAAAAAAATTAAGTCTTTTAGTTTTCCCTACGTGATAAAACTTAGTTAGAGTTTTTCTTAATAATTTTACTTAACGTGAGAAAGTTTGTGCAGTGATTTTTGCAGAACCCAACTTGTGAGAACACCGCGGCGACAGGAATAGCGTGCTGCGTGCCACAACAATAGGGTCGGTACACAAGAACCAGCTGTTCGTGTATACAATGTAGTTGGCTTTAATTTAATAAGTCGCAGGTAGTTTATGGCCGATGGCTTGACTGTAAGAGAGATGTCGAGGCGGCACCGTCAGACAGTCGGACATTGCGGTGGGCACGGGCACTCATCGTGACAGTCCGTGGTGAACACCTTTCAAATTTTGAACTGCAACTAACAAGGTTAAGTCATGACAGCGAAGTTTTATAATGGCTGTTATAAAAAACAGTACCGGATGCAGTGCAATATTTTTTGCGTCTTTACACTTCGAATTTAATTAAAACCATTTTATTTTGGGCTGTCTAGCCGCCTCGGTGGCCTAGTGGATAGCGTACTAGGCTTTCACCCCGAGGACTCGGGTTCGATTCCCGGCGAGGGCTTGGCATTTTCATACGCTATAAATCATCCCATCGTCTGCATTAGCCCAAGTGTGCACAATAGTCGGACGTTAATCACAAAAAAAAAAAAAAAAATTGGCTGCGGAGTATGATGATGGTAACAAAAATCGATATTTAGATTTTAGTGGGTATTTTTTAGTCAAAAGTAGTTTTGAAATGAAAATATCATTAGGCGCCTTACAGTTTTTAATGAGGAATGAATTTGTATTTAGCGTCATCTCTTGAAAAAAACCCGCCACACGATGATTTACCACTAGGAAGTACATGAAGTAAATTTAGGCTGTAAGTGAGTTACATTTTTCTAGTGCATTCGTGGCTCAGTGGTATGATTTCTGTTTATGAAACCACGGGACGTGAGTTCAAATCCTAGTACTTGACCTTAACTTTTATACATTTAAAATTTATTTGTTTTTAAATTACGTACGTAAATAAATTTAATAATAAAAATTTTAATTACAATTGACGCCATTATTCTACATACCCAACCCATATAGAACACAATTGTTTAGAGCGTTTACTGTTTAAAATATCTTACAGACTGCGTATAACCTAAATAAGCTTATTATTACAGTATTAAAATTATCAATGAACGCCGTTATACTACATGCCTAGCCCAGACATATCAGTTATAACATTAACAGCTGGATATGTTTTACAAGAGTGTACATTTTCTTTAATATTAGTTAAGTAAATTCTAACGTAATTTAACTTTTTACTTCTGTTGGCTATTTCCTCAACTGCCAAATTTTTTATTTGATATCTGAAAAATCAGACTGGATATATTTTTATCCGTCTGTGTGAAGATATACAATGGAGAAAACGGAAGGATAGATGTCGATGAATTTGACGTATTGATATTGTTTATCCACTAATCGAACCATTAAATTTAATTTTTCAGGACGAATGTTTAGAAATATTTAATTTCTGATCATTTTATATATATATATATATATATATATATATATATATATATATATATATATATATATGTATATATATGATATTTTGCACAGACTTACGCTCAATTTATTAGGCTAAAAAAATCGCTTCAAAATCTATAGGCTAGTCAAAAAACAGGAAAATCTGTCACTTTTCGAATCTGTAAGTTTTGCCCAATAGTTTGGTATCGTTATTTTAATTTGTAAAATAAACTGTTTTATGGGTTTTTCGATTATAAAAATGACAAAAAATAAGATTTAATCAAAACCGTTTCTAATATGTTCTCGTAAAAATAGTTTGCCCGTATTTTGGGTTCAATTTTTAATTATTAAAAAAACCTTTTGTAGTTATTTTTAGCAAATAACTGATACAATTTGGAGTATTTCGACTGTTTCAACGATTTTAGTTGAATCGTAGATTTAGTTCATACTCAAATAAAAATACGCCCTATGATTCGATAGCTACTTGGAAAAATCTGAAAAAACTACCTACTTTATAAAAATCACTTTTTCACATGTTGTTCTGTTGGATAGTGCTATTTTGTTCTGTTAAAAGGTTTAAAAGTAAATCATGATTTAAAATATGATTTCACTTCAACAACAGTAATAAAATCTGTTCAAATTAGCAGTTTTGAAATTACACTGGGAATTCTAAAACGAAACTTGTCCGACGTCAAATTTAATTTTCGTGTTTTCAATGGAATTTGAAAATTTAATACGTTTATTTTTGGAGATTTGATACTAATTATGATGATGAAATCGGATTTGGAGAAAAGTGTAATTTAAAAAAGTTATTTTTTTAACCTGGAGCGGTCGCTTTTTTGTAAATTTTCAACTAATTTTGCTGCGTAACGGTACTTGACAAATTCAAACTCTTACAAAAATCTACTTTTCGGCCAAATGTGAATCAAATTAGAATTTTAAACTTTAAACCTAATGAAAATACAAAAAATCAACCCTGACCGCCATCATACTTTCGTAATTTCAATGGATTTTAAAAAAATATGTAAATTTATGCAGACTATAACGCTTATATTAATGGTAATAATCGATTTTAAAACACGTTGAAAGATCACCATTTTTAAACTTTCGGACGGATTTTTCTGAATAACGAACATGTTCAATCTATTATCATCAACGAGTTTTACGTCGTTTGATTCAAATTTGTGCACTTGGAGAGTGATAAAACATAAATAATTTTAACGACCTTCCAAAAAGTGGTCTTGTGGTCATCAAGACTCCGGTCTTAGGGTTTACAATGATGCTAATTTTTCATTTGCAATGGAGATTTGCTAAAAATTAATTATTGAAATTGATTTTCATAATAGTGTTCACATTTTAAGGGAGGTTAATAGATAGGCTAATAACAATAAACCTTATATGTTAACATTAAGAAATTTTAACCTTAATATGATACAATTATTTTCCCCACTGTTTATAAACAGCATCCTCAACAGCGCACTACGATCGCTCTGCATTTGGCGCTTTACCTTCGGACAATTTTCTTTTGTAGGAAGAACTTTGAGTTTATAAAACAAATTTTGTTTCTATTTTAGCAATAATCACAGCGTGAGCGTCCATTACATTATCAATACCTTATTTCATTGAAGTTATGACGTTAAATATCTAATTCAGTTCAAAGGATAGTTTATCTATGCTTAATGTAAGAGCTTGCAGCCTTTTGGTATCACTCGGCCACCGTGATCTGGTTATTACGTACGGCGCAAGTTAGACAATTTGATGACATCATAGTGTTAGGCAAATTGCGTTCAGCCCCTTGGCAAAATAAGCCCCAACAACACCGTACATTTAAATTGTTTAAAAGGTTAAAATATGTTCTTATTTAGTTTTCATGCACTCGGCGATTCGATTAGTTTTACTGTTTTCACGATCGATGAGTTCAAAAAATAGTTTTGACTTTGACGTTTGTCCGTTTATCCGTATGTGCATTGCTGGAGACTAAATGATTTGATAAAAGTCTGCTTTGGTTTGCTCATACCTCGAGACCACTTTCTTAATTAAAAGTTTGTTTAAATAGGCTCTAACAATTTTGAGTAAAAATTGTTCTTTTTACTCAAATTACGGCAATTTTAAATTTTTGAGTAAAAATACGTTAGGAAAAAGTACGGATATTTTTCAAAAAATTTCTGACATGACTGCTTCGGTTTTACTTAAGTACCCATAAACGATTTCACTTTCTAATCTAATATACTTATGATACGTGTGAAAGAAGTTTGAGGAAAATAGGCCCTATGATAAGCAGATTTTGAGAAATATTTTTATCAGTTTACCGAACCAGATAATTTTTGTTTTTGTTGAAGTAGGCCTAATTTAATGTGTGAAATTTTGTCTTTGTAATATTTATTTAAATTGATTCAAAATACTTTGTAAATATTTTACTTTTATTTTTCGAAAATAAAACTGTATTGGCAACAGTTATAGGCTACGTTATTTTTCCGTTATAGGCTATCCTATCTGCCTAACAGAACTGTTAACCATTATAATTGTCCTATTTAGCTATAAAAGTTAACTACAGTCAGACAGACAGACAGATATAGGCATTCAGACCTAAGAAATAACCACAAAATTAGAAAATAGTTTAAACAAATAGTTCGTGAGTTCTACATACAGATAAGTTTATAGATATATACAATTCTTTTCGTGGTTTTTCAGTGGCTAGCGCAAGACTTGCGTTTAGCGTTGAGAGAGCACTAACTTTCTAAATAATGATTAATTGCAGATCAGCTTGTTCTATTTATAAGTGCGCATAATATAGGTCGGTATAAATAAATAAGAACGATGCTGATACGGTAGCGCCTGTACAACTCCATTAGGCTTCCGGCAGAGCAATAAACGCGGATCGCGACAACCGTTTTGATTTAAGCCCAAAGTGTTCGGTCGAACCGCGGCCACGGTTCCCAATTATATTAAAGAAACAGTCTCCCGGGGCTAGGCGAACCCACAGCTCGTTTTTTTCCTTTACCGAAATTCTTTCTTCTTTTTAAAAACTAGGTGGTTTATGGGAAGAGTCGAAGGCGGTAGCCGCAGCCAAGAGTGGGTGGATGTGGAGGCAGACATTTCAATAACAGTCACAGGAAGATATCCGAGCGAGTGGTTGGCCGAGCGGTAGAGCGGGTGGGTGTGGCCAGGCTACCGTGCAGTTCCCACGCGATCAGCTCTCTAGTGGGGGCTAAGCCACTAGTCCTCGGCACAGTACATCTTCAGAAGCTGAGACAGACAGCATCCAACAACAGTATCCCAGGTGAGACGGAAGCCACTGTGAAGCTTGTCGGTAGTAGAGTACTGTACCGCGTTACCTAATCATTGCATTCGCCTAATGCGAGCTAATTGCTTTCATAGATAAACTATCACTCAACTCTATTTAAATTTTAACAACTCGTTTATAAATTTAATACTGAAAATTACTTAAAATTATAAATTTAATTGAATTAGTTAAACTGTTATTTTCATTCTTAAGTTTTTATTAATATTCGTTTAGTATAGAATCTTAACAACGTTTAACCATTAAAACAAAAATTTTAGAATCGGTTAAGTTTCGTGGAATGTTTTTGGCTATTTTTAAGAATATAACAAATCGAAAAATAAATTTAAATACTTGATCAATAACGCCGTTTAACAAGCTCACTAATAATTGCTTCATTATTTTAATGTTTTATGTCTTTTATGTATTTTATGTGTAACAATTTCAGATTTATTTCAACTGCAAATGGTTTTATGATAATAAAATATCATGTAAGAAATATATCATTAGCAACTTTCTAATTTAGTCGTTTTATTGTCAACGTAATTTAATTTTATCGTTATTAGAATACAACAATTAGTTTTAAATGACAAACCAACTGTTTAATTTTATAATCATAGTGATTTATTATTTTATTACCGGTCATTAGATAATTTATAGTAATCCAGCGGTTGCTATTAATTTTATATTATTATTTCAGTACACTTCGTACACACAGAGATATTAGTTCAGTGAAAGTAGTTAATAGTTGTAAAACGTTAACCATAGATCACTCAATGTACAGGTTAATTAACATCAATGTGATTAGTATATGTCAGATGAACTAATGTAAGTTCCCATAGATACGTAAACAAATTAAACGAATGTTTAATTAATAAACAAATTTTATAGAAACAATTTTTCTTTGCCCTATAACTTTACAAAAGTATTGCAAAAATCACGTTCTTATTTTAGGATGTTTGGAGAGGCTGTTTTTGAAAAACAGATTTTAAATTTTGACTATATTTCCACGACGTTAAAATGTTTTATAATTTGTTCTGTTGGTAAGTAAATTTATTACAAATCGAGATCAATAAAAATACGCCAATTTGTACACGAAAGCTATATTTACTTATTTTAATGGACAAAAGAAGGGATTTTTTTATTATTAAAATATTTGACAGTTTAAATATAGTCTATGATTAGGCCCTACGTTTTGTATTATTTTAATTTATAAAAAGATCTTTATACTCAAAACAAAGCAATAAAACTATATTTTTTTTCAAACAGTTCGATAATAGGGATAATTTAAAGGTCCATTATGGTGAATTGAAGAAAACGTAAACTCTCAAAATCGGCTTTGCAGATTTTGTTAAAATTTTTTGTCATAGGCTATGCGTAGCTTTAAAAATGCATTAATTTCAGGATAAAAGATGGCAACACTTTTTCGAGTAAAGTGACAAAACAAAGTTAATTGTGACCACCACAGAAATGAATTTGTTTTATTGTCTTTTTAATAAAATACATTAGTCAATTAAAAGTAACTTGTTCACTTAATTTCAATTTGGTTTAAATTTGTAAAATTGCATTAGCGTTTCCGCTATAGATTCAAAATTTAAAATACTCTATACAACGTTTAGTATCCGTAGGCTTGTTGGTAAAACGTTTGCTTTAATTTGGCAAACAGGTAGCTGATAATTATTTCCTAAAATTAAGCTACGTGCTTATGAATGAGCCCAGTACGTTTTAAAATTATATTAATTTAAACTATCAAACATTTAATGACCACATCTGTTTTGTCTGTCTTTTCATAATAAACATTTAAAAAATTTTTAAAGAAAACATTTTTTGTTTAGTCCAATCTTAAAACAAACATATTCATTAATTCCAAAATTAGAAACATTGAATTTAACATTAACGTTTAAACGTAATGTCTGCACTGAACGCCAGAAAATCGGCAATGTATGTGTTTTATTTAATTAGAAAAAACTAACATAACCAAAAACCTAGCAGCCTTTTGTAGTACCGAAAAATTAACGTTAGGATGTTAAAAGGCCATTAGTAGATTTTTGGGCCGCTATGGAAACCACCGCCTCAACGCAATGTAAGTAAACATTTTGAAATGTGATCTTTTTTACACAAAATAAAACTGTTACAAACACATTCTGATAAAATATATCTGTAATATAATTACAGTTGTGCATTTATTAAAAGTATTAAATTAATTTTAGGCTGAAAAATGTTAAAAACGTAGATTGCGATAATAATGTTGTAAATTTGTTGACGTAAAATGTTTTGATAGGATTCGAAGACAGTTTGTTTTCCATTAAAACTAAATTTTAAAAGAAGCAAGCTATTTGTGATAGGCTACAAAATAATTGTTACTGAATGCAGTTTTAGAAGCATTTTTGATATTATTGTAAGCGAACTTACCGTTATTTTGTATGCGAACATTTAACAGTAATTTAATGAGCTGGTGTCTTATGTGTATTCCGGATCATTTTATGTAGGGTGTATGGTTTCAGTATATCAATGTAATAATTAGTTATTTATTCATTTCTTTTGACTAAACATGCTCAACAGGAGGTTTGATATTGCTTCTTTTCACAATGTAATCGATATTTGTAGAACCTATTTGTATTGAATATTGCGATCCTCAGTGTGAACATCAGTTAGTCTTGTTTTGGACTTTACAAAATTTATTTGTGAGAAAATTTGCTCACAAGTGTAAGCACGTAGGCTACTCCCAAACAGCAACATGATTTTCAAAGCATGATTTCGAATGTTAGCGAACGAGTCTTCAACAATGTACTTGGAGTCTCAGAATAGAATTTTCATTTTTGTAGTTTTATAGTGTTACAGACTTCAAACAATTTAAAAACCCGTAGGACCACGCGTTATTGGATAGAATCCTGCTTTACTAAAAGTGGAACTTGGGGCCTGCGTACTGAGTAATGTGGTCAGATTCCTGACTTAAATAATAATGTAGCATGTTTTTTATGAAAGAATAAATTATTATTATTATTAATTCCTTATTGAAATGTTTCTTTACGTTTTGTTTAAAGAATAGGTTCTTTTGTTTGATATATTGAAGTAGATGTTTGTTGCGAAAAGCATTATTTTAACGCTTCGTTTAAATGATTTTTATTACGAAAGCATATTAATTTTATAATTATTGTTGACTTTTTGGAATGGATATTTGTAACGGAAACATTGTTTATAAATCAAATTGACTTATTGAAGTGATTTTTTGTCGCGGAAAAGATTGTTTTAGCATTGTTTGTCGTCACGCTAACTTTGTTGACGACTTACCAGAAGCGTACCACTTGTTGAAAACATTCGTTGTATTTTTTGTGCAAACATTCTTTGCATTTTGTGTATTTTTATCGCAGAAGTCCTGTTTACTTGATAAAGCGATTTAAAAACAATATGTTCACTTTTTTTTGTTTATTATATTTTTTATTTTATTTATTGCTTCTTTCATTGAATTAGTATTACAGAAATTTATCTATTTTGCTTAGTTTTTACTTGGCGACAATCCGTTAACACCATTTATATTAACTGCGTATTTTTACAAGATTGGTTACTTGCAAATATGACCGCTGACAGTATGTTGTCCATTCACTTTGTTTAACAAATAATTTCGCGGACGTTTCAAGGCCATTAAGCACCCCAAGCGTAGTATTCGGTATCGGTTAATGGGAGCAGGACAGCGGGTATTCAGGAAGCCAGGACGAAGGACCCCCCGCCAGCGACCACTTTCCTTCTCTACTGAGAATCCGACTCGTTTTGTTCCATTGTGAAGACTATTTTTGTTGAACTGAAATTATTTGTTATAAAACTATCAATTATATCTTCTTCCATGTAATAACATTTGTTACCGACAATAAGAAGCGTATAAGACAATGAAAACATTGGAGCGTTTGAGAATATGTCGGAACGTATTTCAAGGTCACTGAATTCAAAGGACTGACTTGATGCCGAAGTGTCAGAACTTCGTTTTTGTTTAATAATTGTTACATTTCGTCACAAAATTTGCTCCAACGATTTTTGACAAATTCTTCTCAAATATAGTTCATAAATACTTTCCAAAACAAAACGAATGAAAGTAGACATTGTTCATCAGATTTCTTCAAATTTTGGTCCTATCCTGTATGAAGACGAATAACACAAAGCGGAGTAGCAATTTAAAAAAATCGTTTTCGGAGTAAATCGAAAAAATGGGAAAAATTACGCTGACCGCACTCGATTTATTCATGAATTGTAAATTTCTTTTGTTGTATATTTCACATTTGTTACGCTGACTTTAGTTATCAACAAACTTTGAGTACAACCTGATTAGCCGATTTTGCTAAACTGCGCTGATTTTCCGGTTTTTCGCCTGCAGTTAACAAATCGATTTTTAAAAATAATTTTAAAGTGAGAAAGTTTGTGTAATGTTTTCTTACGTGGGCTGTACCAAAGTATTCAGTTAGGACGCAAGTAAGGTTAGCACCGCGTGGGGGGGGGAAGGACAGTATTTAGGCAGTTACCCCTGACCCACTTGCCGGTGTTTGAGCAACACAGACCACTGGGTAATTACCGCACACCAAACTGTCGGGCCGATGATGGATCACGTGACGTGCTCAAGTAGCCGTAACCCTTCTTGTGTCCGAGCTTGTTTGCTCGGCTCAGACTGTCACGTGTCAAGCTGCGATTGTCTTGGGAATTTGCGAACCGTTAAGGTAAACATTGCCTCAACATTGTACAAACATTCTGGTTTTACTTTCTTACCTGAAGTGGTAAACAGAGAGAAAGTTATTTTTAGACGGACAAGTTAGATTTGTAATGTACTAGCTTTTAATGTTTAGAAGTTCCGTAAGTGTAAGATTGTAGTTGTTAGGCTACTCAGTTCAAAATAGGCTATAATGAAATTCCTAGTGTCAATTGGAAAATTATTTTAAATGACCGACTTCAACAAATTCTGAATGTTTATGTTTTTTCTCAACCACGTAATGGGCTCATAACAAAAATATATCTGCTATTTAGAGTTAGAGAGGGCTTAGTATGATAACACACACGATTAAAAAAACTACTGTAAATTTACTGTAAAACCTTTGACGTTTAATGTTATATCCCACATGTTTCGTAGCCTTATTCTGTCAGTCTGACACCTCAAGGCTGAGGGTTCGCGGCGCAGTTACTACAGTTGCTTCCTACAATCTTCTTTACTGATGTTTGCTGCAAGTCCTTTCACCTGATCTTTTCATCACGGTCTCGCTAACTTTCCAAGTACTCTTACCCCAACATTTGATCGTCACTCCCTTACAACATATGTTCCAATACAATTCGTCTCATAGAGGATCTACGTGAGTTTCTGAAATCGCTGTTCTTCCTTATCATTTTTCAATTTAACTTCCTCACTTGAGGCTGCAAATCACTTTTTTCTATCACACCGTTATTTATGAATATTATGAGTCTTTATAATATTTATTTATTTATATTTATAACCAAAATAACTTCAAAAATTATACAATACAATACAAAATATGAAGGTCCTAAAGGAGGCCGAAATGCCCGTACATAGGTTGGTCCTTAAAATTAATTCCTTAGCTATATGTAAATACTTTTACAAATTGTATCTCTCAATACTATTATTATACAATTTAAATTTAACAGATAATTAACACAAAAACATTTTTATATTATGAAATTAATTTTAAAAAATCACTTATAAAAGATTTGTAGCCTACTTAGATCACATTAATTTTTTTAAATTGTCCTTTAACTTTTTTTTAGAGTTTTAGATTCACATTCTAAAGTTTTTAAAGCAGGGATTATTTTTATTGTTATAAGGTAAACTGGCTGAATATCGGATACTTTTTGTTGAATTAAGTTTTGATCTATTAAACACACTTATATCATTACTAAACTTTGCTAAATGTTCGAGAAACGTATTGACTACATGTACCTATCAACAAAATATGCAACATATGTATAAAGGAAAAATAATAATTTTTTTCCTAAAAGTATGCACTTTTTGATTTTATAAAAAAGCCGTCCTAATATCGGATAGGTAGTATGCCTAATATCGGATAGAAGTTTAGCATGGGAATTCAAACAATGATAAACATTTATAAAAAAAATCATTTATTAATACGAATTATTAAAACAAAAAGAACATAATAACTAAAATATAATTGTTAAAGAAAACTTCAGTTGTTAATTTTCAAGAGTTAAACGTGGGACATGAAACATCTTTGATGCCTTTAGAAATCCCATTTCTTTGTTTTTAACAGCTTGGACTGCTTTTATCATATTTTCCTTGCTCCATTTCTTTCTTGGCGGTATATGTAACAATTGTATTTAATATACGAAACCCATATAAACACTGCTTAATATCGGATACCCAAGTATCCGATATTAGGGCGGAAGCTACCTCGCAGAAAAAGATAAACTAACCTCAAAACTAACTATGATATGCCTTGTTTCGCTCCGTATTATTAATCTACACTATTCTACAGCTATGTTATGCATAAAAAATGAACGCACATACCTTTTCTAAAGGGTGAAAAAAAAACCAAAGTTGGGCTTGCAAATATTCGTAATTTCACAAAACACAAAATTATAAACAAAACCGACATCTGAACTCACTGAAGGGTAAAACTCACATGAGGGGTAAAGGAAGTAGAGGAAGACCTAGTTCGAGTGATTTTAGCTAGGAGCAGCATTTACTGGCTGAGAAACAGCACTATCCGATATTACGAAGGTATCCGATATTCGGTCAGTTTACCTTAATTATTTTGTAAAAAAAGTCATAATAAGTATTAGGCCGTAACAATATAGTCTTTAAAAAAAATATTATAGTGGACAATTAGGAATTACCTAACCGGCATACACAGCTTTGATGATTCGGATAAAAAAGAAAGAAAAAAAGGATATAAGAAGTATTTACAAAAGAATAATTTTTTCTTAAGGCTACAATATAAACATGAAAAACTGGATGCGTCATTCGATACAATTGAGTGATCCTAATGTATTAAATTACAGATTGAGTTGATTACTTTATAGTTATAAAGTACCAACATTCGTCATACAACTAACCACTGAAACTATTCTACTTTTTTGTCTGTGCACCTAAATGTATCCATACATACACATCTCTGTGTATCTGTGCATATTATCAGTAGCTAAAACATGGATTACTTTGACTAAATGACAAATACAATTTGATATATTATCATATTTAAACACTATTTGTTAACCAAAGATGTACATCCAAAATACGTCATTAGCGCATGGTGATTTGAACGCAACGTTAGCAGTGAAGTCCACGTAAGTTGACTCAGTTAAAATCACCTCTGCCTCGGAAGAGACTAAATTAATTGACATATTTTTCTATGAGTTCAACATTTAGTTCTGCTTAACATTAATTGTTCAAATATTTTAAATTTCAAATTTGCTCCATTAACTTCAATCATGCATATTGACCGAAATTTCAGCTAAATCCGATGAACGGATATTAAAAATTATGACAATTTCAGCTTTTTTGGCAGATACCTAACAGAATATTTTTACGTTAGACTATTCTCTACTTTTGTATAAGTCTGTACATTAATTAACTTTGAAGAAGTACAACGAAAGAACTAGAGTAATGTTCAGAAAACTAAAATTTTAATTTTTTTTTTTGCAAAGAGCTTCTAAATATTTTTGTAATAAAAAAAAAAATCTTTACGTTTATGAGGTAATCAGACCTGCATAACTAATTTCAACAAAATCGCTTATTTAGTTTTGCTTCCAACAGCGATGTGTACAAATACACGTAGAGGGGCACAGATAGAATCGCAGACATACAGACATTCAAGTAAAAAACACACTGTTTTGATCTCAGGAGACATGGAAACGCATTACAAAAAGCAATTGTATATTATCAATTTAAATGTAAGAAATATGTTACACAAACTAACAATCTCTAACTGAGTTTCTGTATCACAAGTTTGAATTTGAATTCCATAAAACTGAATTTGAAACGCCGACACGAAATATAGAATTAAGAATATAAATTACGTAATACTAAAGGTAAATGATTAAACGTGGATTACTTTGGCTAAATGATAATACAGTTTGATCTATCTTCACGTATCAGCACTGTTTGTTGGCAAAAGATAGGTTATACATTCAAATTACGTCACTCGTGCTTAGTGATTTGAACGCAACGATAGAAACAAAGTCCACGCATACATAGATTCAATAACATCTCCATTGCACTGCAGCTACTGTTTGTATTATTGGCCGTTACGGTAGCCAACAGTAGCAGGCAACCCTTTCCTCCCCCCACTCTTGGCAACAGCCAATCATTGCTCAGAACGCCTGCACTTGTTTTTTATGTAGATTACTGGGTTTGAAAGAGGCTGCGATGCTGCTGGGTTACGCAGGAGTGGCTACCGGGCACGCGTTCTCCCACCACGACTACCAGACTACCAGCTACCGGCTCTGCCACTTGCGAGACAGTGGTCATCCAAGTACAGTAATGTTACAGCAGAAACAATCTTTTTGTTAAAGAAACTTATGTACACTAAAAGTTACGTAATGGGTTATAAACATATACACATGTATTTAGATTTTAGTAAATAGGCATGGCATAGGCTATATGTGGTCTTATAGAGGTCGGATAGGTAAGGGTTTTCGCCCAAATCGCAACATATTTTTACCATTTTTACTTTCACATTGAAGAAGTATAAAGAAAATACTTCGTACCACGTAATAGTGATTGTTGGAAAATTTATAGTGGGATTTTGATAGATATGTCCGATTTCAGGGGCCTAAGGCTAACAATATTGTTTCTCCTTAGATGTTTGACCATTAAACACTAAACGGATTGTTGGTGTACATAGGTTTCCAGGTGGATTTTTTTAAATTCAAATATAGTTATCAAATTTTTAAAGAAATGGTAGCCTACTCGTGTGGGACTCGGGGAGTTAACTTAAATGTTATTTACTCTAGTTATAGTAAAAGATTAGTTGTTTTATATTAATTCGTAACGATCAGCTGATTTCATTGAACAGCTGATAGGCCATAATAAGTTTTAGGTTATGTTGTTAAAAATTAGCAATATATTAACAACAATTATTATAAAAATTTATAGTAATTTGGAATGTAGGCCTATTATAAACGGTTACAACGTGCACGTGTTCTTCAAAAATACCGAAACTAAACACAATGCTTTCATATAATACGCGTGTACTGTTATCAAAAATGAAGAAGAAAAAAAAACAGACAGAAATGGTGAGACGAAATTTGTTTGCTCTTCGTTCCATATTTCCGTTACATTCTTCATTTCGGCAGACTTTTTTCTATTCACTGTTTCCGTCAAAGCTAACATTAAAAGCTTCGCTTTAAAGCATAAACCTATAGGTCGCATTTTATAAAAAATCCTGTTTGTTATTTATGAAAAAACGAAAATAAACCCTGACCGTTATTGAGTTTCTTTAGTTTTTTCGATTTATTGTATTTTTTTACTTTGTTTTCGCTTTGATCGAACAGTTGTCATAATTCGAACACGTAAACGTCTGCGATCAGTATGGCGGGTAGTCCTAATAAAGCTACTGGATCGTTCCAGATACGGCGTCTAAAGACAATGTCCTTAAACGGTCTGGAGTTGTTCCACCGTCTCTTAGAGGACTTTCCAGGAAGAGGTGGGACAGACAGGGACGTGTGTTGTGGGATGTAGGATATCGCAACGTCTGCCGGTCTGACCTCCGTCCTCATCAACAAAGTCGGGGGCAGTGAGTCATTCCGCACCAATAAAACATTGTAACTTACTCGGGTTTGTCAGTGCGGACAAACATATCCCACTGTTCTAGCGGCAACAATGCGCGGGGTCAACGTACTTGCACAGGCTGTACACACTCATAATTCTGAATATTTAAATGAACGTGTAATTAATGCCACGTGATCACGTGGGCAGACAGACAGACGTGCGGAATGACCCAACATCGCGCCGCAACGCGAGTCAACCTACGGTTCAATAAATCCGTTGCAAAATAATCAGGATTTAAGTTATTGTCTTTGGCGTGGTCGGTTGGTTTACTCTGCAGCGGTGTTGGCGAGAACAGCTGATTTTGGCAAACAGTTGGCCGAGTAGGTATAAGCAAGCATGTTGGTAAAGGTTAAGTGGGAAAGTTATGGCAGGCAGTTTTGTTGTTCTTGTCCAAATTTAGGATAAAATTTCTTTTCTTAGCAAGATCGTTAGAAATTCCATTTTGAGATGTGTTCGGGCCGTTACACCAGATGTACAGCTGTTTGAGTCAAAATAAATGTTGCAAAACACTTCACAAACTTTCTCACATTCATGGAGAATTATTCTTCTCGAAATCATGGGTAATTATGGAGAATCACAATTCAACTGAGTGTATACAATTTTAAATAAAAAACATTCGAGAGCCAATAGGAAAACAGAACAAATCTGACGCTAGTCAACTACTGATTTTGAGAAAATATAAAGAATCACAACATAAGTGAGTGTAGCCCCAAGTTGGTAATAAAAGAAATTTACAGTTGGGGAGCAGGTCCTATAGCCTAAACAAGAAAGAAACAAAAACAACAACAACGACTATTATAGGACTTGCTCGATTTTTTAAAATTTATTTTAATTTTATAAATACTTGAGTTATAGGTTATGTAGATAGCTTCCGAACATTGGTGTATTGTTTTGGTTATTTCCAAATTTTGTTTATAATAAATTATAAAATACAGTACAGAAATTTAACAATTTATTATATATCTTATCTTTGTACCAAATAGTTGGGATTCGGTGGTCGATGTGGCTAAAGCACCGGTCAGTCTGCTGCGTCTCTGAACTGCGCACATTTAGGTTCTTAGTCCGGGCCGCAGTTACTCCCTGGTTTGCCTTGACCGTTAACGCCGATCTCTGGTGCAATATATATTGCAAAATTATAGATCATAGTCTATAATGTATGCCTTAATAATGTGGGAAAATACTCTGGAAATATTTGAAACTACATGAACTAAATGAGAAATAAATACAGACTTAGTCTAGGAATTTTTTCGAAAAAGGCTTTTGTCAACGCGAATGTTGAATTTTAGAATTTTTATGTTGGAGAATCAATTAGTAGGCTTATACCTAACTTGTAAGACAGAGTCATACAGAAAAAAATCAAGGTTACATAAAATATAAGCGTAGGCCTTAAGTAGGAAAGTGTTCGAGTTTTTTAGGATTTGCTTGGTTTACTCAGTTGATTTTATTGTTGAAAATTATGCTGTCTATTTTAACAGAATGATAGCTGACTCTACAGTTTGTTGTTAGTAAATAAGCTCAATGAATTAGTTCCTTAGCTGAAAAGGTATAAGGCATGACAAAAAATAAGCACAGCTCCAGATCGAGTCAGCTCCATCAGATTGTCACCTTAAAATTAAATTTTTACGAAGGCTAACGATAGCAATTTAATCTCAATCGCAATTTTTTTAAAATCAAAATTGCGTGTCGTAACCCATCCCGATGCCCCGTAGCTGCGGAAAGCATTCGTTGTAATTTGATTTGTGAAAAGAAGAAGAATAAATCTTTTCGAGAATTGTAATGAACGCACTATAGGGGGACAATATTTTCTAACTGTTATGTTATTTGGCAGCAAAACTAATTTTAATTTTATTCGAATACCGGTAACACGGTCCTCGCTGGGGTTTCTGGAGGCTATAGTGTGTTCGTAGGAAGAGGGGAATTGTTTTTGTGTTTTTTCACTCTATACGAAGTTGAATGAAAGAATGACGCTCGTGAAAAAGTAAGCTTAGATATTTCGATGGGTAGACTGTATCTGTGTGGTCCTCTGAATGAAAAAAAGTTAATTTTGTGTGCGTGCGCGTGCGTGTGTTAGCAATTTTAGTCCGATTTGATTCAAAAATGGCATAAAAATCTAATATATATATTCGTTAATCAACAGAATTTGTTGATAGTTTCAAAATGGCGGCAATTTTGAATCTTTAAAAATTAGTAACTTTTTCTCATGAATATTTTTGAAAAACTGATTTCACCATCGAAATCAGCGTTGAAAACTGCATAAATCAGCATTCGGCGTATCTAAAACCCATTGAAATTAAGAAATTTAAATTTGACGACGGTCAAGTTTCATTTTCGGATTTCCAGTATAATTTAAAAGTTTAAATTGCTAGTACGTGATGTTGATTACGATGGTGAGATCAGAATTTCAAAAAGTTTAAGATTACAAATTACTTTTGCAAATTCGCTTTTCACGTCAGCGAGATAGCTGCTTACCGTGATTAGCTATAAGGACCACTCAAAATCAAAAAGTGATCCTAGAGATTAGGATCGGTGCTCATTTCAAATGCCCTTAGTGAGTTCATTGGTCACACCACGATGCAATGGTCAGTAGCTCATTTTCCAACAGAAATTCTTTAATAGTGTCCTGCAGTTTTAACTTCTCCTATTACCGTTCTACAAATAGTCTAAAATTAAAAACACAAATAATGCTGCAGTTATTTTATGAAAATATCAGTAATGTGTAGTCTAACTCATAGTTTATTTAAATTAAAAAAAAACTCGGATCTGATAACTATCTGGGATCCGAGATATGATTGCGTTTAACGAGTCGAAAATCGTGGGTTCATCTGCGCATGCTCTGCTATTTATTTCGGAGCGGTCCTAGCACAAACGTTAATCTTTTCTCTTTAAATGTACTTTAGCCTACCTACAGACGGCATCGATTTTAAGAAGTGTTCAAGAGGACAAATTTATACTTTTGCTGTGTTTATGATTCATTTGGTATTTACCGTGTAAAATAAAAAAAAAACTTGTTAATAAAAATAGCGTTTTCAAAATTTGCTACCATACGTCCAAATTGCTCTTGCACGTACGTGTGAGCGCTAGCGCTAATGTTTTTGGCAATTGTTTCATGGATTTTTTAGGGGATATAAATGTGTGAGAACGTTTATGTACGCCATTTACATGTGCCCTGTTTGTACTATTAGTCGCAGGGTTTCCAAATATTTTACCCAAATTAGTTATTACCGTTCTAGAAACGTATCTGGTAAATTCCCGGACATTTCTACAAACCCTTTTGCTGCTTTAATGTTTGAGAACCTATTTTCAGGGCTCCTTAGTGATATGAGAGGTGATAAGGCTATACAGTTTACTTAGTTCACGAAAACACTTGCTCTAAATATATTTTTCTAACTCCAATACTTTTTGAATTGCCGATTTACATATCGAAATTGTATCCTTTAAAGGACTTTTGAAATTAAAATCTACCTTTGTATATAAATTATTGGGATGAGCAGAGTTGTGCGCTGTGTTTTTAGTTCGTGTTAATACTTTCTCCAAGATTCATTTATTATGTCAACCCATGAAAAAGTTTTATGTTATTCCAGTTGCGGTATTTTTGACACATACTGTTTATTTAAAAACATAACTGTCTAAATACCTTTAACTAATTCTGCCATCAGCAGTGCATTGGGTTAGTAGTTGGTGAGATCAATTGTAAATACAGCTAAATTAAATATTAATATGTATAATGTTTTAGGGTTAGTTGAGATTTTGATTTTGCACGTCGCGTGATGCGAGTGCACAAATTTATATTGGTAGTTGTAGTCAAAGATCAGTTGTTATAAATTAACGATCAGCTGATTTCATTGAACAGCTGATAGGCTATAATACGTTTTAGGTTATGTTATTAAAAACTGCCCACGTTAATTCGTGTTTTCAAACAAATTATCGTAATTAAAATGAAAAGTAATAGAAAACATATATATGATTTTTATTTTTGGTTCAAAACAGACAAATGTCATTTTGTTTAGAAATTGTTACTTGAACAATAATTATTGGATATATTATTAAAAGCTTTTGGTTTTGGGAGGCTAAAAGCTTTTTTTTAAATCAGAAAACAAAATATAAGTTATATATATTTTTGGACAGTACTACAAATTAAAAAAAATGTGCAAACATTATATATAGATTTTTACATTCAATGATTTCTCCCGAAAAATCAGGATCGGGATTATTGATCGAAAAAATTTTTTATAAAAATAAAAATTACAGTGCCGAGATATGGCAAGGCAAACCAGACCTCCATATCTAGTGTGAAATACCAGTTTAGTTTCTAATATTGTGCACACACCAGTTTTGGTTTCAGGTGATCTGAAAACGAATAGGTCCATCAAATGTCATGGTCAATTGTTTCAGCGGTCACTATACTTTTCATGGCGGGAAATTAAAAAGTGTTAAAAGAATAATTAAATTAAATTCGGTAAAGTAGTTTTTCAATTCTACGCGTCTAGACACGTTCATAGCCTGTTGTTTTTTGTTCGTTTAATGCCATACAAATAGATGCAATCTTCGCAAGTAAATCTCAGCCCATCCCACACGTAACCGATTATATTCGGATGACAACGTGGATAAATGATTCTACTTTTCATCGGTCGGGGAGTTATGGATTTGGAAGCAACGGAATGTGTATCGTGCGGTGTGCGGGAGAGGCCCCCGGCGCCCCGCGGGGCCTAGTCCCATCACCACCTGTTGCATCTGTGGCCTTTTTTCTTTCACGCCTTTACTCGATCCTCTTTTCCAAATCGGCTTCTGGTATTGAAATTACGTCGGGCAGGTGAGTGTCAAATTGCAGGTGTATCAGTCGATATTAAGGTCGTTAAAAGAGGCTTCCTCATTCTTCCAGACATACAAGGTTTTACCTGTGTATCAGTCATGTGACGTTGTTAATTATGTATTTTAAAATTTTGTCACCATGTTGACCGTACTCACTTTCAGTCTGGTGTCGTTTGTTCGTTCGTTCTGCTTTCGTCTGCTCTCGGTGAATTCGTCTTGTGTTTGTGTTTCGTCTGGAGCCTATATGTTCGCCTGGTGTCTGTGCTTTCTCTAGCGTCTGAACGTTCTTTTGGTATCTGTGTGTTTGCTTAGTGTCTGTTCCTTCTCTGGTTTCTGTACGTTTGTCTGGTGTCTGTGCATTCACTTGGTGTCTGTGAGTTCGTCTGGTGTCTGTGGGTTTGCCTGCTGTCACTGCGTTCGTCTAGTGTCTGTGTTTTCTCTAGTGTCTGAACGTTTTTTTGCTATCTGGTGTTTGCTTAGTGTCTGTGTCTTCTGTAGTTTCTGTACGTTTGTCTGGTGTCTGTGGGTTTTCCTGCTGTCATTGCGTTCGTCTAGTGTCTGTGTGTTCGTCCGGTGTCTGTGCGTTCGTCTGGCGTCTGTGCGTTCGTCTAGTGTCTGTGCGTTTACCTAATATCATGCGTTCGTCTGCTATCTGTGCATTCATCTGTTGTCACTGCGTTCGTCCGGTGTCTGTGCGTTCGTCTAGTGTCTGTGCGTTCGTCTAGTGTCTGTGCGTTTCTGTCTGTGCGTTCGTCTAGTGTCTGTGTTCGTTGTCTGTCTCGTCTAGTGTCTGTGCGTTTACCTAATATCCTGCGTTCGTCTGGTGTCTGTGCATTCATCTGTTGTCACTGCGTTCGTCTGGTTTTTGTGCGTTCGTCTGGTGTCCTGCGTTTGTCTGGTGTCTGTACGTTCGTCTGGTGTCTGTGGGTTCGTCTGGTGTCTGTGGGTTTACCTGCTGTCACTGCGTTCGTCTAGTGTCTGTGCGTTCGTCTGGTGTCTGTGCGTTCGTCTGGTGTCTGTGGGTTTACCTGCTATCACTGCGTTCGTCTAGTGTCTGTGCGTTCGTCTGGTGTCTGTGCGTTCGTCTAGTGTCTGTGCGTTGGTCTGGTGTCTGTGCGTTCGTCTAGTGTCTGTGCGTTCGTCTGGTGTCTGTGCGTTTACCTAATATCCTGCGTTCGTCTGCTGTCTGTGCATTCATCTGTTGTCACTGCGTTCGTCTGGTTTCTGTGCGTTCGTCTGGTGTCTGTACGTTCGTCTGGTGTCTGTGGGTTTACCTGCTATCACTGCGTTCGTCTAGTGTCTGTGCGTTCGTCTGGTGTCTGTACGTTCGTCTGGTGTCTGTGGGTTTACCTGCTATCACTGCGTTCGTCTAGTGTCTGTGCGTTCGTCTGGTGTCTGTGAATTCGTCTGGTGTCTGTGCGTTTACCTGATGTCCTGTGTTCGTCTGGTGTCTGTGCATTCATCTGTTGCCACTACGTTCGTCTGGTGTCTGAGCGTTCGTCTGATGTCTTTGCGCTCGCCTGGTGACTGGGTGGTTGGTGTTTCCATTCGTCTGGTGTGTGCCTTCTCTGGTGTCTGTGCATACTTCTGTGGTGACCGTGCTTTCTTCATGCTTCGTTTAGTGATAAAGTAATCACACATCTGTAATACGAATTTGAAAGAAATTACGTAGTGTTAGTAAACCAGTGGAGAAGCGAAAATATTTCGCTTACCTTGAATCTAAAAATAGGTTTCCGCCGGTGCACGGGTTAGCGGTAGCGCAATGATAAACGATGGTGTGGTATAATTACCGGTAAGGTAACCACTGGATAATTAGGCCTAGTTAGACGCCATTAGAAGGACTGTTTGATGTTGCCGAGCATGAGTCATGTGTGACACTCACTACTGCACTAGGCTCGGCTAATGATCGCATTTACTGCTGTTTCACGGTGGCACGACGGTGATAAACGATACGTGTTTATTTTGTTAAGACAAAGATAGTGATAGCCCGCAGCTAAACGTAAGGGGGGAGGTGGTGAAACTTTTTTGTAATGTTTCAAACAGAGCAGTTTTGTCAGACAACATTTTTTTTTTTTGTTGTTGTTATTTTAAGGCGAAAAGCACAATGAGTCTATTATCGCCTCCCTAAAGGCAAATGTGAGTGTAAAGTGTTAAAGTCGTAAGTGTAGTATTGTAAGTGTAAGTGTGTGTACCGCGAGGGACGACTAAATCCTCTCAGTAGGTGCAGCTAGTCTGCACCCCCTGCGGGGTTGTTCGACAACAAACAACCTCTAGAAAAATCAATTGTTCAGCCTTGGAGAACTCAAAAGTTCTGTTGGAACTGACAAATTTTTGAGACATTTGCATTACGTTTTCTGTATAAAGTAGCAAGATAAGTGATACCACTGAATATAAACGTAACAGAATGATATCCCTTATACACTGCTGGTAGCAGGTTGTGATAGCGTGTTGTTTTGTTTATTTTCTCAAACGTCTTTTCTCCCCAGTCCTTGCAACTTGCAGCGTTCCTAGCGACAAAGAGGCAAATTACTTGGACTTTAGCCTCTGATATCGAGCACACTTTTTATAATAATGGTTGTACTTCTAGTCCGTTTATATTCAATGATGAACACAAATATTAAACAAGTTTCGAAACTTACTGACAAAGAGAAACCAGAAAAATCGAATTACCTTTTTTCTCAAAATCAGCTCTTCCGAGTTTGCATTACTTTTCACCATTCAGAATACATTATATTAGATTAGTGTCTAGAGAAAGAGAATAGTAAAACCCCAGGCACTGCGATCGACTGACCTATTGTACAACTGAACTTCTTAAAAATACGTAGTTCAGCAGATTGGAGCCCTTAAATTCCAGCAACCCACTGACTAGCTCACTCTGCTGAGGATCCCTAGGGTCTAGCGGAAAATCTCTAGCCTCTACTAGCAAGAGCCTCACAAAGATGAGCCATAGTGCCCTGTAATGAGCTCCACGATCTTCTAGAGTTGTGCTCTGCCCGAGATATCTGCTGTCACTTTGAGTCCTCCAAGAGGAAGTTTGCTTAGAAGACGTTTACCATGGGAATGGTCATGAAGGTTATCCCATCTTACCTGGTGCTGATCCGTAATCCACCTATTAATAGCAGACCAGTCCAATGATAGAGAAATACCTAAAGCCGGCTCAGGTCCGATGAACGCTTGACCATTTACAAAAAATGTATACAAAAAAAAAGAAAAAAAAATACGTTTTGTGAGTGAACGACAAAATAAAACGAACCCAACAGTGGTCAGGTTAGGTTAGGTTAGTTTTTCGATTTGAAATTTGCGAAATTAACTTTATGTTTCTTAATTTACGACCAAACTTTTCCAATTTCTGATGCACCGATTTTGAGAAATTAAGTTAATTTTAATTTTTGTATTGCTTTTGATAAAAGTCTCTTATAACAATATAGTTACCGAAACCGAAAGTAGTTCATGTTCTCTAAAAATCCGGTTCGAGATTGGACGACAGAAGACGGAAAATTACTCTTATTTTTAAAATAATTTAAATGTCGATCATTAAGATTATTCTTATGAAAAATTATATCTATGGAGCCTCTTATTTTTTTATCAGTTATAATATGGCAAACGTTACAGCACAGTGGTTCATTTTACACAAAACCGGTTTACGTTTAACGATTTTATTTTAAATGTTGGTACACTAACTAGAATTATGATTCATATAAATAACTAAAATCTGATTAATTGATTTCTTCTGGATCTTTTTAACGATAGCTTTTTTACAGCATATTTTGAGAAATGATGGAGTTGAAAAATAATTGTGTAATGTTCTTTGCGCCGTTCCGTTTGCACGTCAGTCACGTAAAGCATAACCGAACATAGTTTCAGGACATTCTTAATAGCGTTACGCTGATTGTCGCCGAAGTCCCGCTAAAAAAATGTTTGGAAGTTGTCTGTATTGTTGTAGCCCGCTGTACGTTAATAATTAGGTTCCGTGACTTCGTTAAAGAAGGAATGTAAAGTTGGTAAGGCAGTAAATTTCTGTTTAATTTGGATTCGCGTGAGCAGTAACTATAGCCGAGGACAATAAGATGCGGGAAATACTGCGGTAGCTGAGTCCCGAGGCGCCGAGGATGGATGTGGTTGTGTCCTGACCTGAACGGAGAAACGTTTTGCGATGTTTTGCTAAGCATTTTTACTTTTACACCAGACTGAACGTGTCGTAATCGGGAAAAATTAATGGTTCTAACTGTGTTTAGGTGTTTAGAATCTAAAAAATAATTTTTACCTAAATGTTTGTCCCTCTGAGTCAGGATAAAGTAATGTTTAAAAAAAAATATTTACTAGCAGTTCAAAGAACAGTGGAGCTTGCAGTGTAGTTTTAATTAATATACAGAGCGCTCCACGACAGCGCTCGTAACGTTTCCCGCCAATTTAACCGGTAACCGTAAAAATGTTATCGGACCACCTTGCTGGTGCGCTCTTATTCCATGAAATAACCAGTAACTACTCTCAACGTTGAATCAAAGCCCGCCATCTTGAAACGGAAGTGAACGGGAAAAATCTTATACATTGGCTGCGTCGTTCGTAGTAACAAATTTCAAAACGATCGGTCAATGCGTTTAACCAAAACTGCGTAACAAACACACAAACCAAATTCTGGACGGTCGAGTTAAAACAGAGATCTTGCTTCGCTCGGTCAAAAATCGACATTTCTCCAAATCAAGCGAAACGATTTTCAATAAATTTGTATAATCGTAATCCATAAGTATTCTCAAAATATCAGGTTAGGAAGCAATAAAAAAAATCTGGATTTGTTTTATTTCTTAAAATCTGTTTATAAGTTAATAAAATACCGGATATACAAATACTCAAACCAGTGTTGCAATTTGCAATCAAAGAAATGCATACGGTTCGATACCCAAATTGTAATTTCGTATTTAAAATTTGGTACAATGACTTCATTTACGAATATTCATATTTTAGGAAAACCTGATTAACCGATTTTTAGAAATTAGATTTTCATTCTGTTTTCCAAAAACTTCAGACCCGAATAATTTGTGGGAATATTTTAAAGTGGGAAAATTTGTGTAATGTTTTTCTGCCGTATATTTAAAGGTGTATCGGTTCAAACATTATTTACGTTACAAATTTGTAAGCACGTTAGAAATATTTTCACCAGCATATCTGTGTTTTACTAATGCAAAATTTCAGTTAACGTTTTAATAGTTTTCCTTGTTTTTCAGTATGCATATTGGTTTTTTCATCGTTATTTTGCTTTCATAAGTTTAACAACTATAAAGTAAATACGTATTAATAATTATGTTGTAATTGTATTCTATTCACCATTGATTTTACAATATCTAATCTTTAAACAGTCAAATCACATTGAGTTCTTTTAACGCGTTGTTCTTCCAAAAACCGACTAGCATGGATCGCGCTACGGAGACGTTCCGAGGTTCATTACGTGTAATTTTCATAAACATTACACGAAATAGAAATGTCAGGCACCCGCGGCAGCCAACCGTTTGGACGGAACAAAAGATGTTATTAACTGCGCAAGGTATTAGAGCGGGTGACAACTGGCAGCCAAGGGGACCAAAGAGTCAAGTAAATTACAGCTGTTGAAATATAAAAAGCTTTGAAGGTTAAAAAAGTGCGCGGAAGAATACTGAGAGTGTAGGCTCAATAGTTGAATGTAAAACAGTATGCTCTTAACGGGGAAAATATTTACAATAAAAAAGCAATAGGCCCAACATGCACGGCATTGAAATGCATGACTAAGAACCATTAATGGCGTATAGACTTTGCACAAACTTTCTTTACGTTTTAGCCTACAAGCCAGTGAAACAAATTTGAATTAAAAAATGCACTGAGATCAGAGTTTGTTTTAGTTTTTAACATGTACCATGCTTTAGGGCATTTGATGTGTTTTTGCATTGATTTATAACAGTATATTTTGCGCGTCGCAAGTCTCATTTTAAAGTAATCATTAATTAAAAATTTCTGTTTCCGCCGGGATTGAACCGGAAACCTTGGGCGTGCGAAGCGTACGCGATAACCACTACACCATTGAAACAACGAAGACGTTTGACCCGTTTTAAGTATTTGAAATGAATCGTTAATTTAATTTTGGTAGTTCTATTAAAAGATCAGTTGTTTGTAATATTTTGTAAAGATCAGCTGATTTCATTGAACAGCTGATAGGCTGCAATAAGTTTCAGGTTATGTTGTTAAATACTAGTTATATTAATTCGTCATGTTTTAGAACAAATAATCGTAATGAATATAAAAAGGAAGAGAAAACATGAAACATGATTTTTATTTTTTGTTCAATAACAGAAATTTTTCAACTAACTCAACAGCCTTAAATTTCTTCCATTTTATATATGTTAACACCAATCTGATTTATGAATCTTCATGTGTGACTAATCTTTTGATAAAATCTTATGATTTTTTTTTTTGGTGTTTAACGTCCGACTATTGTGCACACTTGGGCTAATGCAGACGATGGGATGATTTATAGCGTATGAAAATGCCAAGCCCTGGCCGGGAAAAATCTGATGAGTTCATCATATGAAAGAATTATGTCTTCCGGACTCGATTATTTGGCACTACAACATTCTGAATGTATTGTTTTTAGCAGTTACAAGGACTAAAATTTGCCAGAATTTAATAAAAATCGTCAGAGCAGATTTTGATTAAATTCTGGCAAATTTAATTTTAGCAGTCCTTGTAACTGCTAAAAACAATACATTCAGAATGTTGTAGTGCCAAATAATCGAGTCCGGAAGATATAATTCTTTCATACGATCAATTCATCAAATTTTTAGAGTGGTATTAGACCTAACTGTACAAACATTTTAAAAATTAAACGATGCTATATAGGGAAAAATTACATCTATAAGTAAAATTTCCTCAAAATCAGCTAATATGTTTTGGCTCCAGTTAAAAAAATCAATTTTTGAAATCAGCAGGTATGAAGTAGTATAGTCATTAAAATGTCAAGATCGAATTTTTTCTATAGGCCTAATACTTTCTATAGGGAGAGAAGGGAGAAGTTATAAAGCAATAAAAATGATAAAAAAAGTATTTTGTTTATAAAATTGTTAAAATGGTGAAATATTACTACCGTTTACTCCAACCTTTACAATAATTTTTATTTTATATAGAAACAATACACGACGTGTCGAGCTTAGCTTACGTCTCTTTCTGAAGTGCCTAACTAAAGTTAAGTGGTTAAGTTGAAGTTACATTGGGTACTTGAAGGGCGAGTACCTTAAGGACAAATAATAGAAAATGATCGAATTGATAATAATAATTAAAAGGAAGAAGGAGTTAAGTGAATGAGCGAAACGAGGTCTGTTTCAATTCGACCGCTCTGCATTTGGTTTGTGTTTGTTACGCAGTTTTGGCCAAACGCATTGACCGATTATTTTGAAAATTGGTACGAAAGTACACTCAATAAAGCCCAAACAACGTAGGCCTATATGTAAGATTTTTTTCTCATTCGCTTCTGTTTCAAGATGACTTACAATAATGAGCATATGCAATGAGTCAAATGCACTGATCGATTGTTTTAAAATTTGGTAAGAAGATATCTTGTGTGTAGCTTAATGTCGTTTTGTAACATTTTTTCCTATATACGTCCGTGGCGGCCTCTGATTCAACGATGACGAAATACGCAGTTTTAATAAAATGAATTAGCTCATTGTTTTAAAATTTCGTACGAAGGTACCTGTATATAGCCCGAAACATGTATGTGTAAGATCTTTCCCATTTAATTCCGTTTCAAAATGGCGGGTTCTAATTCAACGTTGAGCTTGTAGTTTATGGTTATTTCCTGTAATACTGGCTGAACGGCAAAACCAATCACAATTTCGATAGATTCATGGAAAAAGAGCGTAAAATAATGTAAAGTTGGTCCAGTAAAATTTTCTTAAATATCAGACCTACGGTTACCGGTTAAACTGACGGAAAAATTTTCGCACGCTGTCGTTGTCTCCTGCGAGGTCTACTGTTCTTGAACTGCTAGTTCAAACTTACAGAAGTTCAAAAGGTCAATAGAAAATTCAGCATTGACTGGCAGCAGAATAAAATAATGAAATAAAACGTCCTAAAGCTAACTGGAACAAAATCTTTAGTTAAAATGAATTAAATTTATTTAAACTGAAGTAAAAGTAAGCTTAGGCCTAATGTATATTTTTTGTGTTTTATTCCTGTCGAAAATTTAGTACTGTAGAGTATATAAGTACTTTAATTTAAATGAGGCGTCAATATAATGTTTAAAATTGGAAAAAATAGAATCGACGATGATAATAATAATTTAAAAAAAAGGGAATATATCCACAAGACAAATAACAATTTTTTTTAAAAAAGGAAATATTTCCACAAGATGAATAATAATTTTAAAAAAGGAAATATCTCCACAAGACGAATAATAATTTTTTAAAAAAGGAAATATCTCCACAAGACGAATAATATTTTTTTAAAAAAGGAAATATCTCCACAAGACGAATAATAATTTTTTAAAAAAGGAAATATCTCCACAAGTCGAATAATAATTGTTTAAAAGGAAATATTTCCACAAGACGAATAATAATTGTTTAAAAGGAAATATCTCCACAAGACGAATAATAATTTTTTAAAAAAGGAAATATCTCCACAAGTCGAATAATAATTGTTTAAAAGGAAATATCTCCACAAGACGAATAATAATTTTTTAAAAAAGGAAATATCTCCACAAGACGAATAATAATTTTTTAAAAAAGGAAATATCTCCACAAGACGAATAATAACTTTTTAAAAAAGGAAATATCTCCACAAGTCGAATAATAATTGTTTAAAAGGAAATACCTCCACAAGACGAATAACAATTTTTTTTAAAAAAGGAAATATTTCCACAAGATGAATAATAATTTAAAAAAAGAAAATATCTCCACAAGACGAATAATAATTTTTTAAAAAAGGAAATATCTCCACAAGACGAATAATAATTTTTTAAAAAAGGAAATATCTCCACAAGACGAATAATAATTTTTTAAAAAAGGAAATATCTCCTCAAGTCGAATAATAATTTTTTAAAAGGAAATATCTCCACAAGACGAATAATAATTTTTTAAAAGGAAATATCTCCACAAGACGAATAATAATTTTTTAAAAAAGGAAATATCTCCACAAGTCGAATAATAATTGTTTAAAAGGAAATATCTCCACAAGACGAATAATAATTTTTTAAAAAAGGAAATATCTCCACAAGTCGAATAATAATTGTTTAAAAGGAAATATCTCCACAAGACGAATAATAATATTTAAAAAAGGAAAAAATAGAATATTTTGAAAATCTGTGACAAATTTGGGTGACAAATGCTCGGGTAATTTGGGAAGAGATTCCTTGTGTTTGGTTATGAAAAGTAGGCCGTAGATTGGCTGAAGATGACGCATAAAGTCAATGTCGATGTTATAAATCAAGTAGGCCTACTGGAATACTGTACTGTACAGTGTTGCCGTTGTTTCGACTTTCATTCAATCAAGGTTACAGTAATATTTAACCTAACCTACGTACACTGGGCTTGTATTACAATGGTCAGGGTCTAGGTTGGCAGTCTGGGAGGAGCCTGCAACAATAGTTTAGACAATATGGTATTGTTTGAGATTAATATCTTATTTTTATTGAAAAAAATCAATGCAACTCAGAAATAATGGCAGTAAAGAAAACCTACCATTATAAGTTAGCATTTTGAAGTGAATTATGTAAAGCATTTTCCTGAATTTTCATTTTTCATTAGAACCCAAAAATCTTGTTCTGCAGTTACCAAAGAAAAACTGAAATTTTTGCAAAAACAGTTCATTTATGAAGAATATTAACTCAGTTCAGTGTAATGAAGGAATCGATAACAGGAAAAAGGAAATATCTCCACAAGACGAATAATAATTTAAAAAAAGGAAATATCTCCACAAGACGAATAATAATTTAAAAAAAGGAAATATCTCCACAAGACGAATAATAATTTTTTAAAAAGGAAATATCTCCACAAGATGAATAATAACTTTTTAAAAAAGGAAATATCTCCACAAGACGAATAATAATTTTTTTTTTAAAAGGAAATATCTCCACAAGATGAATAATAACTTTTTAAAAAAGGAAATATCTCCACAAGAGGAATAATAATTTTTTAAAAGAAAATATCTCCACAAGACGAATAATAATATTAAAAAAAGGAAATATCTCCACAAGACGAATAATAATCTAAAAAAAAGGAAATATCTCCACAAGACGAATAATAATTTTAAAAAAGGAAAAATCTCCGCAAGACGAATAATAATTTTTTTTTAAAAGGAAATACCTCCACAAGACGAATAATAATTTTTAAAAATGGAAATATCTCCACAAGACGAATAATAATTTTTAAAAAAGGAAATATCTCCACAAGTCGAATAATAATTTTTTAAAAGGAAATATCTCCACAAGACGAATAATAGTATTAAAAAAAGAAAATATCTACACAAGACGAATAATAATTTTTAAAAAGGAAATATCTCATAAATAATTTTTCATGAGGCAGAAAAAAACACTTAACAAAAATATCTTTTAAATTAAAACACCAAAAAATATCTTCTAAATTTTATAGAATATAGAAATAGTTTTTAAAGATGGGGGTTCTCCGAAACGCTTCAACGAAAGAAGAATTGACGAACCTAGGGAAGACAGATTATTATACTGAACATAGTGACAATAATCCTAGCAGAAAAGAAGAAGAATATAAAAAGAATATTTTAAATTATTTGTAAGTGGGCTTTATTAAGGCCCAAATTTGTTTTACGTTTTGATGGTTAGTATTAGTTTAAAAAAAATAATATTATGTACAGATGTTTCCAAAATTTATGATTCCATAAAAAACCGAAGGTCGGTACGGTTTGTTTTTGGTTCAATGTACACCCAAATCGTAATTTTCTTTTATTTAAAATTTGGACGAACGGTTGAGTTAAAAAAGATTTCGTTTCCCTCGAACATTTAAAAATTTATTCACAAACCAAACATAAACATATCTTCGGGAGAATATAATAGTGCATTTTGAAAGTGCAATGCAAAACAAAGTACTTTTTTAGGATATCGAATTTTGAATTTTTCCGTCCGCTACAAAATGTTTCATGAATGAACGAAACAAAAACGTAGTACCTAAAAAAAATGCAATACTTAATATTTTAAAAATAATTACATAATGAAGATGTCAGCCGGTTCGAAACGAGTCAATAGTTGTGGATTAAACAAAGCTTGACGGAATGTTGGCAATACGGAACCATTTGGAGCTGCGATGCGCAAAGGTCAAGGCAAGAATGCGCACAAGTCCTTGAGCTATGGCCCTGTTCTGGCGTCCTACAGTATAGGCCTAACATCTATTCGACACATACTTTAATTAGTCATTCAATTTGTAAATAATCAAGGCAGGCTGTTATAACAATATCACACTACAATAATTTATCTGAAGCTTTTTTGAAAATACAAAATCGAACCCTGACCACCGACGAGTTCATTTTAATTTATACAGATTTTAACGGTGATTATGAAGTCGAAACAATATTTTCAAAACAGGTTAAGTATGGAATTTACACATTTTTTAAAATTTTGATTGGAGTAAATTTGAAACGGTTTGCGCTATTAACACAATACATTTTTGTGCCTAGTTTTATCAAAGCAAAATTTTTAAGGCGCTCAAAAAAGTACTCTAGACATCAGAATCGCGCTCATTTCAAGCTCCAGATCAGGGCCTTTGCAATGATGACCGTTCCAACGCTTATTTGCCAATTGAAATTCGCTGCAAGGTTTACTATAAAAAATGAAAATTATTGACATGTGGACGAATGTTACAAACCAGAAAATTTTGATTTAAAATAGAATTATGGAGCAGTAGTCCTATATACCTATAGATGATTTTGGCCAAAGTAATTACATCAAATTTTAAATTAAATTGTTAAAGATCAAGATTTACTTTTGTTTTGTTATCCGCAAAACCTAACATACATTTATTGTAAACCCAAAAAAATCGAGACGATTTTTGTTAATGTTGAATGAAAAAATTATCACGTTTTAAGAAATAAATGTTATTATTTTTTTATGCAATGCTTGTGATTTATATTTATATACAACGTCTAAAGATAGACAATGTAAAATTTATAGCAAATTTAAATAATTTTAAATTAGATAATGTATGTTGAAAATAAAGTGCAACGTTGTGGGGTGAACAATGTGGCAACAGCGTAGTTACAACGATCGGATTAATTTCTTCACTCGAGCTTTAAATTAACAATTAAACAATTAAAATAACATTAAAAATTAACAATTAAAAAATAATTAAAAAATGTTTTTTTTAGAATTAAACGGACGAAGGCTTCTCTATTTTTGACACGCTTGCTAACCCACACAGCTACAAATTAGCGCCGCTATGTAGGCCTAAATCACAGCCTTACGTATTGTTGTAAAAACGTTACACAAACTTTCTCACATTCAATTATTTCCAGGGGTCAAGGTCAGTCTTCTGTGTCTCTGAACTGCGCACCTTTAGGTTCTTAGTTTTCCCTAACCGTTAACGCTAATCCCTCGTCCATTAGTCTAACTGGAGCATAAAATTAGAGAAACAAAAAAATCGGTTCATCAGTTTTTGTTCTAATCTTTGTTACATTTGAAGAATCATAGCGCATTCATCGTACGCGTGAATTTTGTTTTTGTGTTTTATTTACCTCAGAAAAAAATGTTTCTTTTATTTCAAATTTGCTACATTCGAACAAAGGTAATAAAAAAATGGTCCCCTTATTTTGTGAAAATAATTTTTTTCAACAAAGAGGTTTTAAAGCCCTTTTAGTCCTAAACTAAGGGCAAACTTTACCTGCATGACGATTTCAACAAAAGTGGTTAATTAGTTTAGCCTGCAGCGATGTTTACCACACACAGAAGGATAAACATCCAAGAAAACATTTTTTCGACTCAGAAGTCCTGAAAACGGATATAGCTATCAAACGTTTTTCACAATCACCGAATTTTTTTCATTGTAGACTATAATGAAAAAGTAAAAACAGCTGTTCGAAGGAAACGTTTGAATTGTTCATTTTCCACGTAAAAATTTAATTTGCAGATTCTTGATAGCTGGTGTAATATTATGTATTAGGTTAGTTATTAAGATTATACTGATTCTGTAAATTTAACAAAGTTGCACGTTTCCTTTGCAGATTGGCAGAGCGACGCCTCAACCAGTGCACGTTAGAGTGAGCCAGTGTCGCGTTCACAATGTGTATAGACCAGATGTTATAAAACTGGAACACGCTAACACAGTGGACGGTGTTTTATAAGTTTCGTTAGTTTTATTGTAACCGACGTTAAATTAAAATCAGAATTGAAAGTACCAGTTAACAATTAATATTCCGACTGACCAAGCTAAGGACTTGCTCCCGTGAAATCCATCATGTTCGCGATTATGCAAGTAGAGAGCGACGACAGGAGGGAGTTCAGACGTAAAATGCGAGCAAAGTGCGAATTTATCTGCAAATACTGCCAACGCCGCTTCACGAAGCCCTACAACCTCATGATACACGAGCGCACGCACAAGGATGACGTCACGTTCACGTGCGAGGTGTGCGGAAAGACGTTCAAACGTCAGGATAATCTCAAACAGCACAGGTAAGCGGCGGTTCTTTGTTTTTGGTTAGGTTAGGTCAACGTTTCGTCACGGTAAATAGGTTCAAGAGTCGACGTGCGTCGATGGCACAGTCGACAGGAACACATTGTAACAAAAGCTGTGTTGCAGATAGGCCTATCCAAAGAAAAAAAGTGTTTTAGGAATTTTTTTAGGGTCAATGAGTAATATAAAAGAATAAAATATTTATGGGTTGCAGTCTCAAATAACTACGTTTTTTCGATCAACTTGTACAGGGGACTAAGTGAGCAACTTGTACAGGGGACTAAGTGAGCAACTTGTACAGGGGACTAAGTGAGCGACTTGTACAGGGGACTAAGTGAGCAACTTGTACAGGGGACTAAGTGAGCAACTTGTACAGGGGACTAAGTGAGCGACTTGTACAGGGGACTAAGTGAGCGACTTGTACAGGGGACTAAGTGAGCGACTTGTACAGGGGACTAAGTGAGCAACTTGTACAGGGGACTAAGTGAGCAACTTGTACAGGGGACTAAATGAGCGACTTGTACAGGGGACTAAGTGAGCAACTTGTACAGGGGACTAAGTGAGCAACTTGTACAGGGGACTAAGTGAGCAACTTGTACAGGGGACTAAGTGAGCAACTTGTACAGGGGACTAAGTGAGCAACTTGTACAGGGGACTAAGTGAGCAACTTGTACAGGGGACTAAATGAGCGACTTGTACAGGGGACTAAGTGAGCGACTTGTACAGGGGACTAAGTGAGCGACTTGTACAGGGGACTAAGTGAGCAACTTGTACAGGGGACTAAGTGAGCAACTTGTACAGGGGACTAAGTGAGCGACTTGTACAGGGGACTAAGTGAGCAACTTGTACAGGGGACTAAATGAGCGACTTGTACAGGGGACTAAGTGAGCAACTTGTACAGGGGACTAAGTGAGCAACTTGTATAGGGGACTAAGTGAGCAACTTGTACAGGGGACTAAGTGAGCAACTTGTACAGGGGACTAAGTGAGCAACTTGTACAGGGGACTAAGTGAGCAACTTGTACAGGGGACTAAATGAGCGACTTGTACAGGGGACTAAGTGAGCGACTTGTACAGGGGACTAAGTGAGCGACTTGTACAGGGGACTAAGTGAGCGACTTGTACAGGGGACTAAGTGAGCGACTTGTACAGGGGACTAAGTGAGCAACTTGTACAGGGGACTAAGTGAGCAACTTGTACAGGGGACTAAGTGAGCAACTTGTACAGGGGACTAAGTGAGCAACTTGTACAGGGGACTAAGTGAGCGACTTGTACAGGGGACTAAGTGAGCAACTTGTACAGGGGACTAAATGAGCGACTTGTACAGGGGACTAAGTGAGCAACTTGTACAGGAGACTAAGTGAGCAACTTGTACAGGGGACTAAGTGAGCAACTTGTACAGGGGACTAAGTGAGCAACTTGTACAGGGGACTAAGTGAGCAACTTGTACAGGGGACTAAGTGAGCAACTTGTACAGGGGACTAAATGAGCGACTTGTACAGGGGACTAAGTGAGCGACTTGTACAGGGGACTAAGTGAGCGACTTATACAGGGGACTAAGTGAGCGACTTGTACAGGGGACTAAGTGAGCAACTTGTACAGGGGACTAAGTGAGCAACTTGTACAGGGGACTAAGTGAGCGACTTGTACAGGGGACTAAGTGAGCAACTTGTACAGGGGACTAAATGAGCGACTTGTACAGGGGACTAAGTGAGCAACTTGTACAGGGGACTAAGTGAGCAACTTGTATAGGGGACTAAGTGAGCAACTTGTACAGGGGACTAAGTGAGCAACTTGTACAGGGGACTAAGTGAGCAACTTGTACAGGGGACTAAGTGAGCAACTTGTACAGGGGACTAAATGAGCGACTTGTACAGGGGACTAAGTGAACGACTTGTACAGGGGACTAAGTGAGCGACTTGTACAGGGGACTAAGTGAGCGACTTGTACAGGGGACTAAGTGAGCAACTTGTACAGGGGACTAAGTGAGCAACTTGTACAGGGGACTAAGTGAGCAACTTGTACAGGGGACTAAGTGAGCAACTTGTACAGGGGACTAAGTGAGCGACTTGTACAGGGGACTAAGTGAGCAACTTGTACAGGGGACTAAATGAGCGACTTGTACAGGGGACTAAGTGAGCAACTTGTACAGGGGACTAAGTGAGCAACTTGTACAGGGGACTAAGTGAGCAACTTGTACAGGGGACTAAGTGAGCGACTTGTACAGGGGACTAAGTGAGCAAAATCTTTAATGTTTGTCGTCTTCAGCTTGTCGCTAGTGAATAACACGTGTTTGAGACCTTCAACAGTGTAGGATGATTTTTAGAAAAATAAACTATTTTTAAGTGATTATTTTGTTTTAGTTACTTCGGGGTGGGTAGGTTAGCGAACTCTGTGTTTTTAGTTTAGAAATACGTTTCCGTCAAATCAAATAATCTTTTGGCTATTTTCAAAAGTGTATCAACTGTTTTCTTAGTGTTTATATACATGTGTATAAAGCTGTTTTACACGATGCCAAAAATCTATTTAGTTTAACCTAAAATCTTTTAAAGTAAAAATACGTGCTGTAACACGTCGTATGTTTTATTACCACGGCACGTTATTATCAAAATATACACATAATATGTATAATAACATATAATAATAATAATAAAACACAATCTTAATCCACTGTAAAACTCACTACCGGTTTCGACCTTCACAAGCGATCTACTATAAATGAGTAAATTATCACTTTTAAATTACCTGTAAAGGTCAAAACCGGTAGTGAGCAATAAAGCTGTATAGTGGATTAAAATTGGTGTTTTTATTTATAAAACTTAATGTGTTTGAATTTCGCTTGGTTTTGAGACTCGAATTTCAATCGATTTTGTAAAATTTTCTCCAATTTTTTCCTATTCGTTTGAGACTTTTGATTAAAATTTTCAATCACTCTGTATTTTTTTCATAGTTGACTAAAATCGAACTAATTTTGTACACGTTATACCTGTCGTTTCTTTACAATTTTAAGAAGTATCACAATCAAACTTGAGCCTATTATGTGTCCCGTACACAGTGCTCAGACAAGGAGAGAATAAAAACTAACAAAGTTTTTTTCTATCCTCTCGGCTTTTATTTTTACTTTTTAAAGTTAGAAGTTGAAATACGTTTGTCTATTTTATGTTAAGGGACAACTGTTCCCTTAATACAATAATACAATAATTTAATACAATGTAATACAATAATTTTAATACAGAATGAAATTATTCTGTACCACTTGCAGATCAACTTGCCTGACCTGTAATATGACGTCATGCTATCAAAGTTGAAAAAGTGTCAGTATTGCTTATTTAGAGAAAATCAACAGTTGTAATTCAACGTTGATAACTAAAACTCAATATTTTTGGGTAAAAACTAGTGAAAAATCTACGTTATTGAGTAAATAAGTGTAAAGTTGCCGAGTGAAAATTCTCAAACCAATTTAAATGTTGAAACTTTTAGTTAATTTTATTTATGGCTACTTTAAATTACATTATTTAGAAATCATATCGAACAGACACAATAAAATTGTTTAAACGTCCGTAGATATATTGTTTGAACACAACAACAAAAGTAAATACAACAAATTATAGATAATTTGGTTGCTGATGTGGGTAAAGGTACAGAACAATAGGCCTAAGTTCAACCCTTATGCTCAACAATGGGACAATATACAGTGCATGAATATACGTAGTAATTAGACTACAATAATTACTTTTGTATAAGAAAAATTCTAAAAATTATCAGTTATAATGCCTATGTTTTTATATTTGTATAGCATGACTGGACTTAATTTTTGTATCTTCAGTCAGTCAGTCGGGTAGAAGAGAGAGTCTTCAGCCTTGTATGAGATAAAGTTTGTTAACATTTATAGGGGGGGGCGTAACTGTGCTAAATACTTTAGTCGCCAAGGTCACATTCTGAGTGAGAGGAACTATTTATTTAGGCTATTTTTTACAGTAATTATGATAACGCATCAGCGAGGTTAAATCTTATGTTTTAAATTAAATTTTAAAAAAGTTAAAAATTTTAATTTTCACACAAATTTCAATGGCGAAATTAGATTTAAAAACGTTATGATTGCGTAAGGATTTTCCTTTTTAAAGTTAGTTCATTTACTGGATAACTAACTCGTTTAAACTATTACCAAAATATTTTTTTGCGTGCAGAAATGTTCACCTAGTAAAATGCTACTATTCAGATCTTGAAACGTTTTGTATACGTTCAAATAACATAAATATCTTGCTTTACAATTACTTACCTGACTAAAAAAATACTTTAAAAAATCAAACACTTTCTGTTACTGAACCAAAAATAAAAATCATGTATCATGTTTTCTCTTCTTTGTTATTTTAATTACGATAATTTGTTCGATAACACGAAAATTAACAAAACTTGTTTTTAACAACCTAACCTAAAAAGTACGCGTATTATACCCTATCAGCTGTTCAGTAAAATTAAAAATTAATTCAGGTGATCGTTAAAAATTAATGTAAAACAATTGATCTGTTATTAAAACATAGCTAGTTTTCAACAACATAACCTAAATATTATAGCCTATCAGCTGTTCAATGTAATCAGCTGATCGTTACCAATTAATATAAAACAAATGATCTTTTACTATAACTACCAATATAAATTTGTGCACTCGCATCACGCGACGCGCAAAATTCAACATCACAACCATCCCTATCATTTTGTTTGCGGAGATTTTAAAACACTTAGCGGTATGTCACGCAATTTTTTGGCTCGTTGGTTGTAAGCAAACTACAAAATCGTGTTTTTTTTGTTATTTTTGCCTTCACGCTAGGAAACTTTGGATAATATTTTATTTGAGAAATCAATATTTTGAAACTACAATCTCCTTGCCACGTCCTAGTTTAACAAGTGATGCAAAAACACACAACCTCCATGTATTCAATTGTTTCTGTAAAAGGTTAGAATCAGAAGTTATAAAAAGAGATCTGGGTAATCGTTTTAATTTCACAAAATCTCTCTACCAATTTTGTTCAAAATTTAGAGTATACGAAAATTCTTAATTCAAGTCCATTTAAAATTAAAAAAAATTAAATTTACGATTCGAGAACGTATCGAACGACTGTCATGGTTTATATACAAAATTTGCAAAACTAACTTTAGTTATGCATCTTTTTATTTAACCAAAATTGAATCGATATTTTGGTTTTGTCTCACTAGTATCCGAACTAGATATTTTTACGGAAATATTTGAAAGTGAGAAAGAAATATTTTAGTACTTTTTGGTTCCGAAACATTAGCTCAGAGCTGGTTATTTTTGTTGTTCAAAATAGTGTTTTTGTGCTTTAAAAATGTTTAAAGTTAGCGAAAACTTACGTTACGTGGAAAACTTTTTGTGCAAAGTCATAATTGCGAGAATAGATATACCAAGATAAAAATTGCTAAACAGATGTCTGATTTAATTAATTTTATTTCTTTTCTTCTCTTATTAATTAGCTACAGCAATCAATAATGTTTTTCGTGTTGTGAGTTTTGAATTTCGAATTTTCTTTGAACGTACTCTATAACAGCCGGGAATCACGGCTGTCTTTTCGCCAGTCCTGAAGATGTCGAGAGCCGGGAAATTCAGTGCAAGACGGCGCGTCTGCAGGAACAAAGTCAATGTATTCAACGAAATGCGCAAAGTTTTCTTTAAAATAAAACGTTTCCACGTGTTGCCGTACAAATCCCCTAAGCGGCAATAACTTTGCCGGACATAAAGTGTAATATTGCTCAATATTTTACGAGCTTGTTACAAAGTCGTCTATAACGGCTCTGTTAGATTTTGTCACGGTACTGGCTGTTGACTTGTTTATATGTAGTAAAGTGTGGCATCGTGGCCGGGTGAAGGCTTCCCAGAAGTGCCCGGTGCCATTGTGCCGCTGCCGACATCTTGAAACTTTTATTCCTTTAATAAATCTGCATCGCGGGACGTGCAACAATGCGACGCGGCGTACAGTGGGTGTGAATGGGTCGCCAAAACAAGGGGAGACTTGTACGCGGGGTTAGAAGAGCAGTCCTTTCTAATATTTTCTAAAAGTGCAATAGGTAATTTTAGGATAGGAGAAATAGTTTTCTATTTAAAATTCTTACTGAACTTATTGCATCTGAGAGTCCTTAACTTTTTAAAATTTATACTTTTACCTTTGTATATTTTTCAACAGACTAGCCTAGGCCTATACTAAATTAAATCTTTGAAGTAAAACTTCTATGGTCGCGGTTGATAAAACATTTGCTTTCACGTCACGCTTGATCCCGTAACGCATGCCTCACAGCATATAGCCTATAATTTTTCTTATATTTATGTAGACTTGAAGTAACTACTTCTAAACAGCTGATTTCGAACAACAGCTGTTGCTTCAAAATCAGTTCATTTGAGGTTATGTTTATCGTTCTTGTTAATTTTTAAAATGTGGATTTTCTAAAATTGTATAGTTAAATTATTTAATGAATATGGCCTATACCAATTTTCACTTCTGTCGGACTGCCCTAAGTGTTACGCGTATTTTTTACTTCAAATTTGCTAAATGACCTTCAGTTATTAATCTTCATATAGCCTATGACCCAAATTTGAGTGAATCTGGAATAAAATGACAAATGGAAATACTTTATTACTGAAACAAAAACAAAAATTTTGGCAGCAATCTGATTGTCTCGATAACAAAGAGCACAATTTTCTGTACACTTCACTACGCCTGTAATAAGCACAATCTTGATTTAAAGATAAAAAGGAAATTACAAGATTTAGTGATGTAAAAGCGATTGAAGAACATCCAAATCTCTTTAGGAGTGAACTTGCTGGTCAGTGGAACAGTTAATCCCAAATGGCTTAATTTAGCGGCAATGAATGCAGAATCTTTTGAAATGTTTTGTATTCATTGATAATAGGATCAAGTAATCTATATGACTTGAGCTGTTGAAACAATCAACCGTAAGTGGGCTGCACTCCACAGTAAGTTAATTTCATTAATTGGAATTGTTTATTTTGTGAAATAGTTACAATTTGGAAAAAAGAAGTTGTTTGCAAAGATCTTTTAGGGTTGAATCAAAGAATGCGAAGTCATCATTCATAATTTTTTTTACGCATTCAAGATATTTTGGTCTTTTGCCCTGTAGGTATAGATATATATATATCTAGGCGGCTTTACTTTCTTTCTGTGATAACGACGTTTCTATCAGGAGAGTTTGGAGGTAATAAAAATCTACCTTTAAATTTTGACATATCTTTTGGTTTTTGAGGCTCCTAAGTCCAAACTGTTTACTTCATGTCTCTCCATCTTTAATAGTGGAGACAGTAGTTTAATAGTTTACCAATGCCGATAGAATGTAACATGTAGGCTTGATTTTCTCGTAATTTGGAACAATACGAGTAGATTTTTGATTCAAAAGCTGTTAAAATTAAAATCGTCTTTCTACCAATTAAACTGAAATATTAGCTTAGCTTTACAAAATTAGTTTATTTTTTGTTTCTCCTAAAATGTTGGCCAAATATGTATATTTAGTTCTGTAGTAGAAAACAATATGAACCTCGACCGCGGTCTGGTTTGTTTTCTTTTTCGGTTTACTCTCAAACAATCATTTCCTACATTTAAAATTTCTTACACTGACTTGACTTATGATTCGTCATATAGCCTATTATAAAAGTTTGAGCAAAATCTGATGGACGATTTTTTTAAAAAAGAACAGTTTTCCTGTGGTTTTTGGTAGAAACGGATTTTTTTGTAATTAATTGATTCTGAGAAAGTTTGTGTAATGTTTTTGCACTGCGTATTTTGTATATTTATGCTCAAATTTAACGTATATATGTAATCTTCCTAAGTTAAAAATAATATTTGCTTTGTAATGTAATTTTCAATAAAATCAAAAAACCTTGCTGAAAAATCAGTTTCATGAACACTATTCAAAACAGCTGCCTAATATCTAAGAGGCATAATTTTTGTTAACTGTTCCAGACCTTGCTCATATTTTGGTCATATATCAAAGACCTAACACAAATCAGTATAACAAATTTTAAAATTAAAACAGTCCACCATTTTTTTTTAACGTCCGACTATTGTGCACACTTGGGCTAATGCAGACGATGGGATGATTTATAGCGTATGAAAATGCCAAGCCCTGGCCGGGAATCGAACCCGGGTCCTCGGGGTGAAAGTCCAGTACGCTATCAACTAGGCCACCGAGGCGGTTCCCACTATTAAAATAGTGATACGTATGTAGAGATAGTCTTGTTCACAATTTTTTCGTTATATTTTTAAAATTTATTTTTTTTTATAAAAATGGCAGTGACTACGTTGAGGTTGAATGTAAAATCACGCAACATCCAACCTTTGAATTGTGTGATTTATTATAAAAACTTTGTGCAATGTTTTAATATTCTTTTTCAGCTGTCACGTGTTTCTGTTATTACTGAATTCATATTTTTTAAATGTATACTATATTTGAAATAATATTTTACTTTTAATATATATAAATTATTAAAAGAAATAATTATAATGTTAAATTGTAAGTTTTCAATATTCAATATTATAAATGGCTTTTGTAATTTTGAAAAATGGTTTATAAAGAAACCTAATTGAAGGTTTTTTCATATTAGGAAATTAAGATCTTGTCATTTCCCTCGCCAATGTAAAATAAAAGACAGGCAGCAGTGACGAAGTTTCTTTGAACTGCTAAAAATATTTTTTGGTCCATTATAAAGCTAACATTACATATTTTATACTTGTTTTATATATTAAAAGGACTAAATATTAACCAGTCTTCTAATATGTTGTACTCATAATTTTTAAGTTGAATTTTTGTGTTCTCGTAATTATGATATTGCTTTTAAAACGATTTTTTAAAATGTTTTAAAATATTGTATAAAGTTGGAACAGGGTGATACGCAAGCTATCTCTTTTGCACTTTGGCTAAAAAAATAATAACTAACAATTTTAATCCAATCTTTAACTATTTTGTGACCACCCGTTCCAAATTTATTATGTTGATGTTATTATGTTAATTTATAATATTGTATATTTTCTATCCTGTATATAATGAATAACATCTTTCTTAATTCATATTTTTTGTTACTCTCTTTTAAACAGTTGTGACATTTTTTACAAACATGAAATCACCTAATGTAAAATAATATTTCTTAAGTGTTATTTTTACACGATGGTTTTTATTATAAAAAGAATTTTTACGGTATTTTTACAAAACGCTTTCAAAATCGCAAACACTGTAATAGTGAAATTAAATTTTAAATACATTTCAAAAATTAAACGAAACAGACATTTTAAACGTAAATCACAAATATCTTGCGATATTAATAAAATAATGAAGGAAAAAATAATCTAATAATATTTTAATTTCAAATAGATTTGTTATTTGACCATCAAGTTAATTCAATTATAAGTTGATGATGATGATAATAATAATAGTATATAATTGAAGAAAGGAAAATAAAAAAATCATAATTAAATTGTGAAAATATAAATTATATTCAACATTAATGAATAGTGTTTTTAAATTAACCTTCAAACGCATACATTTTTTTAATGGGTAGATTTTAATTCCAGAGAATAATCTACAGTTACCAAAAAGTAATTGGGGAAAATTTTAAACAATAATTTTCCTAACGTAACAAATAATGCAAGTTTAAATTACCAAAAGTAATTTCGAAGTTGTGTTTATAGCTGTACAGCTTTAGGTTTAAGAGAGTAACTAGTCATTTCTATTTATAGGTGTGGGTGGCGGTGAGAAACTCAACAACCAATCACATCTCTCCTCTTAGGCCTACCTAACTGTAAGCAACGTTTACTTACTAGCATGGCTTACTATTCTTTATTTATACGTGTGAAAAAAATTCCACACCGGACTGACTCGAATCCAAGACAACGTAAACTTTGGTTTCGAATCCAGACGGGGTTGAATTTTTTTTACTTGTTGGTAAAGTGTTCTTTGCATGGGAAAAGTTTAAAATGTATTTAGTTTTAAGCAATTATTTAATATTTTAATATGTCTTTTTGATAGCGTTTTCGGATTTTCTTTCCAATTTTTTAACCTATTTAATTATTAATTTTTATTTCTCAGTTCGTAAGAATAAGTACAGACAAATATAAATTGATACAGTTGTTTTTATGCAGTGTTTTTACTAGCTACTTTGTGACCTGACTGCCAGCTCTTCTTTTATTATATTTTCTGTCTTTGGTCTAAGTACAGCCTGTTATAAAATCAATCTTTATGAGGACAGACAGAGCAAGCTATGCAATATAACTACAGCTAGACAGAAAGTAACATTTCACCTCTCCTCGTAGGCAGTTCAGAGTGAGAAACAAATATTTTCAGAGAGAGAGAGAGAGAGAGAGAGAGAGAGAGAGAGAGAGAGAGAGAGAGAGAGAGAGAAACATACACACAGGCGCGCGCGTGCCTGCCTTACTACTCTCGTGATCTGCTGCAATGTGCAATTTAATTTGAGTTGCTTGGATAGCGGCTGGTATCCCAATTTATATTAATATAGAGTACCCTGATCTTCCAAATTTTATGTAAGCTAACATCTAGTTATGTGTCAAACATCACCTTGTTATCATGCTTGAAAGTCCGAAAACCATTTGTATTGTAGTAGGCTACAATGTTTAATATATTTATTTAAATTGCAGAACCTTAGAAGTAACGTGGCTCCCGACATACAAAACCCAATTCAATTTTAGGACTTGCTAGTTGGTGGAAAAATCTTATAATTTTGATTTTGATTTCTCACTATACGAAGAAAGTATAAAGAAAGTATGTTGATTGTAAAAAAATTGATATTAAAATTTGATGGGTCTATCAGCTTCAGAAACCATGAAGAGGAAGAGGTTTTACCATGAGACTAAGAAGTGGTTTTTCTCGTGAGTCCAAAAATTGGTTTTCCCATGAGTCCAAGAAGTTCTTTTTCATTAGTCCATGAAGTAGTTTCCCTCATGAGTCCACCAAGTAGTTTTCTTATTAGTCCAAGAAGTGGTTTTTCCATGAGTTCAAGATTTGTTTTTGCCATAAGCTCAGAAAGTGTTTTTCTCACAAGTACAAGAAGGGCTTTCCCATGAGCCCAAGAAGTGTTTTATTCCATGAATCTAAGAAGACGTTTTCCCATGAGTCTAAGAAGTAGTTTTTCTCATGAGTCCAAGAAGTAATTTCCTTATGAGAACAAGAAGTCGTTTCCCCATGAGACCAAAAATTTTTTTCTCATTATTCCAAAAAGTGGTTTTTCAATGAGATCAGGAAGCGGTTTTTGTCATGAGTCCAAGAAGTAGTTCTCCCAAGAGTCCAAGAAGTGGTTTTTTCCATGAGTTCAGGAAGTATTTTCCCCATGAATCCAAGAAGTAGTTTTTCACATTAGTCCAAAAAGTGTTTTTCCGATGAATCCAAAAAGTGATTTTCCCATTAGTTCAAGAAGTGGTTTTTCCCATAAGTCCAAGAAATGTTTTTCCCCAATGAATCCAAGAAGTGGTATTTCCCATAATTTCAAGACATTTTTTCCAATTAGTCCCAGAAATGGTTTTTGCCATGAGTTCAGGAAGTGTTTTTCCTAAGAGTCCAAAGAGTAGTTTTTCCCATTAGTCCAAAAAGTGCTTTACCCATGAATCCAAAAGTGATTTCTCCCATTACTCCAAGAAGGTTTTTACTCGAATGTCTATCTGTGTGTATCTGTGCACTCGTCTAATTTTTTTATGAAAATTGGCATGGTCTTTTTTGCCCACGTAACTTTAAAAGTATGTTAAAAATATCCTATAAAGATTTTTATAAAATTTTATTATTTATACCATTTATAAATTATGCAGTTTAATAGGAGGAAAGCATATGAGACCTTAGGGCAGTTTCGAACCTGTAAACTCATACTTACAACCATTAGACCAATAATACAATGACTTTATATAAATTCGAAATAATTAAAATATAATGAATCAATGGTTATACATTCTAAGAAACCAGCCGCTATTTCTTTCTTTCTCGTTTAGTTCTGACGTGGCATTAACTAGTCGTTGTTTGTAGTTTCAAAACCGAGTTCTGGAAATTTCAGTAGCATCATAGTAGTTTGTTTTTAGCTCTAGTCCTAATGAAATGTCTCTTTTAATGAAATTTTGGCAGTAAACCGTTTTCCAAAACTATGTCGGTAGAAAATTAATTGATATTGTCACGACATTTCCAGATTACGTAATCACAAAATTGTAGAATCCTGTTATGAAGAGTGTTACAAACGTTTTTAATTAAGACTGTTTACGTTTATATAAAATGCATAAATTTATTGCATGAAATTCTTTAAAAAAATTAACCATGGTTACAAATTAAAAATTCGAGTATTTTAATTATTTTTAATCAACTTTTAACTTATAAAAACACCAAAAAATGACATGTAATATTATTAAAAGTAATTGTAAACATTTACGAGTGACAAACCCGTGGTCAAGGAAGTTCATTGTAAGCTTTTTCGATGGGTTGCCTTCATTAAGAGACGTACATATTTCTTGTTTCCGAGTATGTTACTGAAATCGGTGGCACTGACAGCTGAAGTGATGCAAGCGAATTTCCAAAAAGTTATAATGTCATACGTTTTTATATTGCACTTTAAAAATGTATTACGTCATTATAATCACCTTTAAGATTTGCATAAATTAACCGTCACCCTTGAGTCTATAATACATAGAGCTCCCACCCAATGTTAAAATCAAGATGCCAGAGTGAAAGGTAAAACGCACGTAGTACCGAAACCCGACATTAGAGCGCTCTTCTACTGCCTGCCTTACCCGAAGTCTATAAATTGCTGCAGTGACGTGAATTTATTTTACACTCGATTGAGATGTCTAATTAATATAATTAGTGATTCATTCATTAACAAATAACCAATTGTAGTATCAAAAGCCAACCTAAAAGTACATGGTTCATTTCCCTTCTGATAGATAGCGTTCTATATTTTCAGTCACACAATTTCCTATGCAGTGAGATCTATATGTACGAGTATTATAGACTCAAGGGTATCAACAAAGTCTAGTTTTATAGCAAGTTTAAATCAAATCTGACCAAAATTGTAAACGCTATAATTCACACACACACACTCTCTCTCTCACACACACACACACGCAACATTTTTAAGAACCCTTCAAAAATGATCTAAGCTATAGGTCAAGATGTGCGTTCCTTTCAAGTTCCTGGGTCTGGGTTTTACCATGATGGCGCTCCTATGAAAATTCGCTATTAATACGTTAAAGTGGAGTCAGTGATATAAACAAATGCATTATATAGGGTAATTTATGTAAATTCTGTTACACTGCTTTGTCAAAACACACCAAGACCGGTTCCGAGGCACTCAGCTGGACTAACCGACCTTCTCTGTCACTCAGTCTTCCTGCGATCGTTCCGGTCCGGCTGGATTAGTGGTCCGTACTTTTTGATTTATGGTTGTTTAATAGAGCTTTTAAAGCGAACTCGAGGACCGCTTGACCTCCGGCTTCGGTTGTGCTTGTAACGTCTTAGTGTAGCCTATGTCAGATATAACGCGCCTCTTGTGGCTAGACGACGGATTGTAAAATTAATTAAGAACTTGACAGTTTTGTAAAGTGGCGCAGACACACTACACAAAATACATATCGTATTTGTGATATTAAGGAAAATGAATAACCATGCTCCATATGTTGCACTTTAACATAAATAAAGCAGAAGCGTTGCACAAACTTTCCCATAAAGTCTACTTTAGAAACAATCGACAAAAATGGGCCTCATAATTTGATTTTACAAAGATTGTAACTCAAATCAGTGTTACAATTTGAGTTACAGTTCCATGTCAATTCGAAAAAAATACAAATCCGAAGTTGTTTAAGATTTTAGTTTTTTGAATTAGGCCCACTCTAGAAATATAAGCTAATTTTGTTTCAAAATTCTTACACCTATTATGATTATTAATTCGAGGAAAATTTAAACAAAATCGTTGAACCGATTCTGAAAAAATAAGACATTTGTTTTTGTTGATAATTGGAACATATTAATGAAAAAAGGTTTCTTGTTATAGCCTATTTCGTTTAGCTTTTGACAAAAAAAACGGCTAAGTCGAAATTTTTTTGAAAAATTTAATTATTCTGAGATATGGGATTGCAATTCTAAATTTCATCAAAATCGGTTACATAATTATTGAAGGATTAATTGAGATAATTTATAGCGCTCAAGGTTTAGTTAGGACAGATAAATCGAAGTAGGAGCAAAATACATATGTTTTAAATTATACATTTTGTATGTGTAGTAGTGTACTATCTTTATATTGTTGCAAGCTGAGGAGTAATGTAGTGAATAGTGTAAGCGATTGGCTATTGTACTAACTCTCCTACAAACATTCAACGTCTAAAATTTAAAAGACACAACAAATTTATATAAAGAAAATTTTTGTCAATATCACTTTGAAATAATGGGTTCATATATTTCTTATGGGCAACCCAAAGTCAATTCTTTTTTGGATTGATTTAGAAGGTCTTTTCTCGTTTCTCAATGATACCAAACTACGTCTCTCGCTTCATAACATATGGCGACGTGATTGAAGCGTATTTCCAAAAATAATTTGCTTATCTTATAATTTGTTTTTCTAAATTTAAAACACGAAAGTGTATCCCAAACATTGTCAAGTTCAGGTCCATGATATCAAAGGTTTTGAAAAACAAAACAACGAAATTTGTAACGCTGAATAGATAATGAAGTCAAATTTTCAAAATATCTAAGACGAAAAAGTTATGAACTTTTAAACATTTCAAATTACCACCATTTTGAAATTGTTTAAGAGATTTTTCTATGCGACGAACTTGTCTAACATATTATCAAAATAGAATTTTGTAATCGTCACTTTAATGGATCATTTTACAATTACAATTCGCTAACAAGAATTCGCCATTTCACAATAAACACTACAAATAGGCGCCTATGTTTCATGGGTTTGTCAAATGTCAAATCCTACACACTAGGCGTCAGCAATGACGCAATAATATTAATTAAAGAATAAGCAAGAAGAAATAGTTCATTTCGTAAAACACACGAGATATTTTTAGTGTACATAGTACAAATATTATCGTGTAGGCCTAACTGTATACTACTTGCTTTGCCCTTCTGCATCTTTACAACACTCTTCAGCCACAATATTACAAATCTTTAAACACTACAGTTAGGGAAAACGTACTGTGCAGGCTAGGTAGTACTACTCGAACTGAAAACATTGCTCTTTAGCGTACCGACTCCCCACCCCAGTACATACCGTTGAACTCTGCCTTATTTGTTTCTGGTCCACACACACAGATACTTGCCACATAGATACTTTTTTGAAAAGCTAAACGTTTTCTTTTAAATGTAAACGAATTATTTCATAATGCACATCTTGTTTTCACTAATTCTAATTTAATACAGGTATTTGTTTAATCTATGCGGTCACGCGTTAAAAACACATGCAGGCAATGCGCGAACAATTGTTATTTTAAAAGTTGTACATGTTTATGTACGCTTCAAAGCGACAGTTATTGCTTTTGGAATTAACGCTGATTGGATGATCAATCTGTGTGTTACCGAGAGATTTTTAATTGTTTGCTGACAATGCGCCGTTTGATTGTTATACGAGTTGTGCAGATCGCCTGTAGCTTAGAAACACTTTGCAAAACACGTTCGATTCAAATTAACGGGAAAATGCCTGGGTGTTGTAAAATTAAGAATACCCTGAGATTCAATTAATCATGAGAAAACGTTTAAAACTAGACATTTCTACAGCGGGAAAGTGTGCATTAATGTAAAGGGACGGAAGTGATATGTTAACATAGTTCAGGCCTACATCGTGAGCTAAGGTCCAAGTTAGAAAAACCATAGCTTCGTATTTTTTATCAGAAAACATTCATTTTTTTCTCAACATTTTGGATGATAAACAAGATTTTTTTTAAGGATTGTGGCATTTATCTAAACTTATGAATGGGTTAGTCGATCCTTTATTTTTAAAATTTGAAATCCACTATTTTGACAGGCAGTTGTTACAATGACTGAACAAGGTTATTTAACTGTGGCAAATTTACAAACTGAATGTTGTAATATTTTTAATTTTACGGTAACATTCTTTAGTAAAATAATTACAAGTAATGATATTTTATTTTTCAAAGACTCGGTCAATGTGGCTAAAGCACCGGTCTGTCTACTGCGTTTCTGAACTGCGCACCACAAAGTTCTTAATTAGAGCCGCAGTTACTCCAGTTGCTAACGCTGATACCTCTTCTTCATTAATTTAACTGACACATAAAGTGTGAACGTTAAAAAAAAAGAATTTTCAGTCAATCTGCGAAAAACTTCAAAAACACAAACTGATTAAATCAAATCTAAATAAAAGAAAATTACGTGATTGTAAAAATTGTCACATTGACATACTTTCTACATCTTCATACATGGTCAAATTTTGAAAAAAATCTGTTGAATCAAATGTGAGAAATTGTCACTTATAGAATTCTAGCATTTGTTGAAAGCTCTTCAAACAAATGTTTCGGTGAACGTAATCCAAACAAGTGACCATTCCCAGATTAACTAATTTTTTAACTCACCTTGGAGCCCCACAGGTTAGCCTTTTTCGTTAATTACTTCATCTACATAAATATTAGAGCCTCTATGGTTAGTTAACTTTGATACCAGAATGGTTAATCTTTGAGCCCATCTAGTTAGTTAACTTGAAGACCCGATGGCTAATGAATTTTGGAGCTCGTCTGGTTAGGTAATTATGAAGCCCCTAAGGGTGTGTAACTTTGGAGCTCTTTATTGTTAGTTGAAGTTGCACTTTGGTTAATGGTTATTTCTTAGGTTAGTTAACTTGAAGTCTTCATGGTTAGGTTAGGTTAGTTAACTTGAAGTCTTCATGGTTAGATTAGGTTAGTTAACTTGAAGTCTTCATGGTTAGGTTAGGTTAAGATTAAATTAATTAACTTGAAATCTTCACGTATAATCGGCCACTGAACCCCTTAAATATAAATTAAATTGTAAAAAATGTTTTGTAGAAATTCTGTTAATTATTTTTTACTTCTTTTTTAACATGCTAAATATCCATAATTGTAGGCCATTGTTAGACATAAATGTTTACAAAGTGAATTGATATATATTTTTTCTGTTCACAGGTCGATTCACAGCCCCCAATGTGGTGCTAGAAGTGGACTAGCCGCAAGGCTCTGAACCCTATGCCCCCAAACCTTCTTTACCTGTATTGTATCATAAAAAAAAACAATTTATCATACAATTATTTAAACTTATTTAATAATAGTGTAAGTTTAATATTCACCATTCTCGTAGTTTTGAAAAAAATATCAATTTTTTTTTGAAAAATTAAGTTTATTTAAATTTAACGCGATTGAAGTAATCTTAAACTTACACTAAGTAACATTGGTTGTTTGTGCAATACATTTGATTATATTTATTTATTACCAATTTATTTATTTAATTAATTTGAAAGGTGGTTCGATCGCTGGTAACCCAAAATTTGTCAATTTCTCGTCCTGTAATCGTTGCTATGTAACTTGGCAGGTATGCTATAAGCGCTAACCTAAAAACATCTTGTTGGTATGACTCACGGAGTTATGTTTTTATAATATGATTAGTAGCTAATGTTCTACTGTGATAAACAGGATTTCTGTACAATTAACACTGAAAATTTTCCCTTTTTTAAGTACGAAATTATTTAAAATATACATATTATTATGTATAAGTGTATATTTGGTTTTTTTTTAAGGAATAAAGTAGCCTACATGTTAAACCATGTTTTAACTAGTACTGGCAAACGTTGATCAAAATTTAAAGTATTTTATTCAAGAAAAATCTTTAGAAGCCTGCATAAAATTTTGTTTATTTAGAATTAAAAAAAATATTGTCACTCTTTCATTGAAAAAGGAATAATACATTTTCGAAACAGTTGAAGACTACATAAAACGTGTAATTTTGAGCTTCTTGCGATCGAGTCGACCTTTAAAACATTTGTATAGTGTCACAATATTTCGCTAATATATTTATATTTTTATAATTGCAATATTACGCCAAATATTGTGGGGAAAAAAATCACTGCATTTATTTTCTTTTGTAAATATTTAAATTGTATACAAATCGTTTCTGTACGAGAAATGATTTTGAAATACTTTAATTGGTTGTGAAAAAGTGGTCAGTGAAATAGTTTTTTATGTTGTTTTTTACTTCATGCCTTTTCGTAAAATTATTTGTCTTAAATCGTTTTGTTTAACTGTGGTCGATTGACATAGAACTGAATAAACATATCGTTTAAGTTGTAATCGAGAGACCAGGCTACTGAGAAAGTTTTCGCTGTTGATCGACTATTTTCTTAAGTTTAAATTTGTACAGTCATGGTACTGATAAAGACGTATAGGCTAAGGTTTTAAAGCGTTGAAAACAATGAAGACGTTTTTCTTCTAATACCAATAACAATTACACACTCACATACACGTACACATTTATTAAAAATGATAAAATTGCAATACTTTCTCTCTGCGTGATAAAGTGTATTGGAGAAATATATAAAGGTTTGTTACAGCAAAACGTAAAAAAAAAAAAACAAATTTTAGGCTACATTTACTTGAAGCCGAGTACCAAAAGCAGATTTTTTTAAAAGTATCTTGAAATTGTTTCGTAAATTCAGATTTGGTACGAAACTTTACATTCATTTCACTGACCACTTTTCCCGCACCTTCTCGTCCCACTCCAACACCATCAACGTTCACTTCTACCATCTAGTCTTGACCAGTTACACGGTTGGGCCTAAGAATCGTTACTCTACCAACTATGTCTGATATTGTGATGCATTCAACAACATACATTTGACAGGAGAGTCAATCTGATGACACACACTTTAGTTTTTAGAGCATATAACATGTAAATAAAATATTATTGTTAAACTATGATGGATATTGTGAGGTTAGGAAGTGCTGTTCAGCGCGCAGCTAGGTTAGCGCATCTCGCCCCCCACCATTGTGCGCGCGGCCTGGAGGCCGTTTTACTCAGTCAGAAATAAGCGCAACAAAGTTCAAAGAAAAATTTGTAGAAAATTCGTTGTATTCGAAAAGCTTGAGCTGTGGTTACGTCATTGAATAAAAGTAAAAAAGTCTGATTTCAATAAAAACTTTTTAATAATTTCTTGGTTATTAGAGAATTCGGACACACTGGCAGAAAGTAAATAATTTTATGTATTCATTTAAATAATGTTGATATTTGGACACTACAATGAAATAATTATTAATCACGTCGTGCAGCTGTTTCGCAGACGCGATGGAAACTGATTTTCAAAAAGTAACAACCACGAAAACGAAAATTTTAATATTTTTAAGCTTATAAAATTTACAATAGACCCCAATCACTGAAAAAGTTAAACATCGATAACGATTGTGAAATCAGATTAATTTAAAAGTGTAAGATAAAAATTTATGACTTAATAAATAGCACGGTTGCCATATTGAAACTGTTTTTAGGATTTTGTTAGGTAACGAAATTATACTATTTAACAAAATTTATTTGTTTTTTTCAAGTTCAAATCAGATTGAACTAAAATTTTAAACGTTAACTTGCTAAATATAAAAACAAAATTTAACGACACTCCTGAAAAATTACTGTAGTGGTTTCATTTCGTAAATCCTTCTCTGGTTTTACTATTATGGTCGCTTCAATAGATCATTTTCCAATTCGTTAAAAATGCACTTTTTCAAAATTACAGACAATAAACAGCGTGCCTAACCTTCGCGTACAGCACTTCTTAGCCCATGTCTACCTAACCTAATAGATTAAATCAGTATATTTACAATTTAGGGATGTTCTTACACCCGATTCCTTCTTATACCGCTTACCATAGTAACAAATCTACACTACATTATAGTGTGTATAATACTGTAAGCATAATAATATGCTAGCCCCTGTTCTGTTAGACTGGTAGATTCAGCTTTGTTTTAATACTTAAGGAAGCTATATAGTTAACTTATAGATTTATGTCTTGTTTCTTTTGTACATAAATAGAGTCTAATAAATGTATTTAAAATGTGCGTATATATTTTTTGAACCCAGTTCTTTTTGTTATTACTGAGCGGAGCAGACAACGCATTCGTACTGTTTTTAATGTGAGTATGGTCACCGAATGGATTGAAACGGCGTAGCTGGGCTCCGCTCCGCGAAGCTTCGACTTAATCTAGGTTCGGTTTTAAAGCTGACCACGCCTACAAACTTGTTATTTCTCGTTGCCTAGGTTACGATTTTTAAACATAGTAGTTCCTAGAAACCGTTAAACAGTAAGCCTAAATATACAAACGCGTTGTTTAAACTAACTGAACTCCGTTTACGGTAACCTTCGTAACACTCCGCTAGGCTCAGCTCAGAACAGCTACGCTTTGCATTTGGTGGCCGCTTGGCCTTACGGATTGTACAGTGTTACCAAATTAAGGATGTGTGTAGGACAGTAGTAAAGAATTTAATAACTGTTCTCTTGCCAACACCGTTTGGCATGGACGATAATTAGCTAGGGCAAGGCCGGTTGGCCACCAAATGCGGAGCGAAATTGCGCTGAGCAGAGCGGATTACGCATTCAAACTAACTAATTATATTTAATGTAAGTACGACCACTAAAAGCGTAACAGAGCTGAGCTTAGTCAAGCGGCGTCGCTAAGCTCCGCTTAGCTTTTTGTTGCCGCATTTACATTAAAACCGTTTAAAAACCGAACCTAGACAGAGTCGAAGTTACACGGAGCGGAACCCACAACGCCTCTTGACTCCACTCAGCTCCGTTACGCTTTCAGTGGCCGCACTTACACTAAAACAATAGGTTAGGTGTTGAATGCGTAGTTGGTTCTCCGCATTCGGTGGCCACCCGGCCTAAGGAAACCCGTTACCTTCTGTCCCTAACTTGGGCTATTGGGGTATTGACGCTAACATTTTAAATATTAATATTTTAGTTACGTTAATTTAAATTTTCATTTCATGTTCCGTTTTAATTAGGATTAGCACAAAGACTTTATTTCTACGTTGTTTTTTCACAGTTAACTTGTCCGTTAACTTAATGAATGAAACTTTAATTATGACTCTAATATTACTTGTATTGTTTTATAATACATATATAAATGACACACATATAAAGGAGGGAATACAGAGATAAATATTTTATAGAAGATGAGCGTTAAAGTATAGAATCGAATTGTGCGAAATGATGCGTGTTTGATTTGAACTTTTGATAAAAATAGGCCAGATATATAAAACAATAGTAGTGTGGATATGATTAATAATAGCTTACTGTATATGCTAATCTGCTAGAATATTATTTTCTAGAATATTTCTGTTACTATTTTGTTTAGTTCATTGATCTTTTTTTTATTTTTATTTGTTAACGCGTATCCGCGTCACTATTTATGATAATTGAGGAACTCCGAAACGCAACATAATAATAGCGGGACGCAGCTGTCTCGCTGTAGTAATACAGACGATTTTTCAAAGGCATTTTTCACCTTACCCATTCAAACATTCTACTTTCATCGTTATAATTACCATTAAAATCTGCATATATTAAAATGTTCAAATTCCATTGAAAATACGAAAATGAATATTGACCGCAATCAAACATTCTTAATTTCAAAGGATTTTGATAATTCAAAAATATTAATTTATTTTAAATCTTATTTTATTTTTATTTAATCTTATTTATTATTTTAAATTTATTAAAAATCTGTTTTCAACCTCGAAATTTAGCTTTAGGACTGCCTAAAGCTAAATTTCGAGGTAGAAAACAGATTTTCAAAAATATAGGACAAAAATGTATGAATTTTTAAAAATTTGAAATGGTTGCCATATTGAAACTGTTGAACGAATTTCGCTGGTTAATTAACTTGTCCAAGCTATTACTGTAATCGATTTAATTATTATTTTTCTTAGAAATTATAATTGCATGTATTGTACTTTATTAAATATTATTGTATTGTTAATTTAGTTACGATTTTTTTAATCGAAATCACGATAAATTAACGCAGCTAATTATTAACAACATAACCTGAAACTTTTTACAGCCTATCAGCTGTTCAATGAAATCAGCTGATCGTTACGAATTAATATAAAACAACTGATCTTTTAATATAACTACCAATATAAAGTTCTTCTTAGTTTCCGTAGTGTAGTAGGTACGTACACCTCACACGCACAAGATCCCCGGTTCGATCCCGGGCGAAATGGCAGGAAATTTTCAATTATAATTAACTTAATATGATTGTTTTGCGACGCGCAAAGTATACTGTTATAGATATATTAAAATACATGATCCTCGCATCACGCGACTCGCAAAATCCAACATCCCAAACCAGCCGTAAAACATGATAAGTATTAAAACATAAGAAAATTATGTATTTATTATTATTACTGGTACATGTGATCAGTACATTGTTTTAAAATAAAAAAATATAAATTTAATCTAGAGCTACTGATCTATATTTTGAATGATTAAGTAATATAAATGAAATACAGAATCTATATATATAAAAGGCAATGTCCTGACTGACTGACTGATCAACGTACAGCCCAAACTATAAAACCTAGAGACTTGAAATTTTGAGGATACCTTCGTTTTAATATGTAAGCGCGTACTAAGAAAGGATTTTGCAAAAAATTGATTTTAACTCCATTAAACTACTTACCCAGTCCAAATTTAATAAACAACGAACAGCCAATAATATTATAGCTAGAGACTTGAAATTTTCAGAGTACCTTCTTACAACATTGTCGAGGTGCACTGAAAACGATTTTCCAGTATGCATACCCTAAAGAGGTAAACATGAGGTACAACAATTTTTATTGGAAAAAATATGTTTTTCATCTGACCTTCTTAAAACGTAACATAGTCACTCTTAAGTAAAAGTAATGAAATATTTTTTTCACCTTTTCCCCAAAACGCATCCCCTAATGAGATCGAAAGAAGGTATAAAATATAAAAAAGGGATAAAATATAAAACAAAATTTGTGTTGAAAAAATATATTTTTATCTAATATTCTAGAAATATGCTATGAAAAACATATTCAACATTTTTCTGAATTCATCCCCTAAAAGAATAAAAATGGAAAAAGAGTTATCATGGGAGAAAAAAGAGTGTTTGCATTGGAGAAAAATATTTCTTATCAAATTTTCTTAAAAGTAAACAAAATATTTTAAAACACAAATTATGATACACGCAATTCAGTATTTTCCCCCGAATTCATCCCCTAAAAGGAAAGAAATATAGAAAAGGTATAAATGTTTGTATTGGAAAAAATATTCTTTATCAGATTTTTTTAAATTCGAGTGGAACACGTTTGAAGACAATAAAACAACATATTCAGGTTATAATATTTTTTCATATTCACTGTAAAATAATCACAAATTTAGATGATCACGCTTTTATTAATATATTTTTTCATGTTTCTAAATTATTACATTATTGAAACAGTTTAAGTTTCGTGGGTGAAGCCGCTACGGGTAGATATATAAATTTAGTATATATAAATATATAAATGCCAGTAGATAAAAAAAATAGTAGTTGTTCCGCTGAAGTGATGAAAGCGAAGTTCTAAAGGTATTTTTTAATATTTGCTTTGTTTTGAAATTCTGATTTCACCATTATAATCAACACTAAAATTTTCATATGCCCACGGCTTAGTACGTAATAGCATCTTAAATATTTAAATGGCATTGATAATATGAAGATGAACCCTGACCGCCGTAGAATTAAATGTCTTTATTTCAACTGATTTGAGCAATCAGACTAATAATTTACACATTTTTCAACGCCGATTACGATGGCGAAATTAGATTTTCAAAAAAATGTCAAACAAAATATTATGGATATTTAAAAATTAAAAATGCCCTCCATTTTGAAAATGTTGGACTAATTTTGCTGGATGACGAACTTGTTCAAGTTGTTGACTGAGTACTACAATACAAAGAGATCTCACATTGCAGAAAATCGTGTAACTGAAAATGGAGAACGCTATCTATCAGAAGGCAAGTGAACCATGCACGTTTAGGTTAGCTTTTGAGAGTACAATTAGGTTATTTGTTAACGAATGAATCACTGATGATATTAATTAGACATCTCAATCCGAGTGTAAGATAAATTCACGTCACTGAAGCAATTTATAGACTCAATGATGGACAGGCAGCAGAAAAACGAGTTCAGAGCGCTCTGGTGTTGGGTTTTTTCTTTCATTCTAGGTACTACGCGCGTTTTACCTTTCATTCTGGCATCCTGATTTTAACACTGGGTTGGAGCTCCTGCCAAGTTTGAATCAAATCGGACTAAAATAGTACACACACACACACACACACACACACACACACACACACACACACACACACACACACACACACACACACACACATATATATATATATATATATATATATATATATATATATATATATATATATATATAAGGTGTAAACCAGTTACAATTATTTTTCTTTTGTTCAAAATGGAAATGATTATGACAGTGCCCGTTCTGTGATCATCGTCAGATGATTCACAGCTTGGTTTGCATTCACACTATCTAGTCATATATTACACGAATCTGTTGAACTCGACCTCTAGGAACTCGTTCCAAGAAAGAATCGATTCATTTTGTAAATGATTCAACCGCTGATTCTTTCATGCGTTGTTCACCGCTTTAGATCGTTCACACAATCAAATTGGAACCAATCTACCATTATACCAATGAGTAACCGAAGAATCATTAACAGCGTATTTCACTGGACGTCTGCAGTCGCAGTTGATGCTGCTTTACCACTATACTAGTTGTAAATAATGTATAATTATCGCGAAGAAAATTTGTCTTCAGATTTTGATGGATATATCCGCTTTCGGGTAGTCGTTTTAAAAAATCGGTCGGTGCGTTTGTTTAAAACTGCGTAACAAACAATACACAAACCAAAAGTCGAAAGATCGAGTTGAAACGGAAACGAAATTTAAAAAAATCACTGCGAAATTAAACAAGGAAAACAAAAACTAAATTCTAACTATCTTAGAGTTAAAAAAAACTAAGCTGGACCTATAGGACCTAGGCTATTAAAATAAACAACTTAACCAATTCAAACAGATATTTACAAATTTGCCAATGACCTTTCAATATACGGTTTCGGAGCATTCATGATGATTTTTTGGTCAAAGAGGCGGGGCGGGGGTATACATGGCGCTACACCCACATTACCACTAATAGCTTATTTATACAAAACCGTTGAACAGATTTCGATTAGTCGTCATGATTTGACAGATCCATATCTGAGGAATGCTGAGTTTCCACAGTGTCATATCCTCGCCGAGTCATCAATCACCCGGGCGACGATGACTTTAGCTTTTATTAGTTCTGACAATGGCGCGACCCCTGGTGCCGCGAGGAGACTATATATCTTGTTGAGCGGTTACCCCCGTGACCCTCTTTACGGGTTGAGGAAGTCATGCGGCGGCTGTCAGGGTTTGTTTTACTGTAGCCCTACTTGTATCACAATTAGTGGCGACTTTGATTTTTACAAATTATAGATAAAGCTACATGATTGGACGAGAAACGTTTTACAGAACTTTAAATGCTTCTATACATTTTATTAAATTTGGTTATAGGAGACTTTGTCTCGGAAAGACTTTACTTCCTTGCTAGGCTATACGAAACATATAGTTTGAGGATCGTTACCAAATTATCTTGAGATTTTGATTGATTTGTCAGTTTTCAGGTCACCTGAGTTAAAAGTAATCACAGTACTCAACTCTTGCTGACGTGATGGAAGCGAATTCCCTAAAGTAGTTCTTTTATCATAACTTCTTTTTTGATTCTTTTCCAAACATAAAAGCATTAAAATCTATTTACAGGCTAATTAGGATTTTAAACTTTCAAATTACAGGAAATAGGAACACGCACCATGAGAGCCGTCCAAAAATTTCAAGGATTTTAAAAACTCGAAATGTTAATCTATGCCGTTTTTAAAGCTAGTTACAATAATGGAGATGGTTTTTAAAAAATATTTAAAACAAAAAAGATATTATTTTTTGAAATGAAAAATTTTGAAACTGTGAAACTGTTGCTGGTTAACAATTTTGTCCAAGCTGTTGCCATAATAGAGATTTGTGCAAAGTTGTGCGAATTTTCTTAAAAGATATAATATATTTATATAAGAGGTGTTACCCAAAAGTTGAAGGAATTTGAATCTCCCGCTCGAATCGTTTGTGGTATGACCTGTTGCCTGCAGACTGCGTGAACAGCTCTTTGTAAATTAGTGTGCTAACAGCTGTGACGGTGAGAGGCTGCTTTTTTTTAGTTTCGTGTGTTTGCGTAAGGTTGTGTTTTATTGTTGCGACCACTTTTACACTTCTGTCACATTTTGCTTCAAGGTTGAAAAACAGCTGCTGAAACAAATCTCATACTTGTGGAAGCTTTTGTTGACAATGCTATGAGTCAAAGCAACATGTTTTTGGATACACGTTGTACCACGACTGCTGAGCAGTGATCAAAAAGATCATTGAGTAGCTATCGTAACAAAAGACATCTTCATTTACGTAACCGGTGATGAGACATAGGTTTACGGTGAAATAAACAGCAGAAGTCGCAGTGGAAGTCACCATTTTCACCGCGGCCAAAACGCACGTCAAGTTTGCTGGGTTAGGTTAGGTAAACTCCATGTTGATTTTTTTTATATCAAATGAATTTATTCCCCATGACAATGCGCTTGCGCACATACCGCTACTGTTTCGGAATTTTGTTGCCTTCCAAAAATAAGGTAGTGTTCCCCCTATTTGCCTGAAATCACAGCGTGCGACTGTTTTCCTTCCCCAAAATAAAGGTGAAATTGAAAAACCGTCGTTTTGACACAATTGAGGAGATGTAGGTGGAATCGCAGGACGTACTTCGAACACTTAGGCCTAAACTTGCAGACTTCCAGGGCTGCATGGAATTATAAGGGAAATGCTGGGATAACTATATCCATGTTGAAGTGAACTATTTTGATGGAAACTGTGGAAAGTAGGGGTTATGGTAAGCAATTTTATTTTTGAGGGAAAATTCCCGAACTTCTTGAAAGCACTTCATTTATGTAGAGCTTACACGCACACGCACACATACACACACACACACACACACACACACACACACATATATATATATATATATATATATATATATATATATATATAATTATTATTATTATTTGCGTATAAACCCTGTTGGATCACGCAAAGCACTCCAACTCATGTCTTGCTCCTTCTAATCCTCCACATCTCCCTCATCCTGTCCCCATGGATCCTCTTCCGCTCCTCCGTCCATTTTACCCCTGTTCTCTTTGGGATTTCATTCTCTGGGACCTTCCAACCGAGCATCTTTCTCCTTTATGCGTGCCTGTCTTCAACGTCTGTTGAGTCTATTTCTGCGTCATGTAGGTCTATTCTGACTTGTGCGATCCACGACGTTGTTGATTTGACACCTTGTATATACTTAAGGATTCTGTTGGCAAGTCTAGTTGTTGGGAGTCTACTGATGTGTCCATAGAACCGAAGCCTCCTTCTTCTGATATCTGCTGCCAGGTTCGATATCTTCTCTGTGGTCTTCCGGGAGTGCAACCTGTATCCATCTTCTGTTAATCTCGGGCCAAGGATCTTCTTCAAGATTTTGCGTTCTTCGTTCAAAATACCCTCCATGGTAGCTTTTGTGTGAAGTGCTAGCATCTCGCTTGCATATAATACCTCCGGTATTATTACTGTGTTGTAGTGTCTGATTTTTGTGTGCGTCGACATACATCTCTTATTGTAGATATCATGCGTTATACCAAGAGCCCTCTTCATTCTCAGTAGCCGAACCTTTTGCGCAGCCTTCCCGCCACCCGTGGGTTCAAGAATTTCTCCCAGATATTTGAAGTGCTTGACTCTGTTTATCTTACCATATTTTGTGTTTCATATATATATATATATATATATATATATATATATATATATATATATATATATAAAAGAATCGGTGCTCATTTCATCATGGGTCTTACCATGAAGGATGCTCCAATAATTGCTCCTGGCTCTTTATTACAGCTCCTCTTAAACATAACAGAGAACATGTTGAAACTGAATGTTTACACATAGGCTTAATAATCCAACTTTTTAAATAATTTAATTTGAGAAAGTTTGTGCAATGTTCCCGCAACACGATTACCATAAGTCGCGCAATTTGAATAAATAACCGGCCGCGTCTGTCTTTCAAATGACGACAGGCAAATTACATCCCAAGCTCAGCTTGCGTTATTGAAACTGAACGTTGGCAGTAATTGGCGCATATTGGTGACAAGATCCGTATGGTCGGCTACACCGGCGTGTAGGAGTGCATGCAATTATAAACAGCTTTCCCTTAAGGCGTACCGTCCCGTCACATCATTCCACCGTGAGAAACTCTTGTGAATTAACCACAAATATATTGTAATTGGCTAAAAATATTCAACTGTTTTTGTTTTCATAAATTTCCTGAAGGTTTTCGATCAATTATCGGCGGACATGTTGACCTCAGTGTGTGGTCATTATAAACTCAGAATCGAAATCTACAGTGTTGCGTTGTAATCGTGGATAATACAGCCAATTTAATTATTAAACAGATGGTGCAAAAACAAACACAATATCCCTCATATTGAAATACGTAATTCCGTTGTTATAATGGACACAAACTTACAGACGAAGACATCAACGAAAAAAGTATTTTTTTCTGAGGAAATTTATTTAAGTCTCAAGTACTTTTTTCAGAATCACCATTCTCACTTTATATTATATATTCTATCATATTGTAAAAAAGTGTTTCTTTTTATAAAAAAAAGCTTTCTCTAAATTAAAATATTAACACTAGTAATAATTTTATATAAACAGAAAATAATAATAATACTGTTGGATTGGAAGGAAATCAGCTGATACGATAACAACAATTTCGACGTGATGATAGCAAATTTTGAAAAGGCCACGAAATTTATTAACAAGTATTTTTGTATATTACAAGCAAAATACCAAATGAATCCTAGTATAGCAATAGTATGCATTTATCCTCTTGAAAACTTCTATAAATTGATGAGCATTGTGGGTAAAAAAAGGCTAATAATTAATATTTTAAAGAGGAAAGATGAATGTTTGTGCCAGTACCGCTAAAAAATAAATGACGAAGAACGAACTGAGCATGCGCAGATGAACCCACGATTTTCGACTTGTTAAACAGAATCATATTCCGGATTCGGATTAGTTATCAGATCCGAGTATTTTTTAAAAATTTTAATAAACTATAAGTTAGGCTACACAATTACTGATATTTTCATAAAATAACTGCAGCATTATTTGACGATGTTTTTAATTTTAGTCTGTTTGTAGAGCAGGATTAGACAAAGTTAAGCAGGACACTAATAAAGATTTTTTTTTTGGAAAATACGATATTGGAGTTGCATCATGGTGTGACTATTGAAATGGGCGTTTGAAATTAGCACCGATCATAACTTCTAGGATCGCGTTTTGATTTTAATTGATAGTTACAAATTTTATTAATCACGTGACGTGATGAAAGCGAATTTCGAAAATTAATTTTTAATGTAAAACTGTTTATGAAATCCTGATTTCACTATAATAATCAAAATTAAAAGCATCATGTACTAGCAATTTAAATTTATAAATTAAATCCGAAAATAAAACATGATTGATAGCCTATCAAATTTCAATGGATTTTTGACATTTAAAATGGTAATTTATGCAGTTTTTAAAGCTGATTACGATGGTGAAATCAGTTTTCAAAAATATTCATGAGGAACATGATAGGCCTATGAAATTTTAAAGATTTAAAACTGCCATTTTTAAACTGTTAAACGAATTATGCTGATTGTAACTAGGCTAAAAGTAAAATAAAGAAGAACTAATGCAACGCGCATCACTCAGAAAACTCTGTGGTGATAACATCAACTTTACATCAAGCATAACATCAACTTTTGTTATGCTATAAAATATTGTTGATAGTTTTTACCACAGGCTGGCAAAATGTTAAACATCAGAAGAATATCATTTTGAACTCTTACTATAATAACTCTAAGTAATTTAAAAAATTATTCAGAAGTTAGTGTTTTTTAAGTGTAATAAATCTTTTACTAAGTGTAATAAACGTTTTACTAAGTGCAATAAATCTTTTATTAAGTGTAATAAATGTTTTACTAAGTTTAATAAATCTTTTACTAAGTGTAATAAATGTTTTACTAATGCCAAGTTGCAAGAACGTCCATTTAATTTTTCGTTGTATAAAGTCACTTTAAATGTTTCTCTGTTGCAAAAACATTTTTTAAAAAACCTTTACGTAAAGGATGTTTACAGCTTTGCTAAATTTAATAACTGTTTAATGGCTGGTAAGATGGCCGTCCGACGAACAGCTGATTATTTCAGGTTATTTTTACCTTTAGTTTTGAAGGTTATGTGTTTTATTTACAGTCGTATTTTTTATTTTTTTTAATAGCAGACATATTTTTTGCTTTTTTTGTATTTACAAATAGAATAATCGGAAACTATAAAAGTAAAGTATCTGCTTTGTACAAAAATTAATGATTATGTAAAAAGAAAGTTTAACAAAATTGATACTAAAACACTATAAAACAATAAGCATTTTTTCTATTATAAAACATAACCTCTAAAAATAAATGTAAGCATTGTTTAAAGAAGCAGCATAGGTCAGTTACTTGAACAAGCTTATAACGGTCCTTTAAATTTTAACAAACGTTCTAGCAACACAACATTTAAACTTAGATTAAAGCTTTAGAGCTTGATATTTTAAGAAAGTGATTTTTTAAGATATTCCTGCAACCCAATTGTATGTTTATTAAGACTCTAAAATGAATTTCATTAAAGATAAAATAATTTAACGAAGGTTCTTGCAACCGGGCCTAAGTGTAATACAATGTTATGGAAATTATTAACAGTGATATTTTCCAATATGTTTTTTGTAATTGTTTATTCTATAGGCCTAAACCACCATTTCTGATTGGATTTTGAAGTACGGTTTGTGGTATTGAAGAACTTGGCAGCGTTCCACCACGCCAAGTCATGCAAGCTGCTGTAGTGTATATGTACGGAAGGTGTCGGTTAGCAGTTTTCAGGTATTCATAACTTGAGAACACAAAGTTATATAGATTTGGAACAGCATGAAAGAGAGTCTATTGCTCATCGGATTGTTTCTGACCAAGTTACAGAGATTCGCCTGACTGTGTATTTTTGGGCATGCCTGTGTATTTTTTGCCTGGTTGTATGGACACGACACTAACGGCGGCTATGGAAATCATTCCTGGTTTCACTCCATTGACCTTCTTATCATAGAGGAGACATGTAAAGCAGCATATAGACTGCAGGCAGGTGGTGTTTGGCTGCCCTCAACTTTTGGGCAAGCTACAGTCGCAGAAAGGATCTACCCAATTCGAATGATGGGGACTGATCAGATGGTCAAACGGCACATAGCATCTAAACTCTTTGATGTCAAGATGACTTTTAAGGAGGGATCGTGTGTTGGGAAACTCTGGAGACTTAGTATGGTATACGAATGGCTCCGAGTTAAAGACAGACATTGGTTCTGGAATGTACGGCCTGAGACCGGGGTTGAAGGAATTTATTACCCTGGGACAGCATGCAACAATATTCCAGGCTGAAGTAATGTCCATTAATGACTGTGTTCGGGAGAATTTGAAACGGGTCTTCAAGAAGGCACGTATTCATATTCATACCGATAGTCAGGCAGCAATAAAAGCAATTGCAATTCCTACAATTCAGTCCAAGCTGATCTGGAAGTGTCGGGAGAACCTCAACGCTCTGTCCCTGGGCAACCGGGTCACTCTTCACTGGGTTCTAGGGCATACGGGAGTTTAGCGTAATGAGAAGGCACACCGACTGGCTGGACTGGGGATCTGCATCAGAGTTAATGGGACCTAAGCCGACTTTAGGGATTTCTCTGTCGTTTGCTAGGTCTGCTATTAATAGATGGATTACTAATCAACACCAGGTAAGATGGGATAACCTTAATGGTCATTCCCACAGTAAGCATATTTTAAGCAAACCTCCTTTTGGATGGCTTAAAGGGGCTGCAGATGTCCTGAACAGAGCACAACTCAGGAAGATCATGGGGCTCATTACAGGACACTGTGGTTTGAGGGTACACAATGAAAAGGATAGGTATGTAAAATGGATAAAATATCTGTAGGCTGTGCAAAAAGGAGGAGGAAACTGCAGGTCACATAATTCATGACTGTGAGACCCTTGCTGGTAGGAGGTTAAGGATTTTGACTTCCAGGACTCTAGGGATCTTCAGCAGAGTGAGCTAGTTAGTGGTTTGTTGGAACTTACTAAGGGTACCAATCTGCTGAACCAGATATTTTTAAGAGGTTTAGTTTCACAATAGGTCAGTCGATTGCAGTACCTGAGGTTGTACTATCCCTTCCTCTAGACTCTAATCTAATAGAGTTGGAAGTACTATTATCTTAAGAGACATGACGAAGTGGTAAGAATAAAAAATAAAACTCTAAAAACCCGGTAGAATCAAAGTGTAAAAACAATTTTAAAATGGTAATTTTAATCATTTTGTCTTCTTAAACATCGAAGCATAAACTACTGAACCGATTTTGATCAACAATTATTCATTTCGTGCGTTCTGTTTGTAGAATGTGGTTTTCGAATAAACAATCCAAAAATAAGTAGATTTAGCTTGTGAAATAAATTACGAGGGTTGATCAAATATAAACGATACTGATTTTTTTTAAAATTTATTGCTTACTTAAAAATTATTCTTGATACAACTTGTTTTTCTACATAGTCTCCCTCACGAGTAACACATTTTTCCCACAAGATTGGAAGTTTTTTAATTCCATCTTCGTAAAAAGTTCTCGGGCGTTCATTGAGCCATTGGAGCACGAAGGTCTCCACAGCAGAATCGTCTTCGAAACGCTGGCCTCCAAGCGCCTCTTTGAGTGGCCCAAACAGGTGATAGTCGCAGGGTGATAAGTCTGGACTGTATGGGGGATGTTCCATTGGTTCCCAGCCAATTTGATCGAGTTTAAGCCTCGTAGCGTTCGCCGAATGTGGTCGGGCATTATCGTGAAGAAAAATGACGTTTCTCGCCGGTTTAGATTTCCTTTTCCTAAGAAAAGACTGTTTTGCGGCCTCTAAAACATCGCAATAATATTGTGCATTTATTGTGCGTCGTTGATGGAGGAAATCGACGTGAAAGGCGCCTTGATTGTCGAAAAATACAGTGGCCATTACCTTCCCGGCCGAACAGTGGCGCCCTCTCTCCCCTCTTCCGCCACTCCATACTTGCCTGTTTCGACTCGGGAGTGTAATGGTGAACCCATGTTTCGTCACAGGTGACAATCCGGTTTAATAATGCCTCACCATCTCGTTCAAATTGGGTCAATAGTCGCTGGCAAATCTTCAAACGATTCCGTTTGTGAACGTCGGTCAAAATTTGTGGAACCCACCTTGCAAATACTTTGCTGAGTTCCAGGTTTGATGTAACGATTTTTTGAACGCTACCATAGCTCAACTGGAGTTCATCTGCAATAAATCGCAGCGATATACGTCTGTCTTCGTCCAGGAGCTTCCGAACAGCATCAATGTTTTCGTCCGTGACGGAAGTGGTCGGGCGACGATCATGGCTGAGGTTTTCTACTGCTTCCCGTCCTTCGGCGAATTCCTTGTGCCAAGCAAAAACGCGAGCTCTTGACAGGGTCCTGTCCCCGTATTGAGCCGTCAATCTACGAAAGATTTCAGTCGGATTGACCCCCTCCTTGGCCAAAAACTTAATAATAATTCTCTGCTCCACGGAAACGTGCACTTCACTCTCACTCATTGTATAGTTTTATACTGAAGGGTCCGAACGGAAATGTTGCCCGTCTACGCCCGTCCCAAACCTCCCAGGCTACCTGAAACCCCACCCTTTAGAGTTCAATGTCCAACGGAAAAGTTTTTAGAAAGTCAGTCTCGTTTATATTTGATCAACCCTCGTATATATGAAAGCTTTAAACGAAGAGATTTCTCAACTTAAGCACATTTCTGTATTTTACATAGGCCTAGTTAACAATTGTATCTGTGACTGAAATCAGATAGCTTATGGAATGATATTTTACAGTAAACTGTGTAAGCTGCTGATTGGTTCTTGGAGGAATTCAAAGGTGATTCAACAACCTTTTAATTGTAGACTTTTTACTAATTTGATGTTTTTTCTTTACATTTACTCTACTGAGATCTTTACAATAAAGCTTCGCAAGACCGACGCTTACATTAAAGGTTTTTGTACTTCTTCAGCGGAACGATCTCCATCCCCAAATAATTAGAATATGTTGTATCAGTAAAATTAGACTATATAGACAAATAACAAAGTGCAAACTTTAAAATATATGTTTGCTATGATGTTAAATATATTAAGCTGTTTCCAGTCTGTTCAAACACACTGTAGGCTATATGACCAACTTGGCTCGGACATTGATTTTGGTAATAGCTTGGACAAATCCGTTCGACTGTTTTGAAATTTGCGGTCGATCCAAATCTTAAAAAACATAACTTTTTACTTTATATGTTTTGAAAATCTGATGGCGGACGGTGTTATTATCAATGCAGTTTAAAGATGTTAACATTCAGAATTTCACGATGATGGTGAATTCAAATTTCCAATAAAGTATTTTAATATTATTAGGCTACTTTTCGTTTCCATCACGTCAGCGAGACAATTGCGTGCTGTTTTTGTTCCACTTATTTTATAAAATAATACGGCACGACTGTAAATGAGAACTAACTTTGAAATCGTTTTTGAGTTCATTCGAATGTTTTCTCTTAAAGCGAATAACTATTTTTGTCTATACCAATATTGGAACTAGTTTTAGTCAAATTTTGTTTGATTTTGCAGTAAAATTTGGTTTTAATTTTTCTTTATACCCGGAAATCGTATTATAAACGTTTTTAACTTTCCATTTTGTTACACTTGGTTGAGTTTTAGTATTTATATATGACAAAAATGTTAGTAAAATAGTCCAAACGGACTATTTGAGCACGTACCGATACAAACATTTTGTTTTAATGTTTTATTGTTACCTCACGGCGCTGTTCGTGAAATTAAAAGGCGAAAATTAACAGGGAACATGTGAATGTTGTATGTAAACCGGTGAGATTTACAGCTTTAATTTAATTTAATTTAAAAAATCTAATTAGAAACATTAAAATCCAACTTAAATTTGTTGTCCAACTTTTTTCTGTGTACCTACATTAAAAATTTCAAATCTCTGTGTGCCATAGATTGTAGATCGCGTGCACGTGCGCGCGCGCGCGCGCACACACACACACACACACACACACACACACACACACAAACTTTTTATTCATATTTTTATCCTTTAAAAAAATATTTATTGAATGTTATATAGTTTGTGGAAGTAATTTTTTTTTACTTAGACCTAAGACGCTAAACGCTTCTCAGCAACCACAGAGCCAACTTTGTCAAAGCATAGTCAAGGATGATCACAGTACGTGGGACGTATCCTCCTACAGGTCCAGGGTGGAGGGTACAGCCCCGGGTCACGGAGAACGCCCATTTCCTGGGCCCCCATTGTCTCAATCCATGAATATTAACAGCTCCATGCCCGACCTGGCGAAATAGCGCTCAAATATTCCCATTCATTACTCGCCCCCGCGATCTTCCCCCCCCCCACATAAACTAGCGCCCGCACTTTGTCCCATCTATTCGAACTGGAAATTTCAATAAAATCGGTGAAGCGGGAAATCGTTGCATAATTTAATGATGGCGTTCGATGTTGCGCAAACATTCTCGTTGGCGTAGTCACTGAGCTACTCACTGGTACGAGTTATTTCGTACTTGCTACGAAGTTTTTATACACCTTCACGCTCGCTGGGATGGGTCAGAGGTGATTATTAGTGTTGCATTAAATCTATATTTGGAGTGACGTAAATGACTTTCTTATTAACATTTCCTCGACGTACAGACTAGATAATTGACTCGCTGACGCAACACGTATTCTGAAAGAACCGCAACGCTGTCCTTCTCAAGAGACTGAAGCGAATTGTTAAACTTAACAAAATTTAATAACTTTTAAATTTATTACTTTTTTACACATTTTTATTTACAAAAAAACCCTGATCGTTCATTTTCGAATTTTTAATGACATTCGAATATTTAAAATTTCATGTATGTAGATTTTATAATACTTATAACGATAGTTTTTTTCTTGGAACGATGGAACGCAGTTTGCTCGTTAACTAATTTGTCCAGCTATTACCGATTTTTTGTGTGTGCCAAATTTGAATAAAATAGAACCGATATTGTGAACGCTATAGTGCTAATCCATAGCACATCCGTACTTAAAGTTTATGGAGACGAGAATAATTGACGAACTTTAATGAAATTTATCATTTAGGTGAGATTTGCTGGATATATCGAACGGATTTTCAAATGAAAAAGTCCAGTTCAGGAACTATCGTTAGAACTAAACGATTATTTTTTTCATAATAGGCCATGTGAGAGTAAGGCCAAATATATCGGAATCACTCTTGCTTCAACACGTTGCTGGAAGAACCATATACAAGCAAAGGGCACTGTTGGTCCACAAGTTTCTGGAAGGACCATACACAAGCAAAGAGCACTGTTGGTTCCACACGTTGCTGGAAGTACCATACACAAGCAAAGGGCACTGTTGGTTCCACACGTTGCTGGAAGGACCATACACAAGCAAAGAGCACTGTTGGTTCCACACGTTACTGGAAGGACCATACACAAGCAAAGAGCATTGTTGGTCCACACGTTGCTGGAAGGACCATACACAAGCAAAGAGCACTGTTGGTTCCACACGATGCTGGAAGGACCATACACAAGAAAAGATCACTGTTGGTTCCACACGTTGCTGGAAGGACCATACACAAGCAAAAAGCACTGTTGGTTCCACACGTTGCTGGAAGGACCATACACAAGCAAAGGGTACTGTTGGTTCCACACGTTGCTGGAAGGACCATACACAAGCAAAAAGCACTGTTGGTTCCACACGTTGCTGGAAGTACCATACACAAGTAAAGGGCACCGTTGGTTCCACACGTTGCTGGAAGGACCATACACAAGCAAAGGACACTGTTGGTTCCACACGTTGCTGGAAGGACCATACACAAGCAAAGGGCACTGTTGGTTCCACACGTTGCTGGAAGGACCATACACAAGCAAAGGACACTGTTGGTTATTTATGAATGAAATCCATGCTTGCAGTGCAAAATATGATTCTGATATACAATATAATAATTAAACCAATGGTACCTAACTGAGTGGATGTGCTAAGATAAATAATGTAAGAAAATGTCAGACTTTTCGGAATAAAATTTTCGAAATATGGTAAAGGCCCTGTGTTACCTATCGAGTTTACTTTCGTGCCTATTGAGTTTTAATTCTTTAAATGACAAAATTTTAAGCAAAATCCAATGAACAAATTTTGAGAATTTCAATACGAAACCTGGCCGGTATTTTCCAAACACATTCTTTTTTAAGAAAATAATTAAATAAGATGGTGTTCTTGAAACATTTATTTTTGACAATTTATGAGCCAAACAAAAACGTAATAAATTTAAAGTTTGAATGATAATTACCGCATGTTTAATCCCGCGTCGAAGACCCAACTTAACGGAACACCCTGTACTAGTACACACCCTGTTACCCAATCAACAGTAAGTTATCCGGATAGCTGCCTGACTTAACACGGCCATATTTAGTGCTTTCAATTATCCGTAATGGTCGTCACAGATCATTTCAATATGGCGTCATCCCGGATAATTGTGTATTATGAATGTCCGATAGTATATTAGAATAGGTGTAGCCTGCAATACAGGTAGCGTTGAGAATTAATGACTTTAGATCGTGGCACTAACTTTCTTCGGTTTGGAATTGGCACGCAGTCACGTTTCGAAAATAGAAAATAAGAATAATGAGGTGAAACCGTATTACCTGTCCTGTGGCCTAATGATAGAGACTATACATTGATATTGTTTGCAGGCAGTTATCTTGCTAATGTGATTAAAATGGGTTTCCAAAAAGTATTTTAGTGAGCAACTGATTTAATTGTTGCTTAATGCTTTCCATTTCCAAAAACGTTCAATTCATGATTTTGTACTGATTTTAAATGGCCGTTGAAGAGATGTTGCTGGGTGGAAAACTTGTCAAAGTTATTACCAAAATCAATAAAATTTGACCTAAAATTGTTGATACTAAAGTGCTAAAACGTACAAAACACGTACTCGTACACAGCATACTTTACACACACATGCTGTAAATATATACAAATTGTAACAAGCCCTAATACGTATCAGGATCGGTGCCTATTTCATAGCCCCGGGACTAGATCTTACTATGATAGCTACTTCTGTAACTTATTTTTCAATCGAAACTCGTTACTAGTTTATAGAAAAAAAGTGTATACTTTTGTATCAAATTACTTTTTATTTAGGTCCTACTTTGTAATAACAATAGTAGCCTACAAAGTAAACATGAAAGTAGTTAGCCTACGCTTTCCGAGTTAATCTGAAATGACTGATGTACTAGCCTAACTCGTGTAATTAGATTTTTAAATAATGACATTCTAGTTGATTTCCTTTTTAGTATCATTACGGTAATAATTTCAATTATAGGACCAATATTTTAGAAAAAAACTTTTTGTAAAAAAGGACTTCACAAACTTATTTATTTTTCGGTTTAGCGCTGATGATTCAAGAATTATATTTTTAAAATTAAAAATCCCAAATAGATTTTTCACCTCATCGCAATACATTCTCAAACTCACAAATAAAATGGTTGCCGTTTTCGTTAGATCGAGTGTGAGAACACTGTATTGTTGTGATAAAGTCCAATAATTATTGTAGGTTAGGTTAGGCACTACCACTAAACTGTTCCCACGAACAGAGCAGAGTGATCCCACGTGGTGTATGCCTCCCACAAACAGTGCCCGAGGGCGTTCGGGCCTCCATTCAGTTCGCAGTCACCATTACTGTCGTCCACTCGTTACCCTCTACTGATGTGATGCTGCGCTTGGTGCTCGAGTCAGTCACGTGATTAAACTCAGTTCCCACAGCATGTGTCTGTCCCAGTATCTGCCTTCTAGATTTAACAGTATACCTAATAACAAATACCTCGTATAAACAAAGTTAGATATACGTGCAGTTTTCAGTATCGATGTATCGATTTTATCAACATTGAGTAGGCGTACTGTTGAGTAAAATAAATAAATAAAACTTTTATGAAGATATATGTACTTGGACGTCCTTACATACCAAACAGCTGACATGATTTTACATACATTTTAGGATGTAATTAAGTCAACCTATTAAAAATCCTTTAACAGTTATTATGGTTAAGATTTGCTCCAAATATAGTTTTTAAAACTAAAACGTAATATAGGCCTAATATATATTGCCTAAAACCTTCCACGTGCTGATCTCAACAGCGTGCAGTGCTAGGCTATTTTATTGCTACAAGAAATAAATACTTCTGATGACTGTAGTAAGTTACAGTATAAATGACTTATTATACTGTAATTATTCAGTCAAATTTAAAACGATTTTAAAACAAAATCTAGAAATATAATACAACAATGCTTCATTTTTCTTCATAAAACGCTACGATGATGTGGAAGTGTCACAAATACACTAATTGCAAATCCGAAAAATTTCAACATATTACAATTTTTACAATGTTACTAATTTTTTTTAGCAATAAACTTATTTAAAATGTTATAGTGCATTAAAAAAGTGATTAATTTTGAAATAAAAAGTCTAAGAAAGTAACGAGAATTTTTAAATTTCGCAGGATTGGAGAGTCCGATTGTCAAACATTATTTTTATTATGTTGGTATACATGCCCTTGAAGTATGATAAAACTTTCAGCTGTTTTCATTGTTGACTTTGTCTGTAACAGCACCTAAGGTTAGACGTGTTTTTATGAGCTCGGCGATTTTCGTTTGTTAAAAGAAATGGATCAAAGAATTTGTATCAAATTTTGTGTAAAAAATGGAATAAAGTGTAACAAAGTGTGTGAAATGTTAACAAAGGCCTATAGTGAGTCTGCTATGAGTAAAGCAAGTGGTATAAGCGTTTCCAAGAAGGTCGTGAAGGCGTTGAGGATGACGAACGCCCTGGACGCCCCAGCACATCAACAACCGATGAAAACGTGTAAAAAGTGAAAGAAATGGTTATGAACAATCGCCGAATCACAATTAGACAGGTCGCTGATGATGTTGGCATATCGATTGGATCATGTCATGGCATTGTTTCCAATGTTTTTTGTGTATGAAACGCGTGACAGCAAAATTCCTTCAAAATTGTTGAATTTTGAACAAAAACAGCGGCGAATGGAAGTTGCTCAGAAGTCACTAAATGAAGTCAACGACGATGCAGAATTACTGAAACGTATTACAACAAGTGACGAAACATGGGTTTACGGATATGACGTCGAAACTAAGGCTCAATCATCCCACTGGAGGCATTCTGGCTCGCCAAGACCGAAAAAGGCTCGACAAGTGCGGTCGAACGTGAAGGTTATGCTCACTGTGTTCTTCGGTATTAATGGCATAGTGCAGCATGAATTCCTGCCACCGGGTGAAACAGTCAATAAGGAGTATTACCTACAAGTTCAACGCCGTTTGCGTGAAGCAATCCGAAAAAAACGCCCGGATCTGTGGAAAAACAATTCATGGTTTTTGCACCACGATAATGCACCAGCTCACACTTCATTGCTTGTTCGTGAATTTTTGGCCAAAAACAGTACTGTAACGATGCCCCAGCCTCCATATTCGCCAGACATGGCTCCGTGTGACTTTTTTCTATTTCCAAAAATAAAGAGAACCTTAAAGGGCCGTCGTTTTACAGCCGTAGATGACATTAAAAGCGCAAAGAACTAAAGGCTCTCAAAAATCGAGTTTGAGAAAATGTGAAAAATTGCTCAGCAATGTAAAAACAAACACAAGATGTAGGCCTAAACAACAGCAGCAAAAACATAACTTTCACAGACATTTTAACACTGACCATAGATGAAATTGTTTTTAAACAAAGAGATTACAATATTCCGAATATTCCTGTATAGTATACAGGAACCGAAATTACCGACTCTATGTTCATTTCATGGAAATGTGTTTAATTGGATCACGATCGCGTTATCTTGGCGCTTGGAAAGTTTTAACACGAAAAAACTCTGCAATGGAAATTTTGCTAAAAATATTTGTCATACATGAATTGAAAATAGTCACGACTAGCATCTGTCTAGTGGTGATAAAAACGATTTTCCAAAAAAAAACCTAACAATATTGCATAACATAACATAATCGAATATTATAATCTAACAAGACGGCGTGAATATAAATGAATTTTGTAATAACTGGAACCCTGAATACGTTATCATATTATTCAATTATTTTCGTAAGAGTTCAGTACAGAAGATATATATATATATATATAGGCCTATATATATATATATATATATATATATATATATATATATATATATATAATTCCCAGGCACATGCTTTTAAAGCACGTATTGAGGGACCGTAGGCGCCTTGTTTCAGACGTAAACTACCTACACATTAACAAGAATGGACCAGCTGACTTCCTTGTTGTCTTCCTGCACCATTGCACATAGACGTACTAGAATGATAACTCTTATGAGAGGCGCGCTCGATGCTGGTGGCATCTTGCGGCAGAGTGTTCAACTACAGTTAAATATATAATAGTACTGTCTATTTTCTCAAACATCTCCGCCCCTGTCCTTGCAACAGCGTTCATAGCTGCAGATAGTCCAACTACTTGGACTTCAGCCGCTTTTTATCATGGTGACTTTACTTCCTGTCTGTTTACTTCAATGACTGCAGCGACGTTGACAGTAGGCTACAGCTTGTAGAGTACGATTTAAGTGTTCTTTTTGGAAAAATATTTGATGACGAAAATATGACATTTTAATCGTTTTTTTTATTATTTTTACCCACACCGTTTAAGGACGAACAGCGTAAAAACCTTCAATTTTGACTCAAAATAGGTTTACTAATGTCTAGATTTTCTGTCCTTAAAATATCGGATTCTCGTGATGGTTGCTACTTTTTATGTACAATTTATTATATTTCGAATCCGTATAATTTCTAGTTTCAAACGATAATACACACTAGACAAATAAAAACAAAACAAAAATACTTTTAAACTTTTACCCCATAACTACCCCCTAAATATTCGTGTTTTCAACTCTATATTTTACCTGAGACCATTTTCTCTTAATTTTATAGTGATTTCTTTAATTGTTCAAGAATAAGAATTGCGTTTACCAACAGATAGAAGCGCCAGTGTATAAATTAAGGGGAGGGAGGGTGACAAACAATGAACAATAAATTGAAAGTGCATAGTTTTTTAAAATCGGTTCATCATATTTTGTTCAAATTTTGATTATTTATTCATAACTGAACTATCTTTACCAATATTATGATGAAATATTAAAAACTGTTTCGAATTTGAGAATATCAAAACGAAACCTCGTTATTATCGTCGAATTTTATATCATCATTTTTTCGATAAAAAAGTAGCCATAAAATTGTTGAAAATATTTTTAAACGATTCAGTGATACTTTAGATGCCAAATTTTATCTAAATTGGTCAAAGTATTGTAATCTCCAGCGATGTCCACGTAACACAAGGACAGACACTTATAAGTCAAATCCACATTTTGCAATCAGACGAATGGAAAATGGACAAATCCTTCAAAATTTTAAGATGGGTTATTTCACGATCACAGTACTTTTTTTGTGAGAAAGTAAATCTCACCAAATTAACTGAAAGTTTCTAACTTATGTAAGAAGATGAAAAATATTATAATAACAATTCAAATCTAAATTAATTGTATTTCATTTCAATGTTATTACACTAGTGTCAATCGTATGAACAATATTTTCGAAAAACTGTTTTGTTTTTAAAAAGGGATTTTTCGAAAATATTTTTTGCTTCCACACCGATAGTTTACGAATTATAACTTATTAATAAACTCCGAATTGCTTCAGCCGGTAAGCCTATAGAAAAGTGAACAGGAACGTCTCACTTTAATTAGAAAGCGTTCGTTATTGCGATCAGGAAAATCGTTCTGCTCACCTGACTATCCGTTTCACAACCTGCTGATGAATGAAGAAAGAGGGAAAAGAAGGGAAATTTATGATTAGCTGTATTTAACCAGCGCGGCACGACTGCATAGCATAACCTAACACACATCGCCGTGTATTATTTATTTTATTATCTTGTCGTGTTCATGTTAAGTCTTGTTCGGCGTTTTTCTATCCTTTGTCCAGACAGTGCTGAGATCTAGCGGTCTATTTGTGTACTTAACCTATATAGAGCAACCAACCAAGCGTGCTGCCAGATTCTGAACGGGCATTCGAAAAAGTCAGTTGATGTAAGTGCGGTTTGTGAAGTTATTTATTGTTAAAAATAATTAATTAAACAGTGATAAATTATTATTGGTAAAAACAGACGTTTAATGGAGAACATTATTTAGTATACTAACGAAAATGAGCGAATATCATTTTAAAACCCACACAAAGCCATAAGGAGTATTAAAACAATAATAAATAAAAAATAGGCCTAATTTAATTCTTATAATCAACTCATCAGATTTTACACATATGTTTGAAAAATATAAGGGTTATAACTTAAGTAGAAGTAACAGAAATTTAAAAAAATCAAAATTTTGATCTATATAACCTCAAAATCATTACTGCCCAAAAGTGGTAATGTGTTTCCTTCGCACATTAATTAAATGCGTGTTATTAATAATGAAAACAATAAAAACTTTAAAAAAGACAAGAATAAAATTTACACGGTTTTGTAGTGAAAATAGTACTTTTGATCAAAAAACCGTGTTAGGTTTTTCACACAATAGTACTTTTATACAAAACAGAATTAGTTAGATTCTTAAATCTTGTTTTTGAAAAATTTCTGTCGGTTTAATTATTAACACACATTTAATTAATCGTTTTCGCCATGGAAAACACGTTAACTATTTTACGCGGTAATAATTTTGAGGTTATGCGGATCATTTTTATTTTCAATTTTGTTGAAATTGCAGTAGTTTCCGCACTTTTATATTTTATCTTATTCCTAATGGGCATGTAATAAAACATTTTGGTAAGAAGAAAAACGTTCGCAACTTTTGATTCTATCACGACAATAGTAATAGGTTATTTAGTAATAGGCCTACAAAGGTTAAACAGTAGGCCTATAATATATTTCCTTAGTATAGTATATTATTATATAATCTACTAGTACGCACTAGTATAATATATTCATTTTAGTATAGTAGGCCTAATATGTTTAGGCTATATATTAATAGGAGGTTATTTAGCCTATTTTTTTCATTTTTCAAGGTTAAAATTGCTTTCATGACCATTCAAATTAATTCCTAAACAATTTCTAACACATAACGAACGACATATTTAAATATGACGTAAGTTAAAAGTGGAAGGAAATCGGTGAATTACTTTAAAAATTATTTGCATTTATAGCACACGTTATGTATATAATCCCTAACACACACAAAATGTATAGACACTATTGGTAAAATTGCACACTTAATAACTTTTTAAATTAAATATTGTTTAAAATGTAGATATGTAATCTATACACGTTGCAAGAAAATACAGGCCATTGACTCCTCCAAATGCAGATGCATAGTATTAAATACCAATAGACCTTTTGGCAAATCTAAAATAATTTTAAAATAACTCTAAAATGTCTGTAAAATGTATTAAATTTGCAGTGTACTGAAGACTATATAGCATATAGTTTTTTTATAAAATATTTTTTTTAATTTAAGAAACCATTATGGCTACAACGGAAGTTGTAACAGAACTTGTCCTCTACGATTCACAACCATAACATTACCAACGCCCTCTCAATTTCATTGTTTACCCAGGTACCCTTCATTGGCGCCGTATTTTTTTACAATCACTTTGTTAAAAGTAACACCGTACAGCAAAGAGTCCGTCTGCCGTGGGAACACCTCGTATAGTGTTTACTTGGGGAAATGGTAAGGAACAATTTGCTGTTATAATGAAAGTGTGAGATTTGTGTAAACAGTAGTTTCCGGTGAGGTCTTGTGGTAAAGGATGCTTTCAAATTTTATGAGGATGTTATTGAAATTTGGGGGCATGTTCATGGAAGCCATATTAAATATTATATGTTAAATATGTCACATTAAGGCTTTTGTTATTTTCAATAACTAACGGCTTTGTCCAGATAAATTCATTTACCACATCTCACTTACAAAATGTTTCAAATTTAATTCGTCACAAAAAGTTGTAATCGTTGTTAATTTAATAATCCAGCTACAATCTAATAAAGTTTTATTTTTCACAATATTTCCGATGAAGTGTTTTTTTTTTCAAAAAGTTTCCAAAACCTATAAGATACTAAATAACGTTTTAACCAGTACGATATCCATTGGAAAATGAGCTAAAGGAACTGTTACTAAAACCCAGACCTGGGATCTTGAAATTTGGGCCAATTGTGTCCTGCAGATGACTTCGTTTTTTTAAAGCTTTTATACAATGTTTTAGCACTCTGGTTTTCTTAATTTTGTAAAAAATTAATCACACTAGACACGAAAATCGATAGTAATTATTGACCGAGTCTGTTTCAACTTGAACGTTCAGCATTTGGTTGACTGTTTGTTACGGAGTTTTGGCCAAACGCATTGACCTATTGTTTTGAAATTTGTTGCGGAGGTAACTGATATAAAACCGGAAAGACGTACGTGTACGACTTTTCCCGTTCACTACTGCTTCAAGATGGCGGCTTCTGATTCAATGTAGAGTGTAGTTACTGGTTACACGTCCATTGGTTATGTTTTGACCGCTTCGTGGAAAAAGAGCATAACATTTCCAATAAAGTTGATCCAATAACATTTCTCGTAAATATTACCGTTAGCGATTAAATTGGCGGAAAAGTTACGAGCGCTGTCGTAGAGCGCTGTTGTAGAGCGATGTCGTAGAGCGCTGTTGTAGAGCGCTGTTGTAAAGCGCTGTTGTAAAGCGCTGTTGTAGAGCGCTGTTGTAGAGCGCTGTTGTAGAGCGCTGTTGTGGAGCGCTGTTGTAAAGCGCTGTTGTAGAGCGCTGTCGTAGAGCGCTGTTGTGGAGCGCTGTCGTAGAACGCTGTCGTAGAGCGATGTCGTAGAACGCTGTTGTGGAGCGTTGTCGTAGAGCGCTGTCGTAGAGCGCTGTTGTGGAGCGCTGTCGTAGAACGCTGTCGTAGAGCGCTGTCGTAGAGCGCTGTTGTGGAGCGCTGTCGTAGAACGCTGTCGTAGAGCGATGTCGTAGAACGCTGTTGTAGAGCGTTGTCGTAGAGCGCTGTTGTAGAGCGCTGTCGTAGAGCGCTGTTGTAAAGCGCTGTTGTAGAGCGCTGTTGTAGAGCGCTGTTGTGGAGCGCTGTTGTAAAGCGCTGTTGTAGAGCGCTGTTGTAGAGCGCTGTTGTGGAGCGCTGTTGTAAAGCGCTGTTGTAGAGCGCTGTTGTGGAGCGCTGTTGTAGAGCGCTGTTGTAAAGCGCTGTTGTGGAGCGCTGTTGTAGAGCGCTGTTGTAGAGCGCTGTTGTAAAGCGCTGTTGTAGAGCGCTGTTGTAGAGCGCTGTTGTGGAGCGCTGTTGTAAAGCGCTGTTGTAGAGCGCTGTCGTAGAGCGCTGTTGTGGAGCGCTGTCGTAGAACGCTGTCGTAGAGCGATGTCGTAGAACGCTGTTGTAGAGCGTTGTCGTAGAGCGCTGTTGTGGAGCGCTATCGTAGAGCGCTGTTGTAGAGCGCTGGTGTGGAGCGCTGTCGTAGAGCGCTGGTGTAGAGCGCTGTCGTAGAGCGCTGTTGTGGAGCGCTGTCGTAGAGCGCTGGTGTAGAGCGCTGTCGTAGAGCGCTGTTGTAGAGCGCTGTCGTAGAGCGCTGTCGTAGAGCGCTGTTGTAGAGCGCTGTCGTAGAGCGCTGTCGTAGAGCACTGACGTAGAGCGCTGTTGTAGAGCGCTGTCGTAGAACGCTGTTGTGGAGCGCTGTCATAGAGCGCTGTTGTGAAGCGCTGTCATAGAGCGCTGTTGTGGAGCGCTGTCGTAGAGCGCTGTTGTAGAGCGCTGTCGTAGAGCGCTGTTGTGGAGCGCTGTTGTAGAGCGCTGTCGTAGAGCGCTGTTATAGAGCGCTGTTGTAGGGCGCTGTCGTAGAGCGCTGTTGTAGAGCGCTGTTGTAGAGCGCTGTCGTAGAGCGCTGTCGTAGAGCGCTGTTGTAGAGCGCTGTCGTGGAGCGCTGTCGTGGAGCGCTGTCGTAGAGCGCTGTTGTAGAGCGCTGTCGTAGAGAGCTGTTGTAGAGCGCTGTCGTGGAGCGCTGTTGTGGAGCGCTGTTGTAGAGCGCTGTCGTGGAGCGTTGTCATAGAGCGCTGTTGTAGGGCGCTGTCGTAGAGCGCTGTTGTAGAGCGCTGTTGTAGAGCGCTGTCGTAGAGCGCTGTCGTAGAGCGCAGTTGTAGAGCGCTGTCGTGGAGCGCTGTCGTGGAGCGCTGTCGTAGAGCGCTGTTGTAGAGCGCTGTCGTAGAGCGCTGTTGTGGAGCGCTGTTGTAGAGCGCTGTCGTGGAGCGTTGTCATAGAGCGCTGTCGTGGAGCGCTGTCGTAGAGCGCTGTCGTGGAGCGCTGTCGTGGAGCGCTGTCGTAGAGCGCTTTCTTGGAGCGCTGTCGTGGAGCGCTGTCGTGGAGCGCTTTCTTGGAGCGCTGTCGTGGAGCGCTGTCGTAGAGCGCTTTCTTGGAGCGCTGTCGTGGAGCGCTGTCGTGGAGCGCTGTCGTGGAGCGCTGTCGTGGAGCGCTGTCGTGGAGCGCTGTCGTAGAGCGCTGTCGTGGAGCGCTGTCGTAGAGCGCTGTCGTGGAGCGCTGTCGTTGAGCGCTGTCGTAGAGCGCTGTCGTGGAGCGCTGTCGTAGAGCACTGTCGTAGAGCGCTGTCGTGGAGCGCTGTCGTGGAGCGCTGTCGTGGAGCGCTGTCGTAGAGCACTGTCGTAGAGCGCTGTCGTGGAGCGCTGTCGTGGAGCGCTGTCGTGGAGCGCTGTCGTGGAGCGCTGTCGTAGAGCGCTGTCGTGGAGCGCTGTCGTAGAGCGCTGTCGTGGAGCGCTGTCGTTGAGCGCTGTCGTAGAGCGCTGTCGTGGAGCGCTGTCGTAGAGCACTGTCGTGGAGCGCTGTCGTGGAGCGCTGTCGTAGAGCGCTCTGTGTATTAATTAATACTGCGAGGTTCACTGTTATTTGAACTACCAGTGCTAATAATTTGCACAAATTTGTTACCCATCAATATCTGCACAAAATGGTGACTATAATATTTTTTTATCTTACATTTTTTTTAAATTGATTTTAGCCTCGTAATCAACGTTATAATTGGCATAAATTGGTATTTAAAATTTTCAGATTTCATTGGAAGTAAAAAATAAACTCCACTGTGATCAAAGTTCATTTCAGTATTTTCAATACAATTTTAAAGTTTAAGATAAACAAATTCTTTGCTATCACATCTGCTAGGCTACATGCAATGATTATTGTTTGTAGGCCTACAAGCCTCCCAAGAGATATTTTTTAATTTTCTGATCACCTGGTGAAGACACGAGTTTTACATTTTAAATAACGATATAACTTTGTTGGTTTTTATTCCACTCCTCCATTTTAAAAATGAGAAACATCGTCAATAAATTTCTTAGGTGAAGTTGGGATTAAATTAACTGACAACGTTTAGAGATGTGTTGCCAGCAGATAATCACACAGCCGATTCTGTTGTATCAAATACGCGACTTCATTTGTACAGAGACATATTCCGTGAACAGTTTTCTTCTTAAAAACTGTTTATACGCTTTGAAACATTTCCACTTAACGGCTAAACAGTCAAGTGCGCATGCGTCAAGTAGTGTGGATTGCATAAACATGTACGTAGTGCAAACATTGTGACGTCATTGTTCACATCTATTTGATTGCTTTGAACTAATATTTGACTTGTTATAAATCGTTTCGCCGAAGTTTGATTAGTGGACGAACAATAAGACTGTGCCACTTCGATAAATGTTTCATTGTCTTGTTGAACAGATCGATTTTTGATGAAGAAACTAATTAATTGTTATCTCTCTCACTAATGCTTTTACATCATAATCAGGAGAGCCGCCTCGGTGGCCTAGTTGATAGCGTACTGGGTTTTCACCCCGAGGACCCGGGTTCGATTCCCGGCCAGGGCTTGGCATTTTCGTACGCTATAAATCATCCCATCGTCTGCATTAGCCCAAGTGTGGACAATAGCCGGACGTTAAAGACAAAAAAAAACATCATAATCAGTATTAAAATCCTTTCAAACTAACATTTAAAATTTGTTTAACTATATTCAAAATTTTTAAAATGAACCCTGTGATCCCTGTTAGATTCACTTACTTATTTTCAAAACTATTTAAATTTTAATTTATGCTAATAAAAACCGCAAATTACGATGGTGTAATACATTTCTCAAAACAAACAGTAAGGTAAAAAAGTTACGATAATTTTAGGATTTAGAACGGCTGCCATTAAATCTTGAATGTATTTCGCTGGATAACGATCTTGTCTAAGCTGTTAACAAAATCGGTTTTTGAGTAAAATCGTATTAAAGTTCTGGCCGACGCACAATTTTTAACGACCCCTCAAAAAGTGATCACACGTTAGGATCGGTGCTCATTCCAATAGCTCTGTCGTTTCAATAACTCATTGTTCATTTTAAATGGAAAGTTGTTCATGATAAATTATCCAACGCAAAGTAGTTGTATGTTAAATATCATCACAATAAAACATTATATGAAAATAAATGTACATAATATGGAAAGTACTATTTAAAAATTGAAAAAAAACAATTTTCTGTTTTTCCTTATAATTAGCCTAGAACTGATTGTGGTTGATAATTTGCCTGTCACAAGGACCTTGCGGTAACATTGTGAACCAACTAAGAGGTTTTATTCAGAGTTAAAATTGTGGAAAAATAATGTTTTTTTCATAATGGTTGAATAGTAATCCCTTATTTAAGTTTGTTAAACATTTTATTCTCGTGTTGTCTTTTAATATTGCTCCTGTTCATTCTGGTGTTATTATTTTTTAACAATTTTTACACTGTCAGTATGATTCAACCTTTCTCATATTTTCTGTTTTTTTAATTTTTTATACTTCTTGTATTGTTTGTTTCATTATTCTCTTCTGCGTCTTCATTTGTATCTAAGTATTTCCACGTTTTTGGTAATATACCATTCTTTATCGTTATTTATTTTATGTTTTGCCTCTTGTAATTTTCTATTTTTTTTCTTTTTAATTTATTTTGTTCTAACTATTTCATTGTTTAAATATTTTCTAATTCATTTAATTTTTCTCTTTTGTCTTCCTAATTTATTTGTCTACTTGTCTACTTATAACTACTTGTCTATTTGTCTATTTGTCTACTTATAACTACACTTGTAATGTTATAAATTATTGATCGAGTACTAACATTCTGCGTCTCTTGAATCTATTAAATAAAATTTAAATTATTGTTGTTATTGTTATTATTTTTATGTTTAATTTTGCTTTGTACATTGTACTTACGTTTTATTTATTTTTTTTTTCAGGGACAATTTACATCCTTTTATATTTTATTTTATTTATTTATTTTCTCTGAATAACTTTATTTCTGTTATGTTTATATATACTTTTATGAATTGTTATTAAATTTTATTCATTGTTATTTAGTTTTTAAGATTCGTTATTATAATATAGTTTTACTTGTTATTTAAATTATTGTTTAATTTATTTTTACTATTATATTTTGTTGTTGGTTTTTTTTCTGATTTAATTTTTATTTATATTAATTTAAAAATTTATTAACATTTTTGTTAATTTTTTTTATACTTTAATTTTGTGTGAAGGCGATGATAACCTTAACGGTTTTTCGCCGCAAACAAAATTATTTCATTGTTTTAATATTTTAATGTTTTCATTGTTGAATTATTCTTGTTTTGTTTAGTTTAAGTTCTCGCATTATTATGTCGTCACATTGATTTTTTTTAACTTTCTCCTTTAGAACATTACTAGTAGACTAACATGGTACCTCTGTTTTATCAAGTTAAGCTGTACGATATTACAATATTGTGATTTTAATGAGACCGTATAAAAAAAATGGCAAAAAACATTATCGCTCAAATGTCGCTGTTATAATTTGTCGACTACTACAGACCTGCAGGTGGAAAAACTGAACTTCCGGTAACTGTCGGTAACTGCTAGCGCTGTTTGGACGAAGGTAATTCTGATGCACGGTAGGCTATCACCGAAGACGTCTCATGTGCGACAATAGATTAGTTTCATTTACCGCGTCTACTATAGTCGACAACAAGGCGGTAAGAAAGTGTGCTAAAGCACTGTATATAAACTTACTAGAAGAGGAGCCACCATTTTAAAAAGTGTGCTCGGTATTAGTGGCTAAAGTCCAAGAAACTGGACTACTTACCGCTACGAACGCTGCAAGCTGTAGAGGTTGGAATCGTTTGAAAAAATAGACAGTACTACTATCTATTTAACTGTAGTTGAATACTTTGCCGCAAGATGCCACCATCAGCCAGCGCTCACATATCTCTCACAAGGGTTGACATTCCAGTATGTTTATATTCAATGGCTAAAGACATAAATCAGTGATACTCCATCATACAACTTATCATGTAGACATATACAGTAGCCTACGTGACATTTATAGACAGTGTATTGGTTCCGCTTTATATAAAGTCAGTATTTTATCCTTTTTTTAATTTACCACGAGAACTATACGTCCATGATTAACTGAAGAAAGTACGTCTACATAAATTTAAAATAGTTACTTTGCTGCAATCAAAAATGGCGTCCTTCACAGAATTACCTCTTACTGTGAACGTCTTCTTGACTTAAAATAAAACTCGAAAGTTGACAATTCTCACCATTTTCTTGGACAATAAAGGATCACTAAGTGCGGTGATTGTTTCATTGTTAGTGTCACCCACAAAACGCAGTTTTGTGATTGGAAATTTAAAAACGCGAACTACTTCTCCCAGATGTCCAGAGCGTTCACCAAATCGCCGCTGATCTATTAAAGTGTTCATTCTTTATTTGCTGCCAGATGTTTTGATGCCGTAATTCAGGGTCTGACAGCTCACTTACAGGACACCCTGTACCCGTGGCCTCGCTCAACAAAGTCCTTTGTCCTGACAACTGCGAATTGCATTACTTTGAAGCGACGACATTTCTGCCGGTGATTTACGCCCCAGAGTCTCCGCGAGAGTTCATTCACACATATGCACGCGCGCACTCACACAAATCCTTTTAGTTTTATGGTTGTAATCCTGTGGAGATTAGTTAGATTGCTTTTGCTTCCACCAAGACTTTTATATATATATATATATATATATATATATATATATATATATATATATTTATATAATATACTTGTTTTTTTATCATTTTTAATATAGTGTCACAAGAACTGTTTTCAATAAATGTGACTTTTCTTTTTAATTATTATTTTTCCTTAACATTCTTTGGTTTTCTTTGCTAACCTTTCTTACGCTGATTGCATTGCTCTATGTTTTCAAGGTCTTCTGTGTTCTTCACTAGCTCGTGTTATTGTTTCACTTTTCTATTATTTTTAGATGTTTATTTGTTCGTAACAAGTTCCAAATCGTTAGTTGTTTGTTTGTACTGTTTCTATAATGTTTTAATTTCATTTTACAGTTAATTACATTTTGTTGTCATTTTAAATTTCTTAATCTATTTTGTTAATATACACTCTCATATTCTAATCTATCGTATTGTTTTAATATTATCATGTTGCTATATCAAGGAACGCGGCAGTATTCTGCTCTGCAAAGTCACCCAAGCTGGCACAATGTAGGGTCAATTATACACGAGATGTAACGATGGATGTGCTTTCAGGTATCCATGGCAGTACTATTACCTTAAGGAGGAAGATGAAGCGGTATGAATTTTAAAAAAATGAAAATCGGTCAGGAAAAGCGAAGAAAAGCGATTTGAAATAGCACTTCAACCATTTTTCCTTTCAACATTGACGAGTTTACAGCCTAAAAGACTAAACTAATTTTCATCAATGATCACTTATTTTACTTAGCCGCCTCGGTGGCCTAGTGGATAGCGTACTAGGCTTTCACCCCGAGGACCCGGGTTCGATTCCCGGCCAGGGCTTGGCATTTTCATACGCTATAAATCATCCCATCGTCTGAATTAGCCCAAGTGTACACAATAGTCGGACGTTAAACACACAAAAAAAAAAAAAAAAAAAAAAAAATTATTTTACTTGTCATGGTTGCAGTATTTGTTTTTTGTATAAAAATTATAAAAATAAGTAAGTTTACAATTATACAATTTCAATAAACTGAGAAAACACTTACTTATTTAGAAATTTTTAACCTTTACTGAACAGATTATATACGAAAGGTGACTTGTTACTATACCTTATAAAAATTAAGTAAAATATCTTTTCAAGTTTCCTACAACCCTAAAAAACTTCAACTCTCTTGGGCTATTACAATCGATTGTAAGCACTAAAATAATTCTTTGTACACACATTTTATTTTCTTTAGCAGTTATTAGAGAATTTCATTTATCATGATCATCGATCCTTTCAGAATATTTACTACCAGTGACACTTCTACAGATATTATATCAATCTTAACAAAAACCACAGAGTGGTAATACGTTCCCTGCCAAATCTACAATTGAAAAAATTGTTTAATCTACATTGACTTCCGCCAATAACCTGTTTATTCAGTTAAATGAACTGTAGTCCTATTGTTCTTCCATGTTGTTCCCAGCGCTCAGCGTCTTGGCAAAGGTAGACCAGATTAGCACAGATTATTAATCTTAAACCACGCACTTATTTGAGTTCAAACAATACAATTCACTCCGAAACCAAAACCATTTTATTTAAGGAAGCCATTTATTCTGTGAAAAACAATCGGTCCTTTAGTAATTCATATAAAATAAAGTCTACATACATGAAAGCTTTAAGCTGAGAGAGTTCTTGATCCAAGCACGTTTCAATACTTTACTTAGATATGAAATGTATCTGTGACTGAAATCAGACAGCTGTTTTGACAGAGGCACGTCGCCGCCAAGTGCGAAGACTGATATTGTTCAGTAAACTGTGTGTAAGCAGACGACTGGTCCTTAGCGGAATTCAAAGGTGATTTAACAATTATCTTAAATGTTTTGCCATTGGTTGCTTTTGTTAAGATTTTAAAAAATTTGTTTTGTTTTGTTAATGTAAGTTCCTTTGATGCGCTATTAATGGCTTAGTGTTAATTTTTCATTTATTCATCTTTCAAATATAACATATTTTTTTAAATATTGTATTCATTTCTTTTATCTTTACATATTTTTCTCGTTTCTAACTTCAACGTAACACTAAGAAAATCTGTCAAATTTAACAATAATGTAAGATGTTTGAAAGGGCTACTTACGTCGGAACCAAAATTTTCTGAAATCCCCCCGAGGCAACTTCTCTATGTAAATTAAAAAGTAAGACTAAAATGGGCAACCAATAAGACCAAGGTAAAACCAGTAGCCGGTTGCTAATTTATACAAAGTGTGGGGAGGGGTGGGAGGAACGGGTTTATATGGAGCACAAGTCGACACGCTACTGGGTTTACACGGCTGGCCGCGTGATATGGGCGGGGCCAGTTTATTAATGAAAACATTATACGGTAGCTGCTTCCCCTCCCCTCTCCTCCGTCGTTTCGTGACGTCACGCGGATTTCTTCTGGAGGAGGGATGTAGTCAGGAGCGTGAGGCTTAAAAGAAATTCAAGCGTATAAATATTAAATACTGTAATCTAAACAGATCCTTGATAAGCATAAGCCCAGATTTAAATCGTGTTCTTTCTTGCAAAAATTTATATCAATTTGATTTTGATCATCATGTGTTTATTGGTTACGTTTTTTAAGATTGGGTGAGCCGCCTCGGTGGCCTAGTTGATAGCGTACTAGGCTTTCATCCCGAGGACTCGGGTTCGATTCCTTCAAGGGCTTGGCATTTTCATACGCTATAAATCATCCCATCGTCTGCATTAGCCCAAGTGTACACAATAGTCGGACGTTAAACATTAAAAAAAAAGAAAAAAAATTAAGATTGATCGTTTCTCAAGGTCATAGTCTCACTGTAAAAAAATCATAAAATTTACATTTAGTTTTGTAATTTGTCAAACGACGTTTTGTCGGTAGATCTAGCTTGTAGAAGAGTTATTTTAGTACACACACACACACACACACACACACACACACACACACACACACACACACACACACACACACACACACACACACACACACACACACACACACACACACACACACACACACACACCATTCAGAACGGTTGTGTTTAACCTGCCTTATTAATGTTATTAAATTTTCTCTAATTAGCCTATACAATTATTTTAATTATGTACGGAAGTACAAATACTTTAACCTGCAATATTATGAAGTATGCGACAGAAAACGTTGGGTCATGACTAAGAAGGGCTTTGGAGAGGGAAATAACAGTGGTGATGGATATTGGCGTTAATGTTTTGGTTTGACTGACAAAATAGGTTTAGGAATGAAGAGATACGGAAGAAGGACATGATAGAAATGCAGAAGAGATAACGTAAATCAGTTTGTGTAGACCTTTGTGAGGAAGAAACTATAACGGCGAGTATATGGAGAGGAAAGGGGAATGGAGGGAGACTGTGAAGACAAAGGAGAAAGGTGACCAGCTGTAGTATCTGGGATTATGTAAAAATATCAAAAATAAAATTTATACGACTGTGAGTTAAAGGAATACAGTATGTGTTACATGGTAACAAAATAAAAGGGTTTGCAAGAAACCTTACAAAAATAAAACCGTTTTTAACTTGAAAGTATACTTACTCCTCTTTGACCTCAGCAAACTAAGTTTTCAATCTGCTACTAATTACTGAACTAATCAAGTATGCAGTATTATGTTCCTGATGAATTCTCAGTCACCCCTGAAGTCCTTCTCAAAACTTGTCGGGAGGTCTTGTCTGGATGATTAAACAAACCGATCCCAAATTAAAACCTTTCTGTTATTATGGGACAAACCCAAACCGTTCGCCGCAGGATGCGGTTCTTCCAGAAGCCAGACGCACAGGAGTCCTTTAATAACACCCTATCGCGTAACCGCAAGATTAATTGGAAACAATCGGAAGTGAGAGTCGTATCGCTGGTGGCGACATCTGTAATTAGGTCGGATATTTCTGGGAGGCCGGTTTATTTTGTAACTTTGTGGTAACGAAGAATAGATGAGCCTGGAGGCGTGGTGAGCCCGCGACCGGATGTCGGCTACTAATTCCTGTAGCGCGATCCAGCCTAGAACAAGTGCTTCGTGTCAGTTTCAACACTCCTTTGTACTGACTGTGTTTGTTACAACGATTGTTATCTTTTCCATAAATTAGTTGGCCCTACTTATTGGCTAACCATTGTAACTACCGTTCTTGTAACACAAAAGATCGCAGTTTCGATCCTGTAAACTGCCGGATAACCTGATTCACGAAACTTTATTCTCGTTTGTTTGAAATTTAATACCGTTATCTTGGTTAATTTGAATCTTATACTGTTATTTGTTAAAGTAGATTTGAAAAAAAGCACAAAAATGTACTGAATTATGAAGGTACTTAATTTTGTGACTTACGGTTAATTTTTTGAAAAGCTGTAAAATGATATAAGTTACTAGAAACCTACCATAGAAAATCGGTCCATTTAAATCTCGATTTAAATAAATCGCTTTAATTTTTTTATTAATCGATCAAATAAAGTAGATTGTAAATGCGTCTTATTTTTTTTTCAAATTTTAGGATTAAATAATACAGTTTTTTTATTAGTATTTTAATTTTATTTTATCTTCTGTTCATTTACTCATTCAATTAAAAGTCCATGCCATTATTGTATCTTTTCTCCTGAAGATACAACCATTCTAAAACATTTCATACAACCACTCAAATTCTTAAATGAAACTATAGTCTTACAATTTTATTTTATCTTCTGTTCATTTACTCATTCAATTAAAAGTCCACGCCATTATTGTATCTTTTCTCCTGAAGATACAACCATTCTAAAACATTTCATACAACCACTCAAATTCTTAAATGAAACTATAGTCTTACAATTTTATTTTATCTTCTGTTCATTTACTCATTCAATTAAAAGTCCACGCCATTATTGTATCTTTTCTTCTGAAGACACAACCATTCTAAAACATTTCATATAACCACTCAAATTCTTAAATGAAACTATAGTCTTACAATTTTATTTTATCTTCTGTTCATTTACTCATTCAATTAAAAGTCCACGCCATTATTGTATCTTTTCTCCTGAAGATACAGCAATTCTAAAACATTTCATATAACCACTCAAATTCTTAAATGAAACTATAGTCTTACAATTTTATTTTATCTTCTGTTCATTTACTCATTCAATTAAAAGTCCACGCCATTATTGTATCTTTTCTCCTGAAGATACAACCATTCTAAAACATTTCATATAACCACTCAAATTCTTAAATGAAACTATAGTCTTACAATTTTATTTTATCTTCTGTTCATTTACTCATTCAATTAAAAGTCCACGCCATTATTGTATCTTTTCTCCTGAAGATACAACCATTCTAAAACATTTCATATAACCACTCAAATTCTTAAATGAAACTATAGTCTTACAATTTTATTTTATCTTCTGTTCATTTACTCATTCAATTAAAAGTCCACGCCATTATTGTATCTTTTCTCCTGAAGATACAGCAATTCTAAAACATTTCATATAACCACTCAAATTCTTAAATGAAACTATAGCTCTTACAATTTTATTTTATTAACTTATAAGCTAACCTTAATTCAAACGTGTTTATTACTTTTCATTTTCTCGCTCCTGACCATCATTTTCAGTTTGTGTTTACAGATCACAATTAACTAAACAACGAACATGTGCCTTACGTTTTTACAATTACAAATATGAAATTATAATCTACGGTGTCCTCTCCTTATCATTAAGCTCTAATGATAACAGTGTTGAGAGTTTTACAAAAACACTTCCAAAAAACGTTTGTAAAAAATAAGCTAATTGTGTAAATAATTATTGAGACAATGTTTGAGGTTACAAGGCGGTATAGGCGAGCATCATTTATAATTCCCACTTAACTAGAGGCCGGCGCGGCGGTGTGCCCTTGTTCGTAAGGGAAAAGAAATACAATCTAAGTAATTTGTAGTTTCGACTCTCTTGTCCTCTTCACAGCATAACATCCGTTAGCAGTATCTGTATCGTGAGTCCAAACATTTTAAAATATTTATGAAAATATAAAAGTAATTAACTTAGATTAAAACAGGTGATCCAATCTTCATCAGCTATATCGGGTAATGTTTTCAAGTTTATGTTAATAAAAGAATTTAAACTTTTACAAAATGTTTAGATTTTTTTCTCGTGAAATGTTTAGAGATTGTTATTTTTTTATAGCCTATGTGCACACGCTTTGTGCTATGTGCTATGTGTAGGCTACTAGCGTTACAGCGTACGAAATCTTTATTAAATTTGATTGAAACTCGACGAAATAATTTATTTTATTACTAAATAGCTCGGAAAATAACTTCACCCCGCAGAATAATCCAAATATCGTCATTTTAATTTTGTTTAGGCCTATTCACACTTATTTTACTTTTTTGAAAATCTGGTTTTACCATCGTAAATAAATCTGTATAAGTTGAAGTTAACTACTTTACGATGGCAGTATCAGATTTCAAAAAAAAAAAAAAAGTAGCTTACGAGTTAATAATATACTGGTATATATTATTTGTAAAATATATTTCGTGTCTTTGTTTTATCAATTAGTACGTAACCATTTACTATTAATAAATTTTGTACCTATAAATTAAAAAAACTTTATTGACTTTACCTCTTAAAGCAATAAAGTAAAAAAATGGTTTCGTTTAAATTTTGGCTTTTTGTGTTATTTTCTTACTGTTATTGGAAAGAACAATAATTTTACGTATTGAAATTTATGATGAATTCGGATTCAAAGAAAGCCGACACAATTTTTTAACTCAACGTTTACGCGCTAGAGGTGTTTGACACAGTTCTTGTTAAAAATAAAGTTTCATATAGGTGGTTTTGCTTATGACTGTCGAGATAAATCGATTCTTACACTCCCTTTTCTCGGATTTTCACATTAAAATATAAATTATTTTTTCGCTAATCCTCCACTTCTCAAACAACCAATTACAAGTGACTTCCAATTAAAAGAGCTGTAGTCGAGAGCCTTGTATTGTTTGAAACGACTCCGGTAACAATGGACTCTGTCGCTTGTTCTCCCACCCGAACACTACTATAATGAGAGGAAACGTTACTTCGCTATGAATAAATAAACAGAGAGTGGGCTAACTACGCCGATTTTTATATTTATCACCGATTTCCTTTTTTGTGAAAACAATTTCAAGAACTGATGTTCGTTAACCGCTGTGCAATCATCTTCTTACAAAGAATTTCTTTATTTTGTACTACGTATGTACGCTACGGTAGCATCCTTGAGTCAAGCTACACAGAGATATCACCGTATAGAAAATTTTGTGACTGAAAATAGAGAACGCTATCTATCAGAAGGGAAATGAACCATGTACTTTTAGGTTAGTTTTTAAGGATACAGTTATATTATTTCATAATGCATTAATCACTAATGACATCTTAATTAGACATCTTTATCGAGTGTAAGATAAATTCGTCACTGCAGCAATTTATAGACTCAAGGATGGGCAGGTAGTAGACAAACAAGTTCAGAGCACTCTGATGTCGGGTTTTCGTACTCCGTGCATTTCACCTTTCATTCTGGCATTCTGATTTTAACCCTGAGTGGGAGTTGTAGGCCTATGTATTATAGACTCAAGGATAGTATGTATGACCGGTGTCTTAAAACTGCGTCATTTCATTTCATTTAAATTAAGGATATGTTCTATGGCCAATGTAGAGTTAAATTTTGATAAATAAGTGATATCCTAATTTTTAGATTTTTACACTATTTTGACAACGATTAGAGTTAAATTAGATTGGATTCGAAACTAGAGGAAGCGACTATAAAACCCCAGACACTGCGATCGACGAACCTATTGTGCATCTAAACCTCTGAAGTACTAGTTCAGCAGATTTGTGTCCTTATTAAGTGCCAACAATCCACTGACTAGCTCATCCTGTTGGATCCCTGGAAACCAAAAACCCTAGCCTGCTGCTAGCAAGAGCCTCACAATGAATTATGTGTCCTGCAGTTCCCTCTTCTGTACTGCATAGCTAAAATACGGTTTATCTTAAGTAAAACTTCTTACCAACACTTTCAGATCAACCTAACCTAACCTTACCAACACTTTCAGATCACAGCGCCCTGTGATGAGCCCTATGATTTTCCTGAGTTGCGCTCTACCCAAGATGTCTGCCGCCCCTCTAATTCCTCCGTAAGGAAACTTAACTAAGAGGGTCTTGCTGTGGGAATTCCCATAGCAATTTGCTAGGTGATGTTTTATAGTTTTAGCATTTTTCAAGAAATGCTGTGTTAAAATTGTACATAACACTTCCGTTTTAGGCCACGTGGCCACCTAACCTATTGTCTTTAATGTAAGTAAACTGAAAGCGTAACGGAGCTAAGCGGAGTCAAGCGGTGTCGCTGGTCTCCGCTCCGCGTATCCTCGACTCTGTCTAGGTTTGGTTTTGAAGCTGACTCAGTTTCCTCCACCATGCTGACCACGCCTCAGAACTTATTATTTCTCGTTACCTAGGTTACGGTATAATAGTTCCTAGAAACCGTTATAAAAGACCTAAATATTTAAATTTAAAAGATACATAGGCGTTATTTAAATAGGATGAACACCGCTTCCGGTTGTCGTTCGTCTTCGTTTCGCCCCGCTCCGCATTTGGTGGCCGCCCCGCCTAACTACACTATTGAGACATTCACACAATTTCAACCTATTTGCAAAGTGTTTATATATTCTAAAGTGTAGGTGATATGCACTTAGTGGTTGGAGCAGATAAAGTTGTGATACTTGAACGGAGGCCAATAAGGGCGAATGTGCATTAGGAATACGCAAGGAAATGGAAAGCTTATTCGTTTCAATTACCGTTAAAACCTGTCTGACATTAAGATAATGCCGCGACACGAACTTGACATTACAAGTATTATATTATAAAAGCTTAATGTGGTAGCCTATAAGGAAGTACTCTTATAAGACGGCTCTGGAATTGTTTTCATAAAACTAAAGCTCAATGTAACTTCAATAATTAACCCATCCAACTAATTTACATTGACTTGGAGATGTGTTAAATGCGCCGGTCGTTTCTTCCTCCGCATGAACTACTTTCAGAGTGTATGAATACATTGATCCTTCTCACGCCTGATCTGTAATGCGCCTATTAACCGCAATTCTTCTTACACGATTACACACTTTCAACTAATTAAAAATGTTTATAGGCCTATTAGAAAATATTTTATCTGAATTATTTGAATTGTTATTATTATTTGAATGATTATTCCCCGCAGGGTGCAGACTAGCTGCACGTATTGAGAGGATTTAGACGTCCCTTGCCCGACTCTTAACACACACTTACTCTTACAACACTACACTTACAACTTTAACACTTTACACGCACACTTAAATTTAGGGAGGCGATAATAACCTCAATGTGCTTTTCGCCTTAAAAACAAAAAAATGAATGATTATTCTACGGAACATTTCCTTTAGATTACAAAATCTCATTGGTCGATATGGCAAAGACACGTCACTTTGTTGGTCACCTCAAGGTTGTGGGTTCGAGACGCAGTTACTGCTGTGACTTCACCTCTCCTTTGACGCCGAGGGATCGTCCTAATTAGCAAACGTGCATAAATTATGTACGCTAAAAAAACAGTTACGTCCCGCAATTAAGAGACATTTAATTTAGCGTTCACATATCTCTTACGAGGAAGCAACGCGGTTTTGTTTATCATTTTTCACTAAACAAAAAAATAAAATGGAATTGTCGGTTAATCATTTCAATCTAGATATTATTTATAGCAGCGCTTTGAGCATAAATTACAACTAATGTACATAATGACGTGGAGTTCACACGTTCCTAATTCTGGTTGTGGGAAATCAGCGAGTGCTTGATTTATGGCGGTCTGGATCGGGTTACGTCCCCCGGGGGCTCGGACTTTCTCCCTCGGTAACCCACAGAATCTAGATGCGGGCCGACCACGCTCGCTGCGCTGGCTGAAGTGATAACAGTTTCTTGGAAAAGGCACGGTTACATAGACACTGAAGTAAAATTTTATATACTAAGTTTGCGGTGAATTTTATAACATATTTCAGCTTTGAAAATCTTATAAAGTGAGATTACGTATTTATAGACAAGATATGTGTGATGGTTCTTTATGTAAAATGTGCAGAGGGATCTTCTGCCTATTAAACGTAAAGAGAATGGGGCCTGGCGATGGACGAACTAAGTGAATAGACCTTTGCTAGATGTCTCTTATTGGAAAATATGCATTAGGTTCCCTGCGTATAAACTGTAAATATTTGAGATAGTAGAAATAGATGGATTACATTAGCTAGCTTACATAGTTAGCTTACATTACATAGTTTGGTGTAAAATATGCTTTGGGGTTCTTATGCCTATAAACCGTAAAGAGATTGAGACGAACCTGTGATTTGTTTTCGAAAAAGTTACTTCAATTTTTACGTTTAAAGAAAATTGTTTTAAAATTTGTTTTACAGAAGTTACGAATCGACATCAGAAACCATAAAATATACAAATATTTAGTTTCACTGCCGTTGCAACCGGTGTAACGCCAACAATTGCCGCAGCGCCGCGTGTCAGTCGCTGAACGTAATAACGGCGTGAATAATCTACCGCGTTAAGAGAAACATAACCTAAAAAAGCGGCAAATCCAGCGTGCACGTATGCAAATGGCGGGAGAGGCAATTAACGGCCGTGCCTCTTCATTAGGCCGCTTGAGTTTACGACTGAGCTACAATTATCTGCGCCCAGTAATCTGCCGTGACTCGCAGATGTAGCTCGGGCCTTTTTGCTACCGATAAAATAAAGATGAACACCTGAGCTGCTTTGTCTTCTGTTCGAATTTAGTGCAAACGTTTCTTGACCACGCGCGTCGTCCGTTAAGTTTGTAAATGTCGTTCGCGTTAATTGTCTTTAGAGGTTAATTCAGTTTTGACGTAACACGTTTTAGACATGTACGTTTTAGGGCTGGTTGTGATGTTGGATTTGCGGGACGCGAGATTCGAGGAACACATTTATATTGAGATATAGGCTAACAATATATTTTGCGCGTCACAAGTCTCATATTAAACTAATTATAATTACAAATTACTGTGTTTCCTCCAAGGATCGAACCGGGAACCTTGCGCGTATGAGGCGGACACTACACTACGGAAACTACGAAGAAGTATATGAAATAAATAGTTAATTTAATTTTGGTAGTTACATAAAAGATCGGTTGTTTTATAATTATTCGTAAAGCTCAGCTGATTTCATTGTACAGCTGATAGGATATAATAAGTTTTAGGTATGTTGTTAAAAACTAGCTATGCTAATTTGTTGTTTATATTGAATTGTAACGATCAGCTGATTTCATTGAACAACTGATTGGCTATAATAAGTTTCAGATCGTGCTGTTAAAAACTGGCTATATTAATTTGTCGTGTTTTCGAATAAATTGTCGTAATTAAAATTAAAAAAAAAAGAAAACATGATATGTGATTTTTATTTTTGGTTAAATAACAGAAATTTTTTTATTTAGAGTTATTTGTTCCTTTTTGTATATTTAATACAAAATATAGGCAATAATATTTGGTAGTTGACATATTTTGTTCATAAATAAAGGCGTTTAAAAACTAAAAATTAAGAAGAATCATCTGTTTTCAAAATTTAGGGGAGACTTATGTTATTAAAATTTCTTTAAGTCTGCTGACAAAGGAAATTAATCAGGATTAAGGAAAAGTCAATTAATTTTTAAAAAATTGATTTTATAATATCTGTAACTTTAGTATGTCATATATAAATATTACACAGTTTAATATCCTAGAAAAACTTATGGTATAAGGTAAAATTATGAGTAATCAGAAGTAACTTACAAAGGTACAAATTGAAATTCCCTTTAAACAAGTAGTACAAAATCTAAAAATTATAAAGTGAAATATTTTTACAGCCTCGGCTATACGATAAAGGTGTTTTATATTATTAGAAAAATACACAATTTTAAATATAGGTTGTTGTAACTAAACACCTTTTTTGTAATCGAACATTTGTATTTTTTTCTGTGTAAAAGAGCTCACGACATTTGAAGTGTGTAAATGAACTATCGTTTTGAAATATCTAACCTAAATCATAAAACCTAGAACGTGAATCTTGAAGCTTTATATATAACGAGAGCGAGAGTTGTATAGGCTATTATTGTCCTATGTGTAAAGTTGTTTTCAAAAAATATATCTAAATGAAATTTGAAATAGTATCTTTTTGAAGGACCGCTAGATATTTTGAGTTGAGTCAATTTTTTCAAAATGAAAATTTAATATAGGCCCTACGCGTAAGAAAAGAATTTAGAAAATTCTACGTTGTTCTGATTTACAGAAAAGGTTACAAAATTTGTAAATTTTCGGGTTTTTAATCACTATGCTTTGCAAGGTACTTCTGTGATTACCGTGACTTTTCGAAAATAAACGTACTTATAGATGTGAGAGAGCACTGTGCTATAATGAAACCAAAAAGTACTACGTAATCATTATGGTGCCAAAATAAAAATTTACGACGATTTTTTCGCAGGCCTACAGTTTTGTCGACCGATTTCGACATTTAAGCAACTGAAAATCACAGTTGCATTTCATTAGTACAATTAACCGGCTGTTTCTGATCCTGTACACGGTTACTTCTGGATCTCCGCAGCACCACTATACTAACCGGAGTCCACTAAACACTCGGACTGTACCGCATAACCGTAAACCACGCGCAGGCGCACGTTTACGATCCGTGTTAACCTTTAGGCTTTCACCAATATTATCAGTAAACACTATAAAAGCGAGAAACGCTTTGGAAACGCGTTTAGCAGTTTACTCGACTGTTTGCATGACAACCAAAGCAAGGTGTGCCAGTAGACTGGCGGCCGTAAAATTTTAACAGCTGAGATCTGACCAAAGTTGGTGACAATCTGGTTCCTTGTGGCAGTCCCTCACTTCATTGACGAAACTCAAGTTTATAGCCTGACTTCGGAAACTGTACACGTTAGGTAGTTAAACTGAATAGTGTTGCAACAATAGCTTGGCTTCCCTTATTTGGTTACGTGTACAGTGGACGTTGCACAAACTTTCTTTCACAAAATCTAAGTTTTTTTTACATTTTAAACAGCCAATCAAAATTAGCGTAGTTACTAATCTTTTAACAGTAATAGGCTTGTAATTTAGAAAATCGTCCTAAAACTCAATTAAATCAAGTACAATTTTGAAAAAAACAACTAAACTGATTTATATTAGCTGTCCAGTTTTATATGATGTTTTTTACGAAGTAGCCTATAAAATTATAGGGCCTATAGTGATCCTTAAAAGTAAATGAGATTTTGTTTGATACATCCGTTACCAGGTACTCCTGGATCAAAAACAGTAGGGTTTACACTGATGTCAGTCGGAATGTCTGTCTGTACAGGCTGCACCACAAAAAACTAAACGAATTAACGGGATCCAATCAAATTTGTGTCTGTTTCTTAATATCTTAGTGCCGCTGTATATTTTCTAAAAGCCCTATGTTTCAAATTCGGATTTTTTTCGATTTTGATCAAACTTTCCTCAGATGTATTTCGTAAAACCTATTAAAACGTTTAAAGTAACTTACTGTATTCGAGAGCTGTAGAAATCGGCCAGTTTAATCTTCTGCTGCGGATGTACTTTCGAAATTATTGATTTTTAACGCATTCTACACTAATATTATAAATATTATGTAGGGGAAAAGGAATTTTAAAATTAGAATTTTTAAATTTAAAACTCTGTATAGAGAAGTGATTATTACCAAGGTAATAATCAGTAGGGAATAATGAAGTTTTAATTAGCCTAAGTACATCTCGTAATAGTAGGGTATAATGAAGTTTTAATTAGCCAAAGTTCATCGTGTCGTAGTACGGCCTAATGAAGTTTTAATTAGCCGAAATTCATCGCATCGTAGTAGGGCCTAATGAAGTTTTAATTAGCCTAAGTTCATCGTGTCGTAGTACGGCCTAATGAAGTTTTAATTAGCCGAAATTCATCGCATCGTAGTAGGGCCTAATGAAGTTATAATTAGCCTAAGTTCATCGCGTAGTAGTAGGGTATAATGAAGTTTTAATTAGCCAAAGTTCATCGTGTCGTAGTAGGGCCTAATGAAGTTTTAATTAGCCTAAGTTCATCGCGTCGTAGTAGGGCCTAATGAAGTTTTAATTAGCCTAAGTTCATCGCGTCGTAGTAGGGCCTAATGAAGTTTTAATTAGCCTAAGTTCATCGCGTCGTAGTACGGACTAATGAAGTTTTAATTAGCCTAAGTTCATCGCGCTTACGAGATCCAATTTTCACCCAAAATTAAATTAGATTAGGATCAATTTTCGAATATTTATGTAACATCATAACTCAAATTATTGTAACATGTTTTAAATAATAGAAACGGTCTGAAAGCTAATCGAAAAACAATAAGTGGTCAAATTTTTTTGCATTTACTTTCGAATAGTAAATTTCTTCCTGACGAATAGAAACACCGGACCTACATATCTTTTCACTGATACGTACAGAGGAAGTACTGTTGAACTAACGGAGCCTGTAAAACGGTAAAAACGATCAAAATCTTAAATTTGATTGCTTTCGCTTCGTACAGTCAGTGAAAGGAAATTAAAAAACTGCATAATTTTATCGTAAGGAAAAAATAACTCCGCTTTATAAACTCATTCGAATGTTGTATGCTACACTGAAGTGAGTTATGAATCGTTAAGTAAATTTAGCTACTAGCAGGGCCAAATTAATAAAAAAAAACATAAATTACAATTAAGTAAATTTGTGGAACGGTCGAGCGCTATTTCATGGTCTCATAACTTCGCCCACAAACCATTATTTTGGTCAAGAAACACTAAACTACCCAAAATAAGCGCAAATGATTTACAAAAGTGGAAACCCTTCTTGTTTTCAGTTATTTACGGTTCCGAATTCCCTGAACAAGTGGTTCGCGGTTCCTGGCGGCCATTGTGGTTGCAGACGCTCTCGCTTGTAAATCAAGGACCCTGTCCTCGGTGACAAGGAGGACCGAAACATTGATTTCATGCTACGGAAACTAAACTGTGATTGTCCGCCGGTCATCTACCCTGCCAAAAGGTCAACAACAGTGCATTCGGTATTGCTAATGCATGCTGGGAACTGTTTTGTTTTCACAATTACGTCAGTGTTTATCAACACTGGTGAGTAAATATTAAGTCACAAAACTAGAAACGGCAGCAGTTAGTTAGTATTTATATTTAATAACAGTATCTATACGTGCTCTATGTAAGTACTGGCTACCAAAGTACACAGCCGAAACTACGAGATGCAGAAACTTGAAATTTTACATTGTTATTGTCGTTCTTTAAAAATCCAAAATCCGTCATTTTTGGGTTCAAACCCACACCCACATTAAATAGTGCAAAAATATTTAACATCTTCCGCGTATTCAGTTATTTGTCAAATCACATTTGATTCGGAAGGGCTATAAACAAACAACAATTAACAATAACAATTAATATGTAGGGAAATATAGGCTACTGTATTTTAAATGTATTACAAAAATTCAAATTTTAGAAAAATCTGATGAAACAATTTTGATAAATCAGGCAAAATTTCTCCAGTTTTTAAAACTATTAAAACATCGATAAATATGTTTTGTTTCGATACATAAAACCTACACTTGAACAAAGTATGACCAAAACAGCCAATTTCCAGAAAATTCAATTAAAAATTTTTGTTTACTAAAATAGTTTTTGAACCATTTTTTTCATAAAAATGTTACGGCATATGAACAAACTGCACGTACATACTTCGTATTTAATCCAAATCAATCAACTCGATTAATTTCCGGCGCACAAGAATGGGCTACTTTTTTGGCGGACGTTTATCCTCCAAACTTTAAATCCACAGACAATACAAGAGAAAGCTACGGACAAATTTTTTTGCTTCGCCCAATTTCCGTTTTTGGAGAAAGCAGCGCTGAACGGTGCGTTGAACCCCCGTGTTTGTTTAGCGTAACAAATAAGAAGGGGTGACCACTTCCTAGATGGGTCGACGAACTGTTCTTGTTCCGCTCATTACAAGGGTACGTGGGAAGAGAAATCGTAGCATTTAGTTATTTACAACCACCCACTGCCTGCCACCGCTGTCAAAACGGTGACCAAATATTTGCAAAACTAAGCGACAGACCATTGTGCCCGCCGAGGAAGTAACGGTGTCCGGTATTGTTGCCAAAACAGTGTCCCGTCAAGGAAGCTATTTCACAACAATAGGAGATTAATAGTGCGCGTGAATACATAACGGGACCTGATTTTACTTCTATTTCTGCAGTTATTTTACAAAACAATCAGAACCGGTGTCGGCGATGTTGTGTACACGAAATTTGAAAAACTAAAATCACGTGAAAGAAACGTTTCGATAATCAAACTCCAAACTTCCATAGGCCCTAGTTAAAACTCGCACTAGGCTATACGAAGTAAAAATAAAGTGTAATGATTGTGAAAATAATTCTTCTTGAGGTAAAAGCATCTATGTCCATAAATAAAAAGAATAGTTTTCCTTGTGTGTGTGTGTGTGTGTGTGTGTGTGTGTGTGTGTGTGTGTGTGTGTGTGTGTGTGTGTGTGTGTGTGTGTGTGTGTGTGTGTGTGTGTGTGTGTGTGTGTGTGTGTGTGTGTGTGTGTGTGTGTGTGTGTGTGTGTGTGTGTGTGTGTGTGTGTGTGTGTGTGTGTGTGTGTTAAGCATTCATGCGTTCGCTGTTTCGGCCCGATTTTATTCAAACTAGGTACAAAATAGATGGTTGGACAATTTCGTTATAAAAAGATTTTTTTACGGCGAAAAGCACATTGAGGCTATTATCGCCTCCCTAAATGTAAGCGTAAGTGTAACGTGTTAAAGTCGTAAGTGTAGTGTTGTAAGTGTAAGTGTGTGTTAGACTCGGGTACCGCGAGGGACGTCTGAATCCTCTCAATAGGTGCAGCTAGTCTGCACCCCCTGTGGGTGTTATCCAAAGAAATTAGTTCAGCAGTTTCAATTCTAAATTATTAAAAATCCTAACTTTTTATTGAACATTTTTTAAAAATCTTCTTTTACCACAGTAAAGTTTATATTACAAAATGGTAATGTATGCCAAATTTCAACGCTGATTATGATGGTTAAAAACACATTTTCAAAAACTTAATTTAAAAAAATATTGTGCTACTGTTACTTTTTGGAAATTCGCTTCAACCAGCGAGGCAGCTGCGTGATGCGATTATTTTTAATTTGATGAACTGCGACTTCATTTTAGCTTTCCTATATGTAACAGTTCAATGTTAGTGCGCGCGCGCGTTACATATGAAGCTCCTACTTGATAAAAAAAACTGTTTAAAATTGGATTTTCACACAAACTGTTGTAACGGTTTTGATCAAATATCGCTCATAATTTTCTGAACTTGTAGTCGTTACATCTAAACAAAATTTCTACCCGGAAGCTATAAGAAACGGCAATTTGGCCTCAGATCTCAAAAATTCTTCGGATTTTGATAACATTTTGGCCTTATATTAAGATTTATAACTTAAGCCACTGTAGAAAACGTAAGTGAAAGAAATCTTTATGGTTCTGGAGTAAAGCGAAAAAATAAATAAACCTTGACCGCTGTAAGGTTAACTTTGTGTTTTTCAATTCACTATCAAATCGTCATTTACTTTTAGCTCAAATTTAGTACACGTGAGTTATGATTCTAAAAACATCTGACGAAATGGTTTTGAAAAATTATGCAGTTTTTTTCAAAAAAAAGGTAGCTTATAAACCGGATTTTCGAGAAAATAAATTGATGTGAATGTGATGTGAAAGTGCGAATACTCATTTCGTTATAGCCTAGTGTAATAGCCTAAACCTAATCCTAATTAAATAGTTTAACTATTTTTGTTGCGGCTTTAATAGCCGAGTTGTAGACGGCTAGGACAATAGATACAGGCTAGGATTACAGGACAGGACCCTCCAGACAGGGTCAAGAGAGTGACACAAAGGTAGGCCTACATTGATCGGTGATACATCCTTGCATACTTGATTAATAGTCCTCACAGATGTATTAGAGGATATGGATGGACTATACAGGACTGCATGGGGCACAGATTGGATTGGAAAACGTATTGTCATTGTTAAATCTTCCGTTTTTACTTTAACATTAAAAATTATCGTAGGTCCTCCATTTTCCTTTAAGCTAACGTGTGGTAAAATGCAAATATTTCTCTGATTTGTGTATACTTTTTATATATACCGCAAAAAAATGACACACACACACACACACACACACACACACACACACACACACACACACACACACACACACACACATGTGAGTAGAAAGTGCGTGTAATATAAATTTAAATCTAGGTAACTAAAAAACATTTCAGTTTAGGAAAGATAAATTTATTTTTTAGACCATTATTAAGAAAAATAAAATTCATGAACGAACATTTTAATGTGATAGTACTTATATTTCAAAACAAAAATGCAAAAATTAACTTTGATATTTGTAAAATAAATGATTTTATCACAAAATAGCACTCCATCATTGTAACAATGGTGAAAGCTTTTCAGTGCAATTTAAAAATAATAAATGTTGCTTTATCAGATTTTTGAATGTCGATTACTATAGCAAAATCAGATTTTCAAAGGAAAGATGTACCATATAAAAAACCGAGTTTTTAAGTTTTTTGAATGACCACCATTTTGAAACGTTTGAACGAATTAACGTTGAAACGCTGGAGAACGAACTTGTCCAAACTATCTTACAATGCAGATAGGTTGTATAACGTTTAACATGTTCACGACAGCGTGAATTTCTAGTGACGCACGCTGTAACTTCCAGTAAAACGAGGGTGTGTCACCAGTGACGCACGCTAGTCTTCAAAATAGGCTGGGTGTACCACTAGTGACGCACTCGCTTTCTTACTTCGTATGGGCTTATTTATAATGACGCACATGTTTGAAGCCTGGAATTGTCTTGTACGACCATTTTAAAGTACGCTAGAGTAACCTTAGTGACATTGGATTTTGGTATATTGTATGTTTGTTGTTTATTTACCCTGGCACACCTTATAGGTAATGTAAAAGGATGACACACTCTATAAAGTCTAGAATATATAGCATACAGTTGTATTCCAGTTGAATATCACCTAAAATGTTACACACACATATTCTAACAATTTTATGGAAACAAATTTTACGCCTATAGTTGAGATTTCATGTCAGTTACCGTAACACAAAGTGTTATGACGTAAAAACGGTCGTCCTCGTGAACGTGTTAAATTATGGCAGGCTATACGAAGCTACAGCAAGTTTATTTCCGATTCGACTAAATTTTAGCTTAATAATAGGCTATTTTAATTTGGTACAGTAAAAAGTTATTATTTTTCTGTATTTTTACCGCATTTTGTGGTCAAAATGATTCTATTGATCACAACTTTGAGGTAATTTTAATGCAACAATTAAACTAAAACAAATTTCTTACGCTTTTCCGAGAAAATGTTCTTTATTTACTTATTTTATAAAAGCTACTTATAAATATATCTGGTTTTTCTAAAACGAATAAAAAGCCTCCTTTGCAGGAACTGGCTACGCCACTTTTATAATTCCCTGATTGGTTGTTGTATACTTTGTTACGTTCTGTGTATTACTGAAATAGACTACAAAAGCAGCCCAATTTAAGGTAGGCAGTTAAAATTCCACACCGTTGTCTGAAGGTAACAAAAACCGAGGCTGCCTTTATTTGTTTATCCAGTTGTATAAGGCTAAGGAAGGGCAATAAACGCTGAGCTTTATGGGTAAACTGAACTGAGATCTCGTTGGCCTCACCGGTTTACTGCAGTGCTGTAAAATTAATTGGGATATCTGAAATTCAGAGCCACTTTGAGCTGCCGAATAACTACCTTTGTCACGAGGGGCTGGGCGGGGCGCGTCAAAGTGTTTTCTGAAAATATTCGTGTCACTGGCACGCTGCGCCGGTCCTATTTAAATAAAATGCATTCAGTTATCAAACTTTTGATAGTAGCAGTTAATGACGTACATCTTATTTGTTAAAATGTAGCGTCGAAACGAAAAACTGACGGAGATTTAATGTGTTTGTTTTAAATTGGTTAAACAATTAAAATACTTGAGATTTGAAGCCAAAGGATCAGTAAGAGTGCCAAATATAATATAACCGCTTCTGGATCGGCTGTCTCGCCAACTTAATGGAAAATAATTTCTAAAAAATAACAATACCGCAATATTTTTTCGTTACATTTTTTGAAAATCATAAACATTAAAATCTCTATAACAACCATTTTAAATTTTCACACACCTCTGTCAAATTCATTATTGTATTTGTAATGATTAGGATGCTGAAATCAGGATCTACAGCTGATGTTAATATTATAGCTACAGTCCGGAGGCAGTCCGAATGAAACGGTATACGAGTTTCACGGTAGCTTGGCCAAACCAAACCGTTATAGTTTAATAAAATCGTGTAATTGTGTTTAATGGATGTGACGTGTGTTTTCGACGTTTTGTTGACTTTGTGACGACCTCGACAGAGAGATTTGACCATTTGAACTACGGCCTGAAGATGAAACAGTGTCGTTTCGAAACGTCGTAGACTTTACGAGAGTGACCACTAGACGGGAGAAAATAGGTTAATCATAATTATAAAAAGAAATGTTAAGGTATACAATTTTTAATAAGCATTAATTTTATACTATAAACATGCAAAAGTGTACGCTAATTTTTGTGTGTTATTTTGTGTGTGATTAAATTTGGGCCAGTACAAGGTATAACTTTGTAAAAATTCCCTTGTGTTTTCTATAAGAAAAAAATACTTAAACGACAGGCATAGAGGAAGACGCCATATTGATTCCTAAATGCAATAATGTTTTTTTCGTTTTTGTTACAGGACAATAAAAAATAAACGTTCTTAACGAGAAGGTTTTGCAAAGAAAGTTAGTATTTTTTGCCCATCAGCCATCTTAAACGCGACGTCCAATTAATTACATTTTTTACGTCTTCTTCCACCTCAGTTACAGCGTTTTACCAGCATATGACGTTATCTCGGTGAAGAAAAAAAATCGCCATTCGGTCTGACAAATTGGAGAACGAACGGCGTAAGGTAATAAAAGTTTGGTTATCCGATGTCCGGCCGGTATGCGCGGCTAAACATAAATTTTCCGGGAATTTCGATGGTTCCCCGATAGTAGCTCACGGCGGCTCTGTTTGATACGTGATCGCCTCTACACCTTGGGAGGTACAGCACCTACCACCGGAGTCAACGCATCTATAAATAGACTATGTTTCGTCTCTACACGGAACCGGATCAACTCGGTAAACTGAACCCTAATTATCGAACTTACAATATATAATAACGTTTCTTTTAATTATTTTACTTAATGACTATTTTTGTTGTTACGTTACAGCTGGTTTTACTTTCTAGATAAAGGAGGAATGATAAGAGATGGAAGTTAGACTTAATAGAATTGTTTTTGCGATCCTCAGATAAAAAAAGAAAGTTCTTTCGTGATTTAACGTTTTTAGTTACTGACATTTAGACAAATTAAGACGAGAGGATAACATGAAACACGTAAAAATCCAACAGTAGTAATTAGACTCGAACCTGTGCATTGGTTAGCGTTACAACGAACTAAAACTCTGCTTACCGATTGAACTACGCTTCCCCGTAAGTGATGCGGTTACGCGTTATGAACAAACTCAAAAACTCTTCAAGTTAATACCGAGTTGTCTACGATTGAACTACGCGCCCCGTAAGTGATGCGGTGTAACGACTGTACATTCAGGTGAATCAAAATCAAATTTTCTTTCAAGTTAATACTTAGTTGTCTACGATTGAACTACGCTCCCCGTAAGAGATACGGTCTAACGACTGTACATTCAGGTGAATCAAAATCAAATTTTCTTTCAAGTTAATACTTAGTTGTCTACGATTGAACTACGCTTCCCCGTAAGTGATGCGGTGTAACGACTGTACATTCAGGTGAATCAAAATCAAATTTTCTTTCAAGTTAATACTTAGTTGTCTACGATTGAACTACGCTTCCCCGTAAGAGATACGGTGTAACGACTGTACATTCAGGTGAATCAAAATCAAATTTTCTTTCAAGTTAATACTTAGTTGTCTACGATTGAACTACGCTTCCCCGTAAGTGATGCGGTGTAACGACTGTACATTCAGGTGAATCAAAATCAAATTTTCTTTCAAGTTAATACTTAGTTGTCTACGATTGAACTACGCTCCCCGTAAGAGATACGGTCTAACGACTGTACATTCAGATGAATCAAAATCAAATTTTCTTTCAAGTTAATACTTAGTTGTCTACGATTGAACTACGCTTCATCAGAAAGTAAAATAGACCTAACGTCTGTACGCTCAGATGAATCAAAATCGAATTTTCTTTCAAGTTGGTACTTAGTTGTTTACGATTGAACTACGCTTCATCAGAAAGTAAAATAGACCTAACGTCTGTACGCTCAGATGAATCAAAATCAAAATTTCTTTCAAGTTAATACTTAGTTGTCTACGATTGAACTACGCTTCCCCAGAAAGTAAAATGACCTAACGTCTGTACGCTCAGATAAATCAAAATCAAATTTTTCTTTCAAGTTGGTACTTAGTTGTCTACGATTGAACTACGCTTCCCCAGAAAGTAAAATGACCTAACGTCTGTACGCTCAGATAAATCAAATTTTCTTTCAAGTTAATACGTAGTTATCTACGATTGAACTACGCTTCCCCAGAAAGTAGAGTAACGTCTGTACTCTCAGATAAATCAAAATCAAATTTTCTTTCAATTTAATACTTAGTTATCTACAATTGAATTTCGCTTCCCCAGAAAGTAAAATAGACCTAACGTCTGTACGCTCAGATGAATCAAAATCAAATTTTCTTTCAAGTTAATACTTAGTTGTCTACGATTGAACTACGCTTCCCCAGAAAGTAGAGTAACGTCTGTACTCCCAGATAAATCAAAATCAAATTTTTCTTTCGAGTTGGTACTTAATTGTCTACGATTGAACTACGTTTCCTCAGAAAGTAGAATAGGCCTAACGTTTGTACTCTCAGATAAATCAAAATCGAATTTTTCTTTCTAATTGGTACTTAATTGTCTACGATTGAACTACGCTTCCTCAGATTTCTTTCTAATTGGTATTGTTTACGATTAATTGTTTCAGAAAGTAGATTGCCTAACGTTTGTACTTTCAGATAAATAAAAATCGAATTTTTCTTTCTAATTGGTACTTAATTGTTTACGATTGAACTACGCTTCCTCAGAAAGTAGAATAGGCCTAACGTTTGTACTCTCAGATAAATCAAAATCGAATTTTTCTTTCTAATTGGTACTTAATTGTCTACGATTGAACTACGCTTCCTCAGATTTCTTTCTAATTGGTACTTAATTGTTTACGATTGAACTACGCTTCCTCAGAAAGTAGAATAGGCCTAACGTTTGTACTCTCAGATAAATCAAAATCGAATTTTTCTTTCTAATTGGTACTTAATTGTCTACGATTGAACTACGTTTCCTCAGAAAGTAGAATAGGCCTAACGTTTGTACTCTCAGATAAATCAAAATCGAATTTTTCTTTCTAATTGGTACTTAATTGTCTACGATTGAACTAGGCTTCCCCAGAAAGTAGAGTAACGTCTGTACTCTCAGATAAATCAAAATCAAAATCAAATTTTTCTTTCAAGTTGGTACTTAGTTGTTTATTATTGAACTACGCTTCCCCGGCTAGTAGAATAGGTATAACATCTGTACTCTCAGATAAATCAAAATCAATTTTTTCTTACAAGTTGTCTACGATTGAACTACGCTTCCTCAGAAAGTAGAATAGGTCTAACGTCTGTACTCTCAGATAAATCAAAATCAAATTTTTCTTTCAAGTTGGTACTTAGGTGTCTACGATTGGACTACACTTTCCCGGAAGATAATAGGCCTAACGTCTGTACTCTCAGATAAATCAAATTCAAATGTTTTTCTTCTAGTTAGTACTTAGTTGCCTTCATCTCAACGCTCGTTAGACTTTTACAATTAATTCACTGTTTACGGTAAGCTGAAATAAAAACAATTTATAAAAAATCCTCTCAAGAGTTTTAACAAATATGGCTTACGTTTCAAATAAAACGTTAATGACTCCTGAAAATTGGTCCATTCGATCCGGTAACCAATTATTGACCAAAATAGGAAAACCGGTCTTATCAAAGCCTAATTTCTTAAATTGTAGACTTATGATACGGACAAGAGATTACCGGAAAAATGTAAAACTTAAGAAAGTACGAAGTATCGAACACGCAACCTTAACGTACACATTCAGAGACACAGCAGACCAACTGGCGTTTGTTTACACTTTATGCCCTAATAATAGATAAAAACATTTTTTAATATATTTTTGGTTTAAAAAAGTTATTTTGGTATTTATGTCTGTCTGTCTCTGTTTGCACACTCTGCTGGAAACTAATAAACGAACTGTCCATTATCTTTAAAGTTCGTATGAAGGTTTGACCGTACCTGAAAAAATATTTTTTAGTTTATTTTTCAGTTATTTCACCCCAAACGCATTATTTGTTATGCTCATTATAGCTCACTTATTATAGCCCATTATGTCACTCTTAAACATTCGATTTTTAGCAAAATTTTGCTCTATTCTAGACAATATCTACCCAAACAGAACGGTCTGATAGATGTCGAAAAAATGGATTATCTGCTTCTTTCTGTTGAACAGGTTTTGTTAAAAGGTATAAGATCGTGTAAAGGTGCATCTTAAGTTAGTGTTACTAATTTTAAATAAGAGAAGTTAACGATGAGGAAGTAAAACCAATAAACAAATAAACAACCCGAATGACGTCGTTTCGTTTTTCAATTTACTCTAGAACCTGTATTTCAAAGTTGGTAGACTGAGTTGTGTTATTAATGCTCATGTCTATTTGATAAATGAGATTACATTTTCCAATTTTCGATTGCTTTTGAATTTTATTTTCAAGGAAATAATTAAATTTAAGAAGTGTTTAATCCTTTCGCGCCCTTAATTTCCTGTTTGTTAAAACAGAAAACAGCCACGTAAATTTGGATGCAACATAGTTGACAAAAATGGACAGACGTCGTTAAATATTAGTGAAGTAATTGATTTTTACATAAACGTAAAATAAAATCTATTCAGTATAACCAAACTACCTGAAAAATTGAATTAAAAGCAAACCAAACTGTTTCTTATCTCGATTTATTAAACACGAACTCGAGGACAAATTGACGCTAAATTAAATGTCCGGCAAAGGTGTGAGGACGCAGGTGTGTAGAGTTGATAGTTTATGGCTGTTCAGGTGTCACACAACAAATTGTCACTTCCTTGGGTGGCCGGCCACACTGTCTTTATTGTCTCACTGACCCAAAAATATAACCACCATCATGAAAGCAGATAAGCAAACACTCAGGCGTTATTTGAATAACACGGAGCTGGGATATTTGCTGTTAATGTGTTGGTATTAATCCAGCGCGCCGGGATATTTCTATCAGAAGTCACTGCTTGTACGGCTGCCAACAGGATTCGGTGATGATTCAATACGGTACGGCCGGTATTTATGTTATAAATTGATATACAATGCTTACCTTTTGAGAGGGAACAGGGACATTTTGCCGTTAATGTGTTAATATTTATCCAGCGCGCCGGGATATTTCTATCAGAAGTCACTGCTTGTAAGGCTGCCAACAGGATTTGGTGATGATTCAATACGGTACGGCCGGTATTAATAACATAAACTGATATGCGATATTTGCGTTTGTGAGGAAACTGGGACATTTTCTGTTATTGTATTAATCCAGCAGGCCGTGATAATTATATTAGAAGTCACTGCTTGTAAGTCTGCCAGCAGGATTTTATAATGATTCTATACAGTATTGCCAGTAATTATGTTATAAATTGGTAATTACTTTTATGAGGTAAGAGGGATATTTGCAGTTAATGTGTTGGTATTTGTCCGGCATGCCGATATATTTCCATCAGAAGTCACTGCTTGTGCGGCTGCCAAAAGAATTTGGTGATAATTCTGAATTGTAGGCCTACTGCACAAATACTGTATAACGGTGTTTGATGTTATAAATTGATATGCAGTGGTTACTTTTGTGAGAGAACAGGGATTTTTGCCGTTAATGTGTTGGTAATAATTACGCACGCAGGGATATTTTTATCATTGCCTTTGTGGTAGCGTCTAAGGCAAGGGTAATTTATTTAAACTCTACACGGGGTACTTTTTCTCGATGTTGCATTGGCTGGTAGAAACTTTCCACTTTCCCAACGAAACAATTTTTATCTTAGTTTACATTCTGTGTAATATTCAGCTTCTTGTTGGACCACAACATTCTGAATTTTTTTCAAACCTAAAAGTTAAACACTGCGTACGACATACAGAAGCATGTAGGCTAATTTTTTCTCGATACTATGGCTTCCGGGTAATAATTCATTACTGGACAAACACAATCAACTTTTTTGTATTTAAGTTTATTGTTTATTTTTGCTTCCTAACAGTAGGTTTACGTGTTTATACAAAGTCGGAAAAACTTTTGATAAGGCCAGGTTGTTATCAAATGCGTAACGGAGTTGTGCTGAGCGGAGCGAACTTCGAATTCAAAACCTAATCTATTGTTTTTAATTAAAGTGCTACCATTGAAAGCGTAACGGAACTGAGCGAAGTGAAGCGGCGTCGCTGGGTTCTGCTTCGCGTACCTTCGACTCTGTCTAGGTTCGGTTTCAAGTTGATTTCGCTTTCCCCACAACGCTTTTAATCTCGTTGCCTAGGTTACGGTTTTTAAACATAGTAGCTTCTTAGAACCCGTTACAGTAGGCCTAAATATTTAGATTTAAAAGACAGAAACGCGTTTTTTAAATTGACTGAACTCTTTCGGTTGCGTTCACGTTTATTCCGCCCCTCGGCTCCGCTCAGAGCAGCTCCGCTCCGCATTTGGGGGCCACCCTGCCTAATGGTGACTTTATTTCCACGCATACCATGCTAGTTTAGTTAAGTCAAGATAATCTTGCTAACCTAAATAAATTAATATGATATGCTTGGAAATACATACGCAGTCATTTTCGATTCATTTTCGCTGGTTAACAACAGATTAACATGTTTAAAAAAGACGGAAAAACAAGAAAAGAAAGAAATGCACTTTATTACTGGCTTATTATTTTAGGTTAGGAAGACTTAATAACCTAATATAGTATGCGGGGAAATAATAAAGTAAGTTGTAAGTTTCCTTGTTTTGTCGTCTTTTTAAACATGTTAATATGTAACTAGTAAGGAAAAAATGAATGATAAATTCAGCCACGAGGCATACGAGTTGATGTTTCCTGTTGCCGTAGCGGGGCACCGTAAAATTGATACGTCCGTTAAGTTTTGGTAATGATTGCAACCGGCTGACCTGAATCTGTACTTTGGCCGAAAGATAAGACAGGCAACTGTATCGTTTGTTCCCTTAAACATTAAACATGTTCACATTAAACACGTCAAATTGTGATTATAAAGCAAAAAATCTTAATACGGAAGACGTTGCTTGTGACTGCCAAATAATGAACAATTACCGGTTCGCTCAACAAAGAAAACAGAATTATTTAATACAATGCAATTGTCAAATGTATTCTTTTAAAGAACTTTAAATTTTGAATTTTTTTCGTAATACAAGCTAGATGATTACGTGAAGTGATTTTCTCTCTAGGTACAAATTAGCTTAATATTGTGACACGTTATCGTTACGTTCCAATGTTTGAACTCTGGAAGATTCAAAACAACTTGAATTCAAAGACCGCCCTATTTAATAGATCGAATAAACTAACCGCGGAAAGAACTAGAATCGTTTCAGAATCGATTGTTACGAGCGGCACCACAAAGCTTGCGACAGTTTAGTTGGGCCCATTGTGGGCCAAGACGCGGGGGGCTAAGTGACTATTCATTAAGCCGGTAGGGCGTCCGGAGTCCTGCGCCCCGCGCACGCGTGGGAGACATTGTCCGCCATTCAACGCAGCGGGCTCATTGTCAACTCATTAAATACATTCCAAATATATAATTTATTCCGACGATGCAAGCTTTATGTCTTACTAGTAAATTACTAAAAATAAATTAAGTTTTAAATTGGATAAACGGCGCACGTGTTCCGCGCATACAGAGAACGCGTGGAGAATAATTGTCGGGTGTTTTAAAATCGTTTCAACACTGGCTGATTTTGTGCTGCAAATTATTTCGTAATTACAGACAAATTTAAAATTTTGGATTACTGAAGTATTGTGCCGTCATAAATGTTTTCTTAACTACCCAAACAAAATGTATATAAGAATTTGATACATAACGAGAATAATAGAACAACCTAATGGCTGTTTTGAGTTCGGTTTTTCGTCAATTATTCTCCGATAGTTATTTCTGAAAATAATTTGTTGCGTGTTTAACCAACTTCATCCCGATTTCATTCGAAATTGAAATGAAAATTTATTTTAGCATCAACTTAGACAAGCTCTTTAACCGGAAAATTCCGTGCAACCGTTTCAAAATGGTAGATATTGTAAATTTTTAAAAACCTATTTTTTTATTTCTTTTTTGAAAATATGAATCAGTTTTAAATTCTGCATACATTTTAAAATTTCACTGACGTCAGTGATGGTTCCTTTTTGAATTTTCAATGTAAAAAGTGTGAGATAAATTGTTACTTTTTGGAATTTTGCTTTAATTACGTCAGCTAGAAGTCGTACCTCTAATGCTAGTAAATGTCTCAAAAATAATAATTTTTATTCAAGTTAAAACACTTTTTAAAGATCGAAAATCAATTTTCGGAACAATTTTCCCAAACAGAACAGCTAAAACAAAATTACGGACAGATTAATTCGTGTCGGAAACACAGATTCGCTTGCCTCTAGTGGACGACCCAATTGTGCGTGTAAACCACAGCTAATTTCACAACAGTAGTTGAACATTCAAACAGCATTAGTCAGTTTTGTACGATAAACGCTCGGTGAGGTTGTAATTTAATCAGATTACGCCCAATAACGTGTAACTCAGGCTCTCACGTGGCTTTGCCGTGACACTAAGCTTGCTGAGGAATCCGGGCCTTTAATCTCTCAATCCGAGTTGTCAGCGACAGCATTAGCCGTGACAATTCATTGGAAACAAATAACCAGTGTTTGGGCTGCAGACCACTTTGTGTTTCACACGAATATAATGCCACGGCGTTATGACAACTGATGTCATTCTGTTCCAATAATATGTCTCGTGGCGTAATCTTTAAATGGGTAGGAGAGGTTAGGTATTTTTGGAATTAGGGTGGGTGGGCTGCTCTTTTTATTGGCTTAGAAATCGTCCATTGCGCTCGCCGGTCAAGACATTCTGAGGTTGTACCACTTGCGCAAGATTATTGTTGCTTTTTGTCTTCACAGGTATACTCTATTTGCGAGCCAAGGTTGCTTTTTCTCGCCCGCAACCCTGACCTAGGTTTGGTCAGGTTATGTTAAGTCAGATTAGGCAAAGTTAGGTTAGGTTAGATTACGTTGTGGTTAGGTTAGCTTATCTTAGGTTATGTTATGGTTAGGTTAGGTTAGGTTAGGTTAGGTTAGGTTATGGTTAGGTTAGGTTATGTTGGATTAGATTATACATTACCTTAGATTAGGTAAGGTTAGGTTAGGTTAGGTTGGGTAAAATAACGGGAAGAAAACAAATCGGTTTAAGACGATTTGTTTTGTCAGAACAGTGGAATCATCAAGGCGACAGAGAAAGCATTAATGACCATAGCGCTCAACTGGAACAGCAGCTTTTTTGGAGGTGTTAAAACATCCTTTCGATATCTCTTAAGTGATGAGTACAAGTAATTTTTTGTACTGATCTGTGATTATATTAGAACTTTATAGAATTATGATTAGTTTAGCTTTAAAATATCTTTTGTACTACTGTTGCATAATTGATAATAAGTTGATTTTTGGGCTTCCGTATCTTGAAAAAATATTTTTCCCATATCAGTAACGTTTTAAGACACTTGCTGCTGTAATATATTGCTGTAAACTGATTTTTTTTTTTATGACCCGTTGGGGGTGCGGACTAGCTGCACCTATTGAGAGGATTTAGACGTTCCTCGCTGTACCCGAGTCTAACACACACTTACAACACTATACTTACGACTTTAACACTTTACACTCACATTTACATTTAGCGAGACGATAATAGCCTCAATGTGCTTTTCGCCATAAAAAAAAAAATTATGTTTTTACTTTCTCATTATATTAACTCTAAAGGTGTAACCATGACAATATAGACCTTTAATTTTTTGTTGGCTCTATCCGTTATCGAGTCATCTGTTCAAAGAAGTGGATGACAGTTTGTGTATCTATATATTACATTTATTGACCGATTTTGATAAAATTTAGCATATCTTTTTTGTAAGACTTTTTCTGGTCAGAAAACTATTAAAAATCAATTTTCTCAAAATCGGTTCTAATGTTTACGATCAGATTTGTTCACAAGTACTCGGCCTCTTCAGCTCCAAAGTTATAAAAAACATGAACAATTAACTGTTAATAGCACGTGTTTACTTTGTTCTTTCGCTTTACTTCTTTGAATCGTAATTTTTGTAAAATTTAAAAATTGATATAATATAGATGCAGTTAAGGAAAAATTCTGAACGTGAAAAGGCTTGTGTAATGCGGATGGCATAAAATGCCATTCATTAAACAGCTAGGCCTATAGCCTAGTGCTTTCTTGCGTTCAAAGAATGTGTTTTCCCTTTATTATCTTACATTTTTTCAAACAGATCTTTACTTCCGATATTTGTAAGCATTGTTTTTCCATTTCTAATACTGTTTAATAAAGAAAGTGTCAGAAATGCAAAATTAAACAGCTTTTAAAGATTAATAGCAACCAATTGACAAACATTTAATTTACATAATGTAAAATAGTACGAGGTGTGTTCAGAAAGTAACGAGAATTTTAATTTTTGAACAAAATATATATTTATTCTTCTACATTGATGTTGTCGCCTTCAAAATAGTCCCCATTGGAGATTATGCACTTGTGCTAGCGCTTCTTCCAATCCAAGCCGTCTCGGTGGTCTAGTGGATAGCGTACTCGGTCTTTGAGATAGGGTTCGATTCTTTCAGCTATGCGCTTTTAATGTCAAATCATCCCATCGTCTGCATTACCCTATGCACAAAGTTCTCTTTATTTTTGAAAAAAAATTCACACCAATCCATGTCTGGCGAATATGGAGGCTGGGGCATCGTTACAGTACTGTTTTTGGCCAAATATTCACGAACAAGCAATGAAAGTGGATTTGGTGCATTATCGTGGTGCAAAAGCCATGAATTGTTTTCCACAGATCCGGGCGTTTTTTTCGGATTGCTTCACGCAAACGGCGTTGAACTTGTAGATAGTACTCCTTATTGACCGTTTCACCTGGTGGCAGGAATTCATGATGCACTATGCCATTAATATCGAAGAACACAGTGAGCATAACCTTCACGTTCGACCGCACTTGTCGAGCCTTTTTCGGTCTTGGCGAGCCAGAATGCCTCCACTGGGATGATTGAGCCTTAGTTTCGACGTCATATCCGTAAACCCATGTTTCGTCACCTGTTATAATACGTTTCAGTAATTCTGCATTGTCGTTGACTTCATTTAGTGACTCCTGACCAACTTCCAATCGCCGTTGTTTTTGTTCAAAATTCAACAATTTTGGAACGAATTTTGCTGCTACGCGTTTCATACACAAAACATTGGAAACAATGTCATGACATGATCCAATCGATATGCCAACATCATCAGCAACCTCTCTAATTGTGATTCGGCGATTGTTCATAACCATTTCTTTCACCTTTTCCATGTTTTCATCGGTTGTTGATGTACTGGTTCGTCCAGGGCGTTCGTCATCTTCAACGTCTTCACGACTTTCTTGGAAACGCTTATACCATTCGTAAACTCTTGCTTTACTCAAAGCAGACTCACCATAGGCATTTGTTAACATTTCACACACTTTGTTACACTTTATTCCATTTTTTACGCAAAATTTGATACAAATTCTTTGATCCATTTCTTTTAACAAACGAAAATCGCCGAGCTCATAAAAACACGTCTAACCTTAGTGGCTGTCACAGACAAAGTCCACAATGAAAACAGCTGAAAGTTTTATCATACTTCAAGGACATGTATACCAACATAATAAAAAAAATGTTTGACAATCGGACTCTCCAAGACCGCGAAATTTAAAAATTCTCGTTACTTTCTGAACACACCTTGTATATTGACATTTATATATTATTTTGTATAAAACTTACTTTGTCTCTCTGTGGACCGTAATTATATAGCCTAAGCATTTTTTTTACAAAAAGAAATTTGAATGTTGTAAAAAACAGCATTAAACATTTCTTAAACAATAATCCACTTATACTGTATCCTTTAAATATTTTTGGAACGCAAAACTTCTGTGAAATACAAATTAGACTGGACGTTCGAATTTGTGAAGACTTCCATTTTTAGTAACAGGCCACTGGACTTTAAATAAATCGGAGAAAGTATTTGGCCTGTGATAAATGAGTCATAATCCTTTAAACCCAAAAACAGCCAACTTGACCATCTACGGGCCGGACTACCAAATTCTGCTTAGTTATTGTGTGTGGTCTGAGCTCTTAGTTATTAACGAGTTAATTTCCCAGGCCTGATTATTGCCGGCCGGCTGGACGCGTTGCTCCGGCCTAGAGTTGTGATCCATCAGCCGCCGCGATATTCTTCCGCTTGGTCAACTTCCGGTGTAAGATATTTTATAACCTACCAGTTGATTACGTGTTCTTCGCACGGGTTTAAAAAAAGCTTAACTGCAAAACCAAAGTTTGCATTACTTCAGTCTTGTGTAGGCCTAATGTTCTCACCTGCATGTTGTCTAGCTGAAACCCTGCCTGCTTTGGGGTCAGCCCTATTCGCTGCGCTTGAAATAACAATTAAAAACAACTTTTACATCTTCTATCTGTTGTTAGCATTTCAGTTACATAGCTATGTAATGGGGGAAAATCAGGCACATCGTAAGATCTCTGGTACCTGAGGATCCGGGCCATTTTTTTCAAATATTAGAAAAAAAACTTTGAAAAACATTTGTTATCTGTAAAAAGTAATCTTTAACAGACGATAAAACCAATAACTACATAAGTAAAACTTATTCTATGCGTATGGATACCAACTTTTTCTACTTTGTAAAAAACACATACTTATTCCATAACTAGGTGCTCCTTACAGATTTTGGGTACGGGCTCGAAATTTCATGACGAGGCCATGCAAATAGCAATGTGCCCGCCGTTACACCTTAGCTAAATATGTTCAATATTTGTGTTCAGCTACCAAAATGGATTTTGAACTAATAAATGTGGAAAAGTTTGTTAAATGTTTTTTACATTTACGTCAATACGTCTTAGGCCATTTAGCGATAACTACATAAAATTACAATTATTGAAAACAGCTTTCAAAAAACCGAGTGTTGATTTCATTAAGTTACTTTGTCTATCCGCCGTTTATTAGTAAATTATTTTGATTTGGTAGATGTAGCTGTTATATTTAGTAACAGAAATAAATATATGTAATTAATTATTGACTATTATATCATACAAAAATGTAAACGATTACTTATGAATCTCAGTGGATTCGATACAAGAACCAGTTTTTGCGAATAAGTTTTGAAATTGGGCCTAATTATCATATGTATGCCTACCATTCTCGCTGTCTACATTTTCCCCAAATCCCCACAATATATTAATATATATATATATATATATATATATATATATATATATATATATATATTTATTTATTTATTTATTTATTTTGTGTTTAACGTCCGACTATTGTGCACGCTTGGGCTAATGCAGACGATGGGATGATTTATAGCGTATGAAAAATGCCAAGCCCTCGCCGGGAATCGAACCCGGGTCCTCGGGGTGAAAGCCCAGTGCGCTATCCACTAGGCCACCGAGGCGGCTATATATAATATGCATAGAATGTTTGTATTATACAGAGTAAAAATAAGGAAATGAATTATGATCAACCTAAAATAAATTATCTTTGTTTCTTCACTGTTTTTAAAAAAATCAATCTATGCTTAAAAAACTAATCGACTATAAAACTGCATAGATTTAAGTATCATATAAATGTTCAAGTTTTATTTAAAATACTAAAATAAACCACACGACTGTTCATAAATATGTTACGATTTTTTTTCTTTTGGGTCCAAATTATTATCAAAATTTATTTTTGTACTAAGTTTAAGGTACAGAAATATATGTTAACCTCCCCTAAAAACGTGTTCAAGAGGACAGGATCTGTGTACATTTCTTGGTTTCGCTCCGGGTCTTATTATGATAGCCATGTCCCCTCTTTTTTCAAATTTAATTCGCTAATACTGTATCTTCTTGACTGATTTTCTTTGTTAGCGCCTTTGTCAATCGGAGCATTCTGATTGCTTAGTAAATAAAGCGCAATTGAACAGTGCTAAACCAAACTCGTCTGCGGTAGTCTCTAGAAACATGCGTTCGAGTACGTTATCAGCATATTATTGTGTTTATTTAAACAGTTTTTTTAATAGATTAGTTCAGAAGAAATTAATCACTGCTACTTACGGTTGAGGAAGGAGCGATGATTTATTTCACCGCTATAACCGTTATCCGTTAGACGTGTACCTAACGCCCTTGGTTATCTAAAGGCGACTGCACTGCTATTAGTGATTTATTTATAAGTAGGTAACTGAACAAGTATTCAATGTTCATTCGCATGCTCCCGGAGCCGGAAGTTCAAAGCGACCTTGACAGCTGACCATATCGTTTTATTCATTTCACTTAATGCAACACATATGGTTATTACCACAGTTCCATTAGAAAATGATCTATTAGAGCGGCCATCATGAGAAGACCTAGGCTTGAGACGTGGGAGCTGATCCTGACTTCTAGATTACTTTTGAAGGGCGTTAAGGGGAATGAGACAGCGGATCTGTGGGCCGAACAAGGAGTTTCTGCTCGACTTGTCGGACCGGGATCAATCGCACAACTGCGAGGGGTGCAGTAAGAATGTAGGCCAGGGAAGAACACATCAAACGATGGAGGTAATTCCCTGGGCAACAGTTAGGAAAACGTCTTTTCTTTGGACCACTACGCTGACAAGGACACTTGTTCAGTTTAACAGGAGGTCGTTGAGATAGGTCGTCACCATGATCACCGGACACGGCCACATCCGAAGACATCTACATAAGGTGGGATTACCACAATTCTCGCCTGATTGTCGTCTGTGCAGGCAGGAATCTGAAATCATATCACACTTACTCCTTGAGTGCGAGGCCCTGGCGCACAAAAGGAGACTTTTTGGGCTTCAGCAACCAGACGGGGAGTTTGTCAAGGACACCCTATACAAAATTCTGGAGCGCGTCAAGGGCACTGAAGTCAGTATAAGGGGAACACAAAAATCTGACGTGTAGGTCAGTGGAGCCTGAATACGAACCATACAAGAAAGGACGTTAAACATTTTGTACACAACCTTACTTATGGGAACTACTCTAGCGTTTGCAGGTTTAGTCCGATGTGATTCAAACTTGCCGCAAACATCAATTTTAGCTTCCACAAATTTGTTAAACAGCAAAATCTGTTCAACAGTTTCAAATGGCGGAAATTAGATTTTTTTAATCATAACTTTTTTTAAATTCTGATTTCACTCCAGTAAGCAATGTTAAAATCAGCATTTTAATTTTTTTAATACTTTTGAAAATATACCAAACGAATCCTAATGCTGTTAGGGTTAATTTTTGTGTTACAATGTAATTTGAAAGTTTAAAATGCAAATTTATGCCAACTTGGCACAAAAATTACTAACCTGTTTAACTATTTCAAAATTACTGATATTCCTTGTATAACTTTCCCGTCATATGTTTTTAAAATCTGATTTCACCAACATAATCAGCATTAAAGTCTGCATAAATTACGTTGAAAATACGACAATAAACCTGATGAAGTTATGATTAAATTTCGTATTATCAATCCGAAAATAGCAAGTGTTAATTTATGCAGATTGTATTGTTGATTGGGATTAAAAATCCAGATTTTCAAAAAGTGTAAGACAAAAATATTTGGAAAAATATTGGAAATTTGTTTAAATCACGTACCGCGATTATTTATTTTAGTTAATCAGCTGAAGGTTAACAGCAATAATGATTTCGTTTGTACTGCAGAGTGGAGCAAGTTTATTGTGGTGACTAAAGAACGTATTAAAACAAGCCTTACTAATATTCTCACAAAAGCTTTTAGGTTAGGTCAGGCCTACACGTTAGCAGACTAACTACATTCTTAAAACATCTGTTCGTGAGGTATAATTTCAAATTAAAATTTTCTGTTAGGCTATTCAACTAAAAATAAAAATCATGTATCATGTTTTCTCTTTTTTTAATTTTAATCACGATAATTTGTTTATTATTTTATTTGTTTATTTGTTATTTAATTTGTTTATTATTTATTGCACGACAAATTAACACAGCTAGTTTTTAACAACATAACCTGAAACTTATTATAGCCTATCAGCTGTTCAATGAAGTCAGCTGATCTTTACAAATTAATATAAAACAACTGATCTTTTAGTATAATTACCAAAATTAAATTAACGATTCATTTCATATACTTCTTCGTTGTTTCCATAGTGTAGTGGTTATCACGTGTGCCTCACACGCCCAAGGTCCCCGTTTCGATCCTGACGGAAACACAGGCATTTTTAATTATAATTAATTTAACATGAGACTTGCGACGCGCAAAATATACTGTTATATATCAATATAAACATGTTCCTCGCATCACGCGTCCCGCAAAATCCTACATCAGAATCAACCTTAAAACATGACACATGTTAAAACATTTTGCAAAAAATACTTTACAAATTTCCGCACATTCATTTAAGTTCCAAAAAATTCGGTTCGAAAAATATTGAAAAATTAGAAATCGTCTTAATTTATAAAAAACAGCTTTTATAACTTTTTTTATAGTAGGCCTATGCGATGTGGATTTCTTAGAACCTCACTAATTAATTCTGATTGGTTACTTACATGGACTACATTAAATAACACTTTTGATTACGCAAGGAAACGGTTTTCAACAGCTTTTTGACAAAAAAAGCTTTTAAAAATCTAGTTACTACATTTTATTTAAAATTGGCCGTCAGGTTAGGCTATATGGCAAATTAAATTTATATGAAAAATCTCATTAGTATCTGTCAGCTAATTTAGGCTTTAAGCTCTACGGATTGGCAACCACTTTTTGGACTCATGAGATCAAAAAACTTGTTCATCGAATCCTCAAGATCTATGTTTTCTTTTCCTATCACCACGCTTCCTTAATAGGCCTTGTGAAACAGTAAAACATCATGAAAATTACAAATAAAAAATCGATTGTGATAAATAAAAAAATTAAAAATCAAGGGATAAAAATGTTACATAAATTTTATGAAGTTATAGTTATAACTTATGTTAGTTGAACAAAAGCCGGGGGTGTGTAAGCCAGGAGGACCTTGGAATGAGCCGATCCTAACGTATCACTTTTTGAGAGTTTTTAAAAATATATTTAATTGTGTGTGTGTGTGTGTGTGTGTGTGTGTGTGTGTGTGTTTTAGTTTTAAATGTTCACTTGATTCAAATTTTGTACAAAAATCGATTTTGGTAACAGCTTGAACAAGTTCATTAACGAGAGAAATTCGTTCAACAGTCCAAACCTTTAAAAATTCTTAACGTTTTGACTTATAATTTTTCGAAATCTGATTTGATCATCCTAATCTGGATTACAAAAACTGCATAAATTAGCGTTTTGGACTTTTTAAAACCGTTTGAATTTAGAAATTTAATTTAACGGCTTTCATGGCTCATTTTTGTATTTTCAATGAAATTTAAAAAACACATTGCCGTTGTGTGCAGATTTTAATGCTGTTTGTGATGGTGACACGAGGGTTTCGAAAAGAGTGTAAGATAAACAAATATAATTTTTAAAATTCGCTTCCAGTCACTTCAGCAAGTGGTTTGGCAAAATCGTCAAAATAAAAATAATTCTAAAGTTTGCCGGTGTTTATTTTCTATTCTTTTTTTTACTCAGTGCTAAACTGTAGGCCATATTAGTTATTAATTTTGATTTCCTCTTATTGGTAGGCCTAAGCTTTTCAGAAGTAATATCCACGACCAAAAGTTTTTTCAGCGTTCGCTAAAAGTATAACGATAGAAGAGGACGCAGGACGCAGGACGCAGGACGTAGGATACAGGATACAGTATACCACCCAGGTTAAGTAATGTATAGTCCTAGCTGGACATAACTTTGCTCTGTACATCTTATATCTCTGGCTGTAACACCCACGCTTACCTTTGTTGAGACATTGCAAGCATCTTCCACTCTTTGATAACACCATCCTAGGTAAACTTATTGTCGTTTGTTCTGCTCTGGTATTACTTTATCAGTGTCCGTTGATAAAACACGTCTGTCTGTCGGTAACGCGTATAAACGTTAAACCGGATTAATCTAAGTAAACTGTATAAAGACACAAACTTTCTCGCATTAAAGTATTTTAAAAACGTTAAGGCAGCTTACATGAGGGTAAAAACGTTCAAATAAAAAAAGCGACAAAAGCGGCCATAATTTCTCGAAATATTTGCTGAAATGTTGGTCGTATGTGAATAAGTTAATGTAATCAATTTGAAATTAAATAAATTTATGGTTTGAGAGGAAAACGAAAACGATCGGGGAGTTGTTTCCGCTTTCTTAGTCGATACCAAACACAGCCTATACAAAAATCAAAGGTCTTTGATCCACGTTTTATAATTTTGTTTCCATATTAAGTTTTGTTTTACGGCAACAAATACATGTTGTAGGTGCTAAACTCTACAAACTTTGAATTTCTTTCTTGAATTCGTGTTAGGACCTACAATTTGGATGTGTTTTTTAACAATGCATCCTTACAGATTTCTTCCGGTCTGCAGTCGAATGCGTTCCCACGTTCGGTTCTGCACAAAACTGTGCTGTAGTGTATTGTTTTGTCCACGAATAAAATTACAGTATCAAACGCAATTTACTATTTTCTAACCATGTCAATTTTCTTAAACCCTCATCAATTCAACAGTTTTTTAATACACCTCCAACGATCACTTCTTTCATTTCATAATTTTAGTACAATTTTACACCGATACGAAGCATTTTGTACTTAACTCTTTCGAATGTATTTTTGGCGCACTAAATCGTTAGTGTATAATTATACACTAAGATGCAATTGCATCAATACACTAAGAGAACTGAAAAGGAATAATCACAAAACGCCAGAATTGTACAGACACAGCCAAAGTGATAACGCTTACGTTTTAACGACATTCCATGATATGTGTACAGCACAGTTATTACTTACCGTTGTTTGGCTATGCCAAAAAAAAATCTACTTTATATTATAAGTCGGAATAAATCTATAGAAAAAAATATAAAATGTTGGGGCAAGCCAAAAGACCCAAAATCTTCAGTGACATTTTAAGAAAATCCGATTTTTACTCACTTTTATGGATTTTTTTGAATTTAAATCTTTCATTTTAGAAAATATTAAAGAATAATTAGAGGTACGGGTAAACTACTTATACATGCTAAATGTAATTAATTCTAATTCAAAATAATTCTGTTCATGATCACCATACTTTGTTCGGATCAAACGATTTCGATCAATTTTTATTCAAATGTAACTTTAAAAAAATATTTTAATCATTATATAACCTACAAAACTGCAAAATTGGCCTAATTATCAAAATCGGTTAACAAGAATGTTTTAAATGAAAATTCACAAATCAAGCAAGTGTAGCAAATTTGAAAAAAAAATACGATTCAAGAGTAAATCCGTAAATTTTGTTTATTTCAAATTTGTTACATTCACATATAATCGATTTTTTTAGTAAGCACTGACGATTTTATTTTTTAAAAAATTAGGCGATTTTCCGCTTTTTTGTCGTTTGTTTTCAACTTCAAGTAAACATTTGAGTCGTTTTAAACAATAAGTATTGACTGTAAAATTGTTTATACGATGGTGCTGTACAAATAGGTTAAAATAAGTAAATTGTACACCGTTTGAAGTATATAAAACGGGGAAAATTGGTCGTTATAAATAAAATTAATTAATTCACAATAGAATTTTAAAATTATGGATATAACGTAGCATAAGATTTAAAACACTGATAGTAAAAATAGGACGTCTAAAATTTAAGTTCTTTTCAAAAACAAAAAAACTTTCTAGTATAGTTTGTTTTGCTATCAATACCATTTTTAAATATACATAACCTTACTGTTTACTTTGTGGTGTGACTATTACTTTCTTCTCCTGTAATAGGCTTTAAAAATTAAAAACTGAAGAGCATGTCTTTTTTGGAGAAATGTAGAATAAACTGGTATTTGCTGAAATAAATAAGCCTATGATTTTATTACTTTCAATTTATAAAAACTACAGCCAATTGCACGATATAATACATATAGTAATTAAAATAAACTTTATATTAAGTAAACATTATATTTTCTCTAACGATGTTTATTTACTAATACTACTGTTGCATCACTATAATATGAAGTTTTGGTCTTGATGTAGGCTATAGGTCTGCTTCATTAACTCGTAACATCCTGACTGTTTTCACTTATAATGGAAATTTTATCGTTATTAAAATAATTGTGCAATAACAGTCCTTACGTCTTTAAAAACATAAAATACCACTTTTTCAAAATAAAGAGATTTGAATTTTATAATCGTATTTATAGGCTTAATGTTATCCCAAACTTGTGGTCTTCTGCATATTTTTTCCTTTTTTAATATTTTAATTAAAAAAATATTCATCATTTGAGAGGTAAAGACCTCTAACAGAAAACAGTGTTTTTACCTTTTTTTAGGCCACATTGAAGATCCTTCAACAGAACTGCAGTTCTGAATATTATAATATTATCAAGATGGCCGCTCCGATTTTCATTTTTCTAAAGGAAATATAACAATCACGAGACTAACAGACAAAAGTAAAACAAAAAAATTGAGGTAATCAGTGTTCATTGTTGCTTTGTCCAGTTATATTGTTAATATTATTGTTGAATTTAAATAATACAGAAGCTTATATTGAAGAAAATGGACACTTATCTACATTATATACAAATAATCAATAGAGTACAATATGAGGGTAGTTCAGTAAGTCCTTGGAAAAAGATAGAAAAATAATTTTTTGTATTTTTTATTTTCTACATAATTTTCCTTTAACTATATACACTCTATTTCCATATATCTCTATCTCCAAGAGTCTATCTAGAAGACTCTATCTGCATAGAAGCCTAGCGTTGATTGCTAAGCTTTTGTGTAGACAAAATGAAGTTTTGTAGCAAGAGCAAGACAAGTTCATGGATCTGTTTTACAGGAAACACGATGTACTTAGGCTATATCTGTTTTTGCAGAAAACATGCATTTTCTATGTTCTGTTTAAACGTGACGTCTTCAATGAATACTTTATGTCTACATATATCTCTAACTGTAACTAACAATTAACTTACTGTAATGTATCTAAATTTCAATTTTTGAGGCTTGTCCTGTTTTTACTACCATCCTTTTTCTGTTTGACAATAATACGAGACAAATGATTTATTATATAATATATATTTTTATCGTTAATAATTGTCCACGCACTTCGCATTGAAATGTAATTGTGAGGAACGTAAGCCAATTACGGTTTACAATGTCATTTGTTATACTTTTTGTTGTTGAAATTTCGTGCCTTTAAAACTAAAAACTTGATGCTCACTCTTATTAACTTAAGGTACGTTTTCCTAAACGCAACTACAGCGATAATCGCAGAGGACTCCTAAGTTATCGTTTGAACGTTTTCCTATTCGCGGTAATCGATAGAGTCGCTAGCGTCGATTATTGAGCTACTATAGGCGTCTGCTTTCGAAACGCAATCGCTAGCGTTTCAATATTTAAAAAAATGTCTTCTCAAAACGCAAAGCTTCATTTTACCGCTGAAGAAGACAAAAATCTAACAGAGTCAATGCGAAAACATCCTGCTTTGTATAATACACGCACTTCTATCGTGATACGCGAGTGAAAGTATCGTAGATATCTGGCTTTTTTCTTCTTTAAGTAAATGGTGCACTCCTTTTCCGGGAAAACTCATTATTTGCTCATCGTCCTCTATTTGTGTATACACTAGAAATAGTCTTTTCTTCAAGGTCATAATTACATTCACGAAACTATCGATAACTGCTCAAATAGCTGTAGCGCGAAGGAAAACACGTCAGCGTTTTGTGCTAACAATGATCGCTGAGCGACTATCGTTTTATCGCGTCAGGGGAAACGTTCCTTTAAGAGGGAAATGGTAGAGGTGGCCGCATGTTGAGGTATTATGAAACTTAGTTCTGTACTACGCTGTTTTTGGTGTTATTTATAAATGAATATTTAGGCTAAGTTGTTTAGGATGCAATCTTTAAAGAAAAATTAAAGATAACTTTCAAAATTTTATGTTAACAAAAACAGGGTTACTTAAGGTCTAATGTTTTTTTCACTTTATATTACTAAATGATATATAAAAGACTGTGTATGATTAAGGATAGGCAAACTTGAATTTATATTTGTAAATACTGTAGTATAAACTCTTCATCCTTTTTAGAATAAAATAATCAACTCGAGTTTATCAAATTTGTATAAAAATATGTTTTCAAATAGTAGGCCTAAACCGTGTTTAATTTAATTAAACATTTCGTGTAGTTTGAATATTTGAATATAAATTCGTAGTACAAGCGCACTCTGGACGGGAAAACAACCAACTGCATTTCATCCAGGGAACCGTGTTAATAAATAAAGCGGCCGCCTAGCGTATTTGCCAAAACAATCGGCGACCACAGATTGCACGCACCGGCTATGTATCAGTGCGCGCTGACATAGTACCACACCCGAAGATGTTTTCATCACAAGGCAACTCGAGCCGTGATCTGATAAGTTCGAGCCCGACTAGGACCGCCTCCAAATTAAGACCTACTGTCCCTATTAGTTAATTTATCAGCTCATGACTGGAGGCGATTGTTGCACTGATAATGGGGGGTGGGGGGAGGTTGGTGTTATGTTACGGTTTTCTTGACCATGGGAATCTCTCGGAGCGTGTATCTGCCCAAAATGTTTTTCTGGGAAATTGACAGCGGAGATGTTATGACAAGCTTGCGGTATGCGACGCCCGAGCCAAGTGATGTAGACTGTTGATGATGTCATAACTTCTACAAAGATGATTAGTTTAAATTTTATTTTTTATATGTCCGGTTTTTAGATGATCGTATTTAAAAAAAAGTGTTGTTACCAGGATGTTTGTTTGTCTGTATTGTGCCTATTAAGTGTGTGTGTGTGTGTGTATGTGATGTAGATTGTTGATGATGTAATAACTTCTACAAAGATTATTAGTTTAAATTTTGTTTTTTATATGTCCGGTTTTTAGATGATCGTATTAAAAAAAAAGTGTTCAGGATGTAGAACTAAGGCTTAACTGTCAGAACTAAGGTTTTAGATGACTGTCTCAAGCTGCCGCAATATATATATATTTGTGTTTGTTTTTGAGTGGCGATGAGTGTGTTTGTGTTATCCTATTAGCATACTCTTGGTATTATGTCGATCACAATGTCGATGCGATTTGATTAAAACTTTGCACAAAAGTCGATTTTTGTGATAGCTTGGACAATTTTGTTAACAATATCCTTTCAGCAGATTTATAGTGGTTAAATATTAAAATATCATACATTTTTCTTTAAAAAAATATTTTACCTTTGTTATCTTTGTTTAAACATGAATATATTGGCATTATAATTTAAATGCATTACGAACAATAATAAATTATTACTTATGCAAAGGTTAACGCTGATTGTAATGATTCTGAAAAATTATTCCCAACATAAAAATATTACTGTAATACTGTTCAGAAATTCGTTCAATCACGTAAGTGAAACAACTTCGAACCACGATTATTTTAATCTATTAAAGCTTTGAAAATCGAGATCTTTTAAAAAACATCTGATTTGTTATCCACCCATTTGTTGGTCGTGCACGCCAGACACAGACACTGGATGGAGACATTGCCGGCAAAGCGCCACCTTTGACCTTGCATTGAGTCGTCTCTGGGTTTATTGTTCGCAGAAACACTTCAAATATTGGACCAAATCACGTCCGGACATTCGGTTATGATTTATGCCCATCGGGCATCGCATAAACCCGCAGTATGTGTATTGCTAGACGGAGGTCTTCATCTTGGGCCATCTGCTTGCTGCGTGCAATCCCCCGTGTCGTCCGTCTTCAGTTAGATCCTGAAAGTTTTTAATTTAATTAAAAATTTCATATTCAGAATTATTTTAATAATCTTAATACTAGTTGGCCGTGCGACCTTTGGCAGTTAATGAAAAAAAGAAACCAATAGGCCTAATATACAACAATGTACAGCAAGAATTTCTTAGTTATTTTAAAGCAATGTCATTCGTTATGTTTTACAACAACTAAGGCCTTACATTTTCTACTTTCGTATTTGAAACAATAACCTATAAAATTTAACCGAATTCTAACACTGCTCCTTATTGAAATATTTACAAATGTAAACTATTATAAATGGATTACAGTAGTTTATAACCGAATTATATAATTATATATATATATATATATATATATATATATATATATATATATATATATATATATATAAACACAAAATATGGCAAGATAAACAGAGTCAAGCACTTCAAATATCTGGGAGAAATTCTTGAACCCACAGGTGGCGAGAAGGCTGCGTAAAAGTTTCGGCTACTAAGAATGAAGAGGGCTCTTGGTATAACGCGTGATATCTACAATAAGAGATGTATGTCGACGCACACAAAAATCAGACACTACAACACAGTCATAAAACCGGAGGTATTATATGCAAGCGAGACGCTAGCACTCCACACAAAAGCTAACATGGAGGGTATTTTGAAGGAAGAACGCAAAATCTTGAGGAAGATCCTTGGTCCGAGATTAACAGAAGATGGATACAGGTTGCACTCCCGGAAGACCACAGAGAAGATATCGAACCTGGCAGCAGATATCAGAAGAAGGAGGCCTCGGTTCTATGGACACATCAGTAGACTCCCAACAACGAGACTTGCCAACAGAATCCTTAAGTATATACAAGGTATATATAGTATATACAAAAGTATATACAAAGTCTAAAGTATATACTATCAACAACGTCGTGGATACAAGGTATCAACAACGTCGTGGATAGAATAGACCTACATGACGCAGGAATAGACTCAACAGATGTTGAAGATAGACTCGCATACAGGAGAAAGATGCTCGGTTGGAAGGTCCCAGAGAATGAAATCCCAAAGAGAGCAGGGGTAAAATGGACGGAGGAGCGGAAGAGGATCCATGGGGACAGGATGAGGGAGATGTGGAGGATTAGAAGGAACAAGACATGAGTCGGAGTGCTTTGCGTCATCCAACAGGGTCTATAATAATAATAATAATAAATAATATATATATATATATATATATATATATATATATATATATATATATATACACCTATTAGGCTACAGTATTTCCTGATTTACTAAAGGCAGAGTCTTTTATTAATAACATTTACGTATTAGTGGTATTTTCTAGTTGGCTTAGATTGTCTTAACGATCCTACTTTTAAATAGATTCAGTCAGCCATTTTTTTAAGTCATAGATACAGTAATAATTTTAATATTACTTTCAACAATGTTTTTTTAGCGATCAGCTGTTTTGGTGCACACACAATTATTTCACCTATGCCTGCACTATGCTGCACTCTCACGGGGACACTTTACACTGCTCCTGGAAGATTGTTTACAGACTTTTTATCGGTTTCAACTTGGTTTTATTTTATCGTAAAGCCTTAAAATGGAAAAGTAGGCACGAGAGGATATGTAGTTTTAATAACTCAGGTCTTTATTTTTGGTACAATGCTTACCGTAATAATATATGTTGATAATAATGACAAAATCGATCTTGAGGTATTGATTTAGTCATCTGTTTTCAGGTCGCCTGAGACAAAAAAGTTGTTTTTACTTGCATGTCTGTCTGCGCCATTGCTGAAGACTGAATTTTCGTATAAAAAGTAATCACTTTTTTAAAAAAAGCTTAAGAATAATCGCTAAGGACGAAACTGATGGATATGAAATGAGAAGTAAAACGTGAAATCAATGCTTCCAAGCGTACAATAATGCATAAAGTAAAATAATGATTTATGATGTGCCAAGGGAGGCAACAATGGAAGCACATGCAGTAAGAAATAAGAAGCAACGAGAGAGACTTGTCTACACATGTACAATATTACATATACAACATTTCGGTGTCAACGAGGCTTAAGAATATGCCAATAGATGTAACAATGGAAACATGCAGTAAAGAAAAAACGAAACGAGAGAGATATGCATCTACGCGTACAATGTTGCATAAACAAAACCACGGTGTAAACGAATTTTTACACTGTTGTCTTTCTTAAGAACGTACCAAGAGAGACAACAATTAATGTGTTTCAACACATGCAGTAAAGAAAGACTGAAAGCGAGATACATGCATCAATACGCACAATGTTGCATAAACAAAACCACGTTGTAAACAAGGCTTAAGAACGTACCAAGAAAGGCAACAATTGAAACACATGTAGTAAAGAAAGACTCAAAGCGAGAGACATGCATCCACGCGTACAATGTTGCATAAACAAAACCATGGTGTAAACGAGGCTTAATAACGTACCAAGAGAGGCAACAATGAAAACACATGCAGTAACGAAAGTCACAAAGCGAGAGACATGCATCCACGCGTACAATGTTGCATAAACAAAACCACGGTGTAAACGAGGTTTAACAACGTACCAAGAGAGGCAACAATTGAAAAACATGCAGTAAAGAAAGACTCAAAGCGAGAGATATGCATCCACGCGTACAATGTTGCATAAACAAAACCACGGTGTAAACGAGGCTTAAGAACGTACCAAGAGAGACAACAATTGAAACACATGCAGTAAAGAAAGACTCAAAGCGAGAGACATGCATACACGCGTACAATGTTGCATAAACAAAACCACGGTGTAAACGAGGCTTAAGAACGTACCAAGAGAGACAACAATTGAAACACATGCAGTAAAGAAAGACTCAAAGCGAGAGACATGCATCCACGCGTACAATGTTGCATAAACAAAACCACGGTGTAAACGAATTTTTACACTGTTGTCTTTCTTAAGAACGTACCAAGAGAGACAACAATTAATGTGTTTCAACACATGCAGTAAAGAAAGACTGAAAGCGAGATACATGCATCCATGCGCACAATGTTGCATAAACAAAACCACGTTGTAAACAAGGCTTAAGAACGTACCAAGAAAGGCAACAATTGAAACACATGTAGTAAAGAAAGACTCAAAGCGAGAGACATGCATCCACGCGTACAATGTTGCATAAACAAAACCATGGTGTAAACGAGGCTTAATAACGTACCAAGAGAGGCAACAATGAAAACACATGCAGTAACGAAAGTCACAAAGCGAGAGACATGCATCCACGCGTACAATGTTGCATAAACAAAACCACGGTGTAAACGAGGCTTAAGAACGTACCAAGAGAGACAACAATTGAAACACATGCAGTAAAGAAAGACTCAAAGCGAGATACATGCATCCACGCTACAATGCTGCATAAACAAAACCACGGTGTAAACAAGGCTTAAGAACGTATCAAGAGAGGCAACAATGAAAACACATGCAGTAAAGAAAGTCACAAAGCGAGAGACATGCATCCACGCGTACAATGTTGCATAAACAAAACCACGGTGTAAACGAGGCTTAAGAACGTACCAAGAGAGACAACAATTGAAACACATGCAGTAAAGAAAGACTCAAAGCGAGAGACATGCATCCACGCGTACAATGTTGCATAAACAAAACCACGGTGTAAACGAGGCTTAAGAACGTACCAAGAGAGGCAACAATTGAAACACATGCAGTAAAGAAAGACTCAAAGCGAGAGACATGCATCCACGCGTACAATGTTGCATAAACAAAACCACGGTGTAAACGAGGCTTAAGAACGTACCAAGAGAGACAACAATTGAAACACATGCAGTAAAGAAAGACTCAAAGCGAGAGACATGCATACACGCGTACAATGTTGCATAAACAAAACCACGGTGTAAACGAGGCTTAAGAACATACCAAGAGAGACAACAATTGAAACACATGCAGTAAAGAAAGACTCAAAGCGAGAGACATGCACACACGCGTACAATGTTGCATAAACAAAACCACGGTGTAAACGTGGCTTAAGAGCATACCAAGAGAGGCAACAATTGAAACACATGCAGTAAAGAAAGTCACAAAACGAGAGACATGCATCCACGCGTACAATGTTGCATAAACAAAACCACGGTGTAAACGAGGCTTAAGAACGTACCAAGAGAGACAACAATTGAAACACATGCAGTAAAGAAAGACTCAAAGCGAGAGACATGCATCCACGCGTACAATGTTGCATAAACAAAACCACGGTGTAAACGAGGCTTAAGAATGTGGTACAAGTTTACAAGGCAGAGTGCAAGTTTAGATGACGTAGGCTAGGTCGAGAAAGACAGAATTAGTTTTATTTACAGCGGAATAAAAGTATTAGAGCCCAAGTTATCTACCGAGACCTAGCCTTTACTGGGCCCATAAAGCAGGTAAGTTGGACGGACCCCAGGTCTAATCAAGATGTCCCCTCGTGTTCCTCCTCACCACTTCATTGGCTAATAAACCCTTGTTTTATTTTTATTTATCAACTCACTACGTAACCAATCTTTAACATACTGATTTATTATAGTGTTATTTTGCATTTCACTTTGTAGCCTTTTAAAAACATTTCTATTGAATATGCTTTAAGTAAGTGCTTTTTAGCAATCTTACGTTTCAAAATGGATGACTTTATTCTGCAGTTTGTTCAAAGCGTTCTAGTTCTTATTATAATTTTTTATATAACAAGATTATAACATTTTATACTGTTGCATACAGTTATAGGATAAATGATGCCTACCACTTTTTGGTATATTAATATCCGTTTTTAAAGGGATCATTAATGCTAAAGGTGGAGGAAGAGAAATAAATTTCACAAAAAATGGAGGTCTTAAACACTGAAACAATGCAAGATGTGTAGTTTGCCATCCATAAATACTCCATAAATACTGATTGAAGTACAATGAAGAAATTTGATTTATTTCGAATCTAATATTAACGAATTGCTACTAGAAATAGAGCTATAGAGCGGCCGTCATTGTATGACATGAACTTTGCACCCTCAACTATAAACAAAACCGTTTATATTCTGTGTTAGTAAGTTACTCCAGCGTTTTATTTTAATTCCAAAGAGGCAGAAAAACCTATTCTTGTAATAGTTTAGATAAGTTAAAATGTTCGCTCATGTTATGTTTTTAAATGGAACTTTTTGTAAATTAGCTTCCATCACATCAACGAAACATTTCCGTGCCTCAATTAGCAAATTAAAAAAATTAGAATTATCTTTCTGTTTAAAGGAAGCTAATTCACACATTTTACGTTTGTCTAACTCGTCACTCATTCACCGTTAGCGTATCAAACTGGAGGAAACGCTCATAAAGTAATCGGTAGGATAGCCTCCAGTACACTAGAACTCGGACCTGTACGTAGGTTCGAATCTAGTTACTACCGTTAGTTTTTTGTGTTTCGTTCATCCTCAGTTTTCATTATTCTGTCATAAAGTAAAGATGTCCAACTTACAAAAATAAAATTTATATCAGTCTGATTTCTTCTGAATCTTTAATTGTCTACGTCCGCACACGAACTTCGAACGAGTAAAATCGCCATTACAGTTGTGCTGTAATAAGCAACGCCATAAACCTACAGCACGCGGAGTTTGTCATCCAAGTAAATATATTAGATCAAGGGTCACCCCGTGTTGGCATAACAGCTGGTCTGGTCCCATTTACTGTAATATACTGATGGCAGATAAATCTATAGTTTAGCTTCTAGTGATCGCGGTGAAATATTGCAAATATTGCGTGCGCACGCACTACCTGTACAGGATGTCCAGTAAGTTGGCTGTTAAAAATATTAAAATTCTTCTACGAAGAATAACAATTTTTATTAGTGAATTTCATTTAAAAATGAGCTAATAGAAGGATTCCAAATCACAAAACCTTTGCTTCAGTTTTCCATTTTTTAAGACGGGGAGTATGTTTACAAAATTTATGGTTTATAGGCCTTGTAATTTTTGTAACAATTTTTGGACAATTTTTCAACCAAATATACATATATGTTTTTATATTAAAATATTAAACCAAATATTTTAATTTATTATACCAAATATTATTATTATTAGCCTATTATTATTATTATTATTATTATTATTATTATTATGGTTATTTTCAATTATTTTTATGGTAATATTATACCATATATAAAACATATAAAAATATGTTCATTCAGCAACTGTTTATTTCAACAACTAAGTTTTTCCTACATTTTTAGTTCACGACAATTCTGTTCCCACAAAAAAATTATCACTAAATGTCCAATTAAAGGAACATCCATTTAATTTCCAGTTACGTAAAGTATTTAAACTTTGTTAAATTTTATAACTGTTTCATGGCTGGTAAAATGGCCGTCTGACGAACAGCTGATAATTTTCAGGTTATTTTTACTATTGTTTTGAAGGTTATGTGTTTTGTTTACATTTGTTTTTTATTGTTTCTAGTAACAGGCCTACTGTTACTATTTTTGTATTTTAAAATAAAATAATCAGAAACTATAAAACAATAAAGCATTTGCATTGCGCAAAAATTAATGGATATTTAAAAATAAGTTTAACAAAATTGATACTACAACACTATACAAAAAAATAAGAACTTTAACGGTTATAAAACATAACCTCTAAAAATATATTTAAACATTGTTTAATGAGTTGTATGTGTCAATTACTTTAACATGCTTATGACAGTCCTTTAAATTTTATAGACGTTCCAGTAACACAACATTTAAATATAGATTTTAAAGTGATTTTTTAAAAAAGTGTTTCCTCAAAACAATTCTATATTTAATAAGGCTTTAAAATGACTTTAAATATTAAGTTTTTTTAAATTAACATTCTTGCAACCGGGCATGAATCTAATAAATCGAAATAGTCTCTCCTCCTTACATGTACAAAACTTCAAAATAACATTTTAATATTTTCGTGATGTTTATTGAATGTCTCTTTGGCTTGTAACTGACTAAAAGTAGTGCTATGTCTTTAATTATTTCGATAGGTCTATAAAGTGTTACAGAACCATTCTGGGAAACCCAATTTAAAAAGCCTAACATCGCTTGGAACTACTTTTCTGGCTGATTTTTGTAAATTTACGTCACTAAATCAACCTGAAACACTTATAATTATCATATCATTGAAACTGGAGTTGTGAAAAATAGCTGTTATTAAATATCAGCTGTTTAGTGAAGACAATTTGTGAAAATATTTTTAGTAAAAGGTGATTCGTAACCGCCACTGCTTCCTTAAGCGATCGCATTGCAAGCGCCTTTGTATTTTGTGCATAGGTTCTGAACACTTTTATAAAACAAAATTCAATTTCCCTTGTTTTCCGCCCAAAACGGTGTTCACAACTGAATAATAATTTCGATGCATATTTTTTTGATTGGCGAGAATACGGTAAAGATGAATGCTCATTAGGCCGGTGAAATTCGAGGTTGGTGACGTCACTGGGGGGGGGCGTGGGTGTTGCCGTCTTCACCTTTGACCCGGTACCGCGTGATACGACCACATCTGTTCTCACACACTCGATTCTTATTCCGAATTAAGTTGGAAATTTCAGCCCGGTACAGTCTGCACAACAACTTGTCACCCAGGAACGCCATTCATTAGTTCAGGCGGAGCACTTATCCGGACTGCCCCGACGGTCAAAACATTTCAAACGCGTGTTCCTGTCGATTTTTAAAAATACCGGTGCCGAATTGTCCTTACTGTCAGTCCCGGTAAATTAAACTTTCCGTACAATCTTTGCCATTCAGACCTAATATGGTTTTAGCATAGCTTATAATATGTCTTCATTCTTTCTGTCATTCGCCTAGTCTATTGTTGTTCCTGATGACCTCCTCCATAACCCGGTCATGCCATCCAATTGTTAATCTCCGTTTGACTTTGCACCTATTCAATTAATTAAACTTTATTAAAAATTGTTTACAATTATAAAAATATTGTAGTTTTAATGAAAACTGCTAAATCTCTAAAAACAAACAAGAAACTGGAACGAATAAAAAAAACTTTGTAAAAGTTAAGTAATGAATGAGTAACCGACGTCCCCTCTTAGTCCAGAGTTGCTTCGGGAAATTTATCTGCAGAAATGTAGGAAAACGTAGGAGGAGATTTAAAAACGCACTTTATTTATAATGTTAAAAATAGTAAAGTATTTAAAAAGTGTATATGAATTTCAAAGATTTGGTTATGTTGTAGCCTACTGACTGTACAAGACGTATTTAATAAGCGAAACTGTTAGGGATTTCACTTTCTGAATTATGGAGGGTAGTACTCAGAATATTAATGATTGATTATATAAAATCTTTACGCCAATTAAAGCGGTAGTTTTAAAAATGACACTTAACTTCTTCTCCTTTAAATATTTCTCTTCCTAATAACATTTATTAAAAATTTCTTCAATTAGGCTATTAATTGGAAAATATTCCACAGCGCTAGAAAGTGTAAGGTGCTTCAAACAATATACTTAACTATATCGCTAAAATATCCCCTATGGTTAGAAACTTCCCCTCCTCGTGAAATCTGGGTGAAATCTGGTTGACTACATCGCTAAAATATCCCATATCGTTAGAAATTTTCCCCCGCCAAGCAAGTCTGGTTGATTATATCGCTTAAATATCCCAAACTAATAGAACTTTTCCTTCCAACAAACAAATCTAATTCACTACATCGCTGGAATTTATCCCAATCGCTAGAACTTTTTCTCTTCCACCAAACAACTTTGATTATATCGCTTAAATATTCTATATCGCTTTTCTCTCTACCAAACAACTCTGTTTAACTATATCGCTTAAATATTATACATCGCTTTTCTCTCTACCAAACAACTCTGTTTAAATATATCGCTTAAATATTCTACATCGCTTTTCTCTCTACCAAACAACTCTGTATATCTACATCGCTTTTCTCTCTACTAAACAACTCTGTTTGATTATATCGCTCAAATATTCCTAATTGCTAGAACTTTTCTCTCTACCAAACAACTATGTTTGATTATATCGCTTAAATATTCCACATAACTATAAATTGTCCCTCCATCAAACAACGCTCGTTGACTGTATCGATAAAATACCCCACAGTGCTAAAACATTTCCCTCTGCTAAGCAACACTGAACTATATCGCTAAAATATCCTTCTTCACTAGAAAGTGTCCCTTCTTCAAGCCCTCTGGTTGACTATATCGCTAAAATAACCCACATCCCTAAAAATTTTCCCTCCGCTACGCAACTACGGTTAACTATATCTCTAGAATATCCCACTCGCTAGAATATTCCACTCACTAGAAAATTTCCCTCCGCTAACCAACTCTGGATAAGTATATCTTTAAAATATCCCTCATAGATGCCTATGGGAGACAATATCCCTTTGTCAAGCAATTCCAGTTGACTCTGTCGCTAAAATATCCCGTCTAGCTGGAAAGCTCCCTCGGCCAACTACGTCGCAACAGTCAATTATTACCGCCTGGACCAAAAACTATTTAATAACACACTTCGCTACCGACTGTACCACGTCCCTGTGCCGCGTCACAAATAAAATAACAGTGAATCAGTTTCAAATTGCGCGAAACAATGATGTTCAGCAGCACTTAATCTATTTCCTGTTCCTTTTGGTTCTAAGAACATCCGGTTTAACGATTCATTAAAGCAGCAAAAAAACTGGTTAAGCCCCTACCCAGTGGTTTCAGAGGCCTCATCGATGTGGCCCTCCCCCATTTCAAAGTGAAAGAAACACTGCGTAAAACTTCTCGCTTCTAAATTTAAACTTATTTTTTATTTTAAATTAAAGTTAAATAAGTCAGTAAGTAAATTAATTAATTAAAATTAATTAATTAAAATTAATTAATTAAAATTAATTAATTAAAATTAATTAAATAATTAAATTAATTCACACTTTAAATTTAAGAAGTGAGCGGGAATGTGGCCACAAAAAGTTTGTTGCAACGTTCGTATTCGACAGATGTACTCCAGAATAAACTTTCTCACGTAATTTTTTTTTTTAATATTGGGTTCGGAAGCAATCAATAAAAAACCGGAAAGTAGATTTTCTTCCAAACTATTAAAAAGCTCCAAACCCGAATATAAGTGTTATATTTAAGGAGAAATAAATCAAACACTTTTTTTAGTAACTGAAAATAAATGAAAATTAAAAAAACTTACCAAAATTAATTAAGGGGTTTTAACATAGATTTTAGTTTTCTCAAATGTTCATAAACTTGCATTCAGTGATTAGGTTTAATGTGGATACTTTACAATTTACGATAGAAAGCTAAAAAAACTTTTCCGTTGTCCATTTTCTATTAGGCTATTTTCAAAAGCAGCTCATAAAACATACTTTTCGAACAAATACGTTTTCAATTTTTAGATGGTTAAAGGCTACGTTTAGAAAATCAATTCTGTGCAGAACGTGACGCAAGGAAGCGGAGAGACAACAGGCCGTGTTTGAGGAAGGCATAAAGTGAAGAGAGCAGATAACGCCGAACGAAGCAAGCAGGTAGTACAGGCTACGGCAGCCGCCCACGCGAACTTAGCTGCTTTCAAATTCTTCTGTCCGCACCATAAACTTGATCACTTGAACACGGGCTGGCTCGTTTTGGCAGAACAACGCTTTGTGTTAACTTCAGGTTGACTCTCAATGTCATCGAAATAGGTCACGTGATAGTGGATAAAATGCGTACAAAAGAAAGAGAGAAATGAATGGAGAATGTACAACTTGTATTCTTTTCCGCCTATTTTTGTTCAATTCATTCATTATTGGAAAATATTTACTACCATTTATTAACTGTCACGAAAATATAAAATCCACAACAAACTAATAAATACAGCAAGTCATGTTGCTAACTTGAAGGAGGCAAATTTCCAAAAATCAATAGTACAACAACACAGAAACTGACAATATTTTTTTTAAATTTTACCGTAGCAATCAGCGTTAAAATCTGCATACATTAAAATTTTATATTATTTCACCGCGCTAGTGTAATCAGACTATAAAACCGGGAAAGATGAAAACATTATTAATGTTTTAAGATTTTGAACAACTGCCATTTTGAAACGGTTTAACGAATTTCACTGTACAATAAACGTGTTCAAACTGTTATTAAAATAAAAATTTTGTAGCAAGTTTTAATCAAATCAGAGAAAATTTGAGAACGCTAAAATCAAGTCGGTCTTAGCAAATTTAAAAATAAAATAAAAGGTCTAGCAGGTTAAGATGATCAAAAGTGCCCCCAAACCTTTTACGAAAAAAAAAATACCCACTTGTAGAGGATCAAAAACTGTCACTATCCTGAAATTTTCAGCCCCCTAGAGTCAAACATAACCTCAAAAAAAATATAAACGTGATTTTCAGTATTTTTGCGATATCTCGGCTTCTAATAATGCTAGAAACTTCTTTTTTTTTCATTTTGTAGGTTTTTGAAAGACCTACAAGTTATTATTTTTTTCAAATGTTTTGGCGGGAAATTCAAATTTTTATGAGCGTTTGAAAATTTAAAAAATTCACAGTAATTCGAGGTTTTGGGGTGGTATCACGAAATAATTTTTTTTATATTTTCTACTTAAAGTAATATTTTTGTGAATTTTTCAGATTTTTCGAGTTGGGGAACATAGTAAAAACGCCAAAAACCATCAAAACCCATATTTTCAGCTATTTTCCGGTTTTATCCATCTATAAAACATTACAAGTCATACCGATGTCATTTTTTTTACTTTTTTTACAATTTTTCAGATGTATTTCTACAGCACTAACTGTCAAAACCCATCAAAAAATATAAAATATAGAATCATTTACAATTTTTTCGGGTAAAAAACTATATTTATACATTTTTTCCACTGTTTTCAGGCTCGAAAGATTGTTCGAAAATTACGTTAGCCATTGGAAAAGTCCCTTCTATCTTTATTTCTGTAAAATATTTGCATATTTAAAAAGGTAAGCGATTTTATCTCTCTTTTCGATATTATTGGTGCTAGAATTATAAAAATGAAAGAAAAAAAACTAAAAAACTTCAGATAAATAGCAAAAAATTTATTTTAATCATCCTCATCGCTATCATCCATAATAGTTGTAACAATGTCCGTTTTTTGAAAGATTTTAGTTAAATGCTCTGCTGGTCTTATTATTTTTGAAAGATATCTTCCATGGGAGAGGTAATGCTCGTATACTACTGCAGCAACATGCGAACAACAGCCAATTGTTCTCAAGCCATTTGCGCATTCGCAGCAGTATCGCAAAATTCCTCCGTATCCTATTGAGTTGGATTGGTAATGAATATAGCAATTGTATGTTTTTTTACTGATATGCCGTGATTGTACTTTTACTTTTATGATATTACTAGTTTCTTTCAAGTATTCTAATTTCAACGTTTCATTTTCACCCATAATCTCAGCAAGGTAGGAAATGGCAGCTAGATAGAAAAAATTGTAATCTAAGAAACACCTATAGAATTCGATGTTGTAATACATTACATTAAATATATTTTTATTGGCTTTTAACGTTAGTTATAGAGCCATCGATGTTCTAATAGGTGCCTATCGTTTGTAGCTGCCATCTAGTGCACAGTGTGTGTACACTCATAGGTAAACGATTCTATGTAGTATCGAATTTCGATTATTTTAACCTGCCTGTACAAACCTAACCGCAGTCGAAGATTTTTGAACTGGGCCGTTCGTCGTTTGGTTTTTTGGTTTCTATGTTTGTTTGTTACGCAGTTTTCACCAAACGCATTCATTGTTTTGAAATTTGGTACGAAGGTATCTTGTATAAAGCCCGAAAGACTTGTAAGATTTTTTCCTATTCGTTTCCGTTTCAAGATGGCGGCCTATGATTTACAGAAACGATTGTACAGAGCGTTAAAAGTTTAGTCAGCCGCCTCGGTGGCCTAGTTGATAGCGTACTAGGCTTTTATCCCGAGGACCCGAGTTTGATTCCCGGCCAGGCTTGGCATTTTCATACGCTATAAATCATTCCATCGTCTGTATTAGCCCAAGTGTGCACAATAGTCGGACGTTAAAAAAAAAATAATTAAAAGTTTAGTCAAACGCATTGATCAATTGCTTTAAAATTCGATCCGAAGGTACCTTGTATAAAACCCAAATGACTCACTAACTTTTGAATTGTCAAGCAGTCGAAGCATTTCAACATTCTGGTGTTGATGGAGTGCGAAACTCACGTTTTTGCTAGCTTTTGTATTTCAACATTTAGTGGTTTAATCTTCAAGTCCCTGTGAGTGGGATCATTACTGATAAACCAAGGACCTTTCACTGTAGCTTTTAGTAATTAATATTTTATTAGACTTTTTGGTGCAACACAAAGTTGTAGGCTATACCATATAACCATACTGGTTTTATAATTTGCTTGTACCATAAGGCAACCGTTTATCTACTGAAAATTCTGACCTTTTTCCAGTCAGCCATGCATTTTTTTTCAGCGGATGCCTAGCTGTTCCGGTTTTTTAACGTGTTCCTTCCAGCGTACATTGTAGTCAAGGATCATACCAAGATATTTTGCACTGTTAGCATGGATCACTGTTATTCACGATAGTGTGAGTTGTATTTAGTAACGTGGAACCAATCACCATCCAGTATTGCACTGTTAGCATGGATCACTGTTATTCACGATAGTGTGAGTTGTATTTAGTAACGTGGAACCAATCACCATCCAGTATTGCACTGTTAGCATGGATCACTGTTATTCACGATAGTGTGAGTTGTATTTAGTAACGTGGAACCAATCACCATCCAGTATTGCACTGTTAGCATGGATCACTGTTATTCACGATAGTGTGAGTTGTATTTAGTAACGTGGAACCAATCACCATCCAGTATTGCACTGTTAGCATGGATCACTGTTATTCACGATAGTGTGAGTTGTATTTAGTAACGTGGAACCAATCACCATCCAGTATTGCACTGTTAGCATGGATCACTGTTATTCACGATAGTGTGAGTTGTATTTAGTAACGTGGAACCAATCACCATCCAGTATTGCACTGTTAGCATGGATCACTGTTATTCACGATAGTGTGAGTTGTATTTAGTAACGTGGAACCAATCACCATCCAGTATTGCACTGTTAGCATGGATCACTGTTATTCACGATAGTGTGAGTTGTATTTAGTAACGTGGAACCAATCACCATCCAGTATTGCACTGTTAGCATGGATCACTGTTATTCACGATAGTGTGAGTTGTATTTAGTAACGTGGAACCAATCACCATCCAGTATTGCACTGTTAGCATGGATCACTGTTATTCACGATAGTGTGAGTTGTATTTAGTAACGTGGAACCAATCACCATCCAGTATTGCACTGTTAGCATGGATCACTGTTATTCACGATAGTGTGAGTTGTATTTAGTAACGTGGAACCAATCACCATCCAGTATTGCACTGTTAGCATGGATCACTGTTATTCACGATAGTGTGAGTTGTATTTAGTAACGTGGAACCAATCACCATCCAGTATTGCACTGTTAGCATGGATCACTGTTATTCACGATAGTGTGAGTTGTATTTAGTAACGTGGAACCAATCACCATCCAGTATTGCACTGTTAGCATGGATCACTGTTATTCACGATAGTGTGAGTTGTATTTAGTAACGTCGAACCAATCACCATCCAGTATTGCACTGTTAGCATGGATCACTGTTATTCACGATAGTGTGAGTTGTATTTAGTAACGTGGAACCAATCACCATCCAGTATTGCACTGTTAGCATGGATCACTGTTATTCACGATAGTGTGAGTTGTATTTAGTAACGTGGAACCAATCACCATCCAGTATTTGTTTGTTTTTACCATGCCTTGCAGGACATGTATGCACGATCCTTTACAGTGCTGATCTACCTTACTCAAGTATAAATGCAAATCTTCCATGAAGACAAGTGTAGCATGAGTTGACAGCGCAGGTCCTTGTCTCCGTCACCACGCCTGATGACTTATTCCCCTCCCCCTGCCCAGAACACGGTGTGTTTTTGTTTCTGGAGGAAATTAATTGCATCCTTTAGCCGGACCCACCCACGCGTCGTTCGCTGCGCACATCTTAGCCCGCATTATCTCTAAGTAATTGTATAAACTTGAGTGTTTTTATATGGGCAGGACTCGACTCACACGAAGACCCGTGCGCTCGAACAGGCACTGATTTTATTGTTGTGGGGGGAGTGGACGAAATCAAAAGTGACGTAGATAAATTCTGTTTACTTTCTCATTATAGGAATGTAAAGAAAGTTTAGATGAACGTGAAATACAAGCGATCTTGAGATTTAAGTCACAAAATGTTCTAAAATTACATTTTTCAATATCGGTTATAACATTTTTGATCAAATTTTGCTCAATTGAATTGATGACCGTAAATATTAAAACAAAATTAATAGGCCACTGTATTCTCTAAAAGTTGGTAAAAATTTATAAAAAAAAGTAAAATTGCATGATTTTGGAAAATCAATTCATCAATTTTTTTCATTTTATTTTATAATTTATTTAAGAAACCGTAATTTTATTTTATTTCAAATGCACTGACTTGTATCAACCTAATTTAGTATTTTTTCCAATACTCCAGTTTTTTGTATGAAAGATCAGGTAAAAAAACTATAGCACTAACTACAATCTGGTTTTTGTGGCTTGTTATTGTCGAAATAACCGAATGTAAGAAAGCTTACTGCACACGTTTTACATTCCGTTATTTCGTTAAATTTATCAGAAAATCAAATTTTACTCAAACTTTGGTCTTACATGTTAACTCAAAACTTAAGTTACAACCTGAAGAACCGATTTTGTTTTTTTGACAATTATAGAACAGATTTTTCTGTTTTTTCTGTTTTTCTTTTGGGGATGGAGGAGAAAACATTGAATCACCTAAAAATATGTTTTGGTATTTATAGACTAATTTGGGTAAACCGTGATCAACATCGTCAGTACAATTTTTGAGAAAATCATATTTTTAAGCTGTTTTCACAAAAAAGGATTTTACTTTTAAAAATTAAATTATGCTTCTGACATATACGCAAAGCAGATCTACATTCCAAATACAATCGAAATACAATTGTTTAGTTAGTCTCACAGGCATACAGATATCCATCAAAAAACTACTTATTTTACTGGGGTCCTGAAAGTGTGTTCTTTAAAGTCTCAAAAACTATTTTTTTTACTCTGAGGACCTGAAAGTGAGTTATTCATAGTCTCAAAAACTACTTATTAGACTCTGGGGTCCTGAAAGTGTGTTCTTCATAGTCTCAAAAACTACCTATTTGATTCTGGGAACCTAAATTGTGTTCTTCATAGTCTCAAAAACTACTTATTTGATTCTGGGGTCCTGAAAGTGTGTTCTTCATAGTCTCAAAAATTACTTATTTGATTCTGGGGAACTGAAAGTGTGCTCTTTATAGTCTCAAAAACTACTTATTAGTCTCTCGGATCCTGAAAGTGTGTTCTTAGTCTCAAAAACCACTTATTTGACTCTCAGAATCTGAAAGTGTGTTCTGTAAAGTCTCAAAAGCTACATTTTTGACTATGAAGACCTGGAAGTTTGTTTTGTAAAGTCTCAAGTCTCAAAAAAGTAACTTTTTTGGGAAGCTTTTAACTTGAATTTCATCAGAGCTTAGGCTATTTCTTTTCTTTTTTTGTAAAATACAAAAATATCCGGATATAAAAATATTCCTTTATTTAGCCTACTTTTATCACATGAGCTAAAAGTATAATCGGTTATTTATTTAGGTTACAACAAATGTAGATTTTATAATGAAAAATGAAGTTAAAAAACATTACGACTTACGGAGAAATAAATTCTGTCCGAACATGTAAATAGCGCCATTATAACGATACCGGATTAGTTTTGTACGTATAAAACAAAGTAGGTTATCGCAGACAAGAAACAAAGTAGTAAAAGGGAGTAAAGCGAAGGAAGAGGTTATCAGAAGGGATGGGAAGAGAATGCGACAGTGGGTGTCAAGATAAAACAATTAAACCAGCGCTGGGTGGTCGCTACACTAGCGCTATCTTTAATTGCCTTATAAAACTAACACCATACGTAGGCGGCTATATTGAACTAGGCCTATCCGATCCGCACAAATAACCGTTTTACGATATAGCCGGTACCTAAATATATTCTATGTAAATTTTACATAAAGCGACAGCACGGTGATATTTAATAGTAGGAGTGTAAGTTTTATAAGGTTAGAAAACGTTCATGAATATTAATAAACGGAGGAACAATGGCGGCCATTATATTGTACGGTTAAATAATTCAATGCATGTGCCCGATGCGGTCGTCGGGTCGTTTGCATTGTGCTCCGGTCAGGCGGTATTAAAATTCTTACTTAATGTGTCCCGGTTTTTTTTTTTTGGTTTTTAATGAAAATAAACGCAGCACAAAAAAAAAAAAAAACAACATAATTACATCACTTAAAAGAAAGTGGTAATATATGAATGTTTTTTGTTTTTGTTTTTTGTATTTTAGGTTTACCTTAAATTTATAAGTGAATTTTGATTATTAAAAACGGAAAGATATTGAAACGGTTGAACGGAATTTCGCTGGAAGACGAGTTTATCCAATCTACGTTATTAACAAAATGAAATTTTGTGCCAAGTTTGAATGGAATCGGGCCAAAATTGCCATACTGTACAGGCCCACGTTTACAACCCCTCAAAATGTGTTTTGAAGGCAGCGATCGCTATCCATAACATATCCAGGCTCTGGGTACCATGATAGTTCACCCCGCAGACTAGCTGCACCTATTGAGAGGATTTAGACGTCCCTCTCGCGGTATTGGAGTGTAGAACACACTTACACTTGCAACACTACATTTACGACTTTAACACTTTACACTCACACTTACATTTAGGGAGGCGATAATAGTCTCAAAGTGCTTTTCGTCTGAAAATTAAAAAAAACACCATGTAGCTCATTTTCTAATGGAAATTTGCTATTAAAGTATTACCAGGGGGTCCTTGCGAAATTTCGCACTATGAAAATTCTAAGTAAACACAGCCTTTTGAATTAGTATTTCATTTTTTTAAATGGATACAAACATGTTGTTGATTTAGTTACCATTGAAAAATCTACGTACAATTGTCCGTAAGTAAAGACGGCATTTGGTAAACACAATCTTGCTCTTTGAAGTGTTTGTACCTGTTACTTGTTATTATGATAACAAATGCAATTTTAATGGGTAACTGTCGTCTAGTTAAACTTTTCCACAAACAGTACGTTTTAGCGTAAAATAGTGTTGTTGTGTCAGAAGTCTGTTAAACAATCTTTCTAAAGGGTCCACAAACAGTACGTTTTAGCGTAAAATAGTGTTGTTGTGTCAGAAGTCTGTTAAACAATCTTTCTAAAGGGTCCACAAACAGTACGTTTTAGCGTAAAATAGTGTTGTTGTGTCAGAAGTCTGTTAAACAATCTTTCTAAAGGGTCCACAAACAGTACGTTTTAGCGTAAAATAGTGTTGTTGTGTCAGAAGTCTGTTAAACAATCTTTCTAAAGGGTCCACAAACAGTACGTTTTAGCGTAAAATAGTGTTGTTGTGTCAGAAGTCTGTTAAACAATCTTTCTAAAGGGTCCACAAACAGTACGTTTTAGCGTAAAATAGTGTTGTTGTGTCAGAAGTCTGTTAAACAATCTTTCTAAAGGGTCCACAAACAGTACGTTTTAGCGCAAAATAGTGTTGTTGTGTCTAAAGAAGTCTAGCGTTAAACAATCTTTCTAAAGGGTCCACAAACAGTACGTTTTAGCGTAAAATAGTGTTGTTGTGTCAGAAGTCTGTTAAACAATCTTTCTAAAGGGTCCACAAACAGTACGTTTTAGCGTAAAATAGTGTTGTTGTGTCAGAAGTCTGTTAAACAATCTTTCTAAAGGGTCCACAAACAGTACGTTTTAGCGTAAAATAGTGTTGTTGTGTCAGAAGTCTGTTAAACAATCTTTCTAAAGGGTCCACAAACAGTACGTTTTAGCGTAAAATAGTGTTGTTGTGTCAGAAGTCTGTTAAACAATCTTTCTAAAGGGTCCACAAACAGTACGTTTTAGCGTAAAATAGTGTTGTTGTGTCAGAAGTCTGTTAAACAATCTTTCTAAAGGGTCCACAAACAGTACGTTTTAGCGTAAAATAGTGTTGTTGTGTCAGAAGTCTGTTAAACAATCTTTCTAAAGGGTCCACAAACAGTACGTTTTAGCGTAAAATAGTGTTGTTGTGTCAGAAGTCTGTTAAACAATCTTTCTAAAGGGTCCACAAACAGTACGTTTTAGCGTAAAATAGTGTTGTTGTGTCAGAAGTCTGTTAAACAATCTTTTAAAGGGTCCACAAAATCGTTTTCTAAAAAAGTGTTGTTGGTCAGAAGTCTGTTAAACAAAACTAAAGGGTCCACAAACAGTACGTTTTAGCGTAAAATAGTGTTGTTGTGTCAGAAGTCTGTTAAACAATCTTTCTAAAGCGTCCACAAACAGTACGTTTTAGCGTAAAATAGTGTTGTGTCAGAAGTCTGTTAAACAATCTTTCTAAAAAGTCCACAAACAGTACGTTTTAGCGTAAAATAGTGTTGTTGTGTCAGAAGTCTGTTAAACAATCTTTCTAAAGGGTCCACAAACAGTACGTTTTAGCGCAAAATAGTGTTGTTGTGTCAGAAGTCTGTTAAACAATCTTTCTAAAAAGTCCACAAACAGTACGTTTTAGCGTAAAATAGTGTTGTTGTGTCAGAAGTCTGTTAAACAATCTTTCTAAAGGGTCCACAAACAGTACGTTTTAGCGTAAAATAGTGTTGTTGTGTCAGAAGTCTTTAAACAATCTTTCTAAAGGGTCCACAAACAGTACGTTTTAGCGTAAAATAGTGTTGTTGTGTCAGAAGTCTGTTAAACAATCTTTCTAAAGATACCTCATTTATGTTTGTACGAATAGTATGCTTACATGTTGAGAAAAAGGGATGTTGATTCGAAGAATAATATTAGTGATGGCCTATGAGTGAATGTTCATAGAGTACTGCAACGTATATAATATACTACCTAGTAATCGACTACAACAAGTAAGTTGCACACAAAAAATCCGAGGAATAGAGTCCCTTTAGTTTACTTAGGCTTGGTGATAAATTCGGCTGAGATACAGAGTCAGCTGAGTCTCACAACCGCGCACAGATTAAGGTCTTGAGTTTGACAGTTGCATTCACTGCCGAAAGCTTTATCATTTCTATTATCGCCGATGCCTCATCCTTATTAGGCTCCTTGACATAAGAAGTATAGACGATGTCAAGCAATAAATAAATAAACTTATAGTGTACTTACTGAACACTGTCATCTGAGGGATAAAGGTGGAATTTAACGTTGATTTTTAAAGATGTTGAAAACAGATTTTAAAGAAAGCGTAAGATAAAAGTGTTTAAGGATTTAATGATCGCCATTTCTGAAATGGTTGAACGGTTTTTGTTGGGTGACGAACTGAAAGCAATTTTTGTGTCAAGTTGAACCAACTTGCGAATCCTATAAAGTAAAAACCTTTCAATTATAAAAGAACGACTGCACAAGACGTGCCCTAAAGGTTAAAAGCAGTGCACAATCATTGGCGGAACCGGAAATCGGGCTGGAGGGCTGCAGTCTCCCTTTGCAAGTAAAATAAAAATACCAACTATTGGCATAATTTTACTCTTTATATTAAAACGGGGGTTCTCTGAATCCTGCAAGCACAGGTACAACGGGACAGGTTAAAGTTTAACTCATCCTTGAAGAGAAAATGGGAAAAAGGAATAAGTACGTGCGTACATTTGTTAGTCTGGAGCAGATGCGCGGACACAGTGGACATGATGTGAGCAGGCAAAATCGCCTAAACAAAATTGTTGACTAATTCACGAAGTTAAGAAATAAAGTTAGACTTAGCTACCTGAAGTGACTTGTCAATTAAAACCACGAACATAGTAAATATGTTTATAAAATGTATTTTCATTTATAATTTTGATTTATATTAAATTTCCATACTTAATTGTATCTATTCCAAGTAACACGGACTTTCAAAAATAATCCTCCAAAATAAATCTATGTGTATTACAATAAATAATATATTTTTTAGATTTTATCGTAAAATTTGTAATTTATTACTCTGAAGTAGATCAAGAATGTCCTTAGGCCCACATGGAATCACAACATATGTGCATGAAACTATTGGAAATTACAATAATATTTTATGAGTTACCTGGTTTGTCCTTGAATCAGCCCCTCCCTATTTAAACTGGCTGGGTCCGCTCATGGTTCACATTTCATCGTTCCGGATATGGGTTTTACTGTATTGACCTCAGAGTTTTTAACAGAAATTCGTTAAATAAAAAAAATATGAAAAATTGTAATTGGTTTATTAATTGATCCTTCAGCTGGTTAACATTTTTACAGTCACGTGACACTCAACCATCCTGAAACGTTTCAAGACTGAACAACTGCTTATAATTTAGTGGCCATGCAGCTAAAGTGCCTACACGTTACGGCTATCATTAATCCACAGCCAGTTTGATCACTCTAATTCGAGGTATTCATTTCGTAAACAATTAACACAATTGGGATAAAGAGCGGCGGGGGTAACCGCACGTCAAGTCCTTTGTCACCGCGCCGACTGAGACAACGGTAATTGATGCACGACGCATCGCTAACCTGTCATCGCGGCATTCCTGCGTGTAACACACCCGCAGCCGTCTTATGCAGTGCGTCATGAATGGGGGTCTTACAGGCCGTGGCATCTTGCAGCTTTTGTTTAGTATAACATACTTTGTAACATTACGCAGTTACAGTTTGATTCTTACAATGATTAAAATTACCGGAGTATCTACTGTTTGCGCTCATCTGCATACCATCCCTCTTCCACAGTAACTGTTCATTCTTTCCTCCCCCTGCGTTCGTTACTCCCACCTGATGTCTTCCAACCGTTTTTTTAACTTATTCCATCTGATTTTTCATTGAACACTTATTTTCCTCTCTCTGGGTGTCCATCCTTTCTATATGTTCAACTAATTTAAATGTGCATTTTTTATTTTCTTTACTTCTAGTACATATAATTCAAATCTTAACAGTCCTTTCCTTAAGCAGCTCCATGATACGTATTGTTTCTAAGGACTTTCCTATTCAATTCAGATTCACAACTGATTTGTAAAAAATGTACCACAGATTCAATTCAGATCCACAATTGATTTGTAAACGATTCTATCATACATTCAATTCAGAACCATAACGTAGCCTATTTGTAAAGGAATGTATCATGCATTCAATTTAGAATCATAACTGATTTGTAAACGAATGTATACAGCCTACATGCAATGCAGATCCACAACTGATTTATAAACGAATGTATCATACATTCAATGCTGAACTACAACTGATTTGTAAACGAATGCAGATCTACAACTGATTATACATTCAATGCAGATCTACAACTGATTTGTAAACGAATCTATCATACATTCAATTCAGAACCATAACTTAGCCTATTTGTAAAGGAATGTATCATGCATTCAATTTAGATACACAACTAATTGTAAACGAATGTAATATACATTCAATGCAGATCTACAACTGATTTGTAAACGAATGTATCATACATTCAATTCAGATACACAACTAATTGTAAACGAATGTAATATACATTCAATGCAGATCTACAACTGATTTGTAAACGAATGTATACAGCCTACATGCAATGCAGATCCACAACTGATTTGTAAACGAATGTATCATACATTCAATTTAGAATCATAACTGATTTGTAAACGAATGTATACAGCCTACATGCAATGCAGATACACAACTGATTTATAAACGAATGTATCATACACTCGATTTAGAACCATAACTGATTTGTAAACGAATGTATACAGTCTACATGCAATGCAGATCCACAACTGATTTGTAAACGAATGTATCATAAATTCAATTTAGAATCATAACTTAGCCTATTTGTAAAGGAATGTATCATGCATTCAATTTAGATACACAACTAATTGTAAACGAATGTAATATACATTCAATGCAGATATATAACTGATTTGTAAACGAACATATCATACATTCAATTCAGATTCACAACTAATTGTAAACGAATGTCTCATACATTCAATGCAGATTTACAACTGATTCGTAAACGAGTGTACCATACATTCAATTCAGAACCAAAACGTATTTGTAAAGGAATGTATCATGTATTTAGTGCAGATCTATAACGGATTTCTAAACGAATGCATCACACATTCAATTCACATCTACAACTGATTTAAACGAATGTATCATTTACCAAAACACTTTCTTGGACTCAACAGATTCACAAGAAAATTGATTAATCGATACTTTCATAAATAATGCAATTTTTGTAACAATATAATAAACGGATAATAACATGATTCTTTTAAAATACTTTCAAAAAAATTTAATACTTAAAACATTATGGTTCATATTTAAATTTTGGTTTATTTAAAAACCTTTATAAACTAGATTTTAGGCAATGCAACAAAATGGTTAGACGAAATGCCTTTAAGCGGTAGAAATAACGACAAAAATGTGTTTCACAAGGAATTAAATTTAAAACAATAAGTTGTAAGTTATATAAAGAAATCTTCATCTAAAGAAACTAAATAAGGAAACTTTCACTTTTATTTCTGAATTAAAGAATAAGTAATGCTATAAAAATCAGTTATTTTAACTTGAACTTTCAAAGATATTTGAGCTTACTTGTAGATAGGTATGTAGAAAAATATTAAAATTTGATGCAAACTAAATCAAAACTCCTTAAATAAAAGAGATACATAAAGAGTTAAAAATCACTGTAGTGAGAGAAAATGTAATTAACTATAAAGACAGGTCCAGAAAAAAGTGATTTAAGTCATCGATCACCTATGACTACGGTGAAAATTTCTCAAAATCAGGTCATCAAATTTTGCTTAAATTTCAGTCATAGATGGTAACATAAGGTTCAATAACTCAGTATTTAATGATTCAGTGTTACCAAATTTGAAAGTAAATTATAGGTCGATTTAAAAAAAATATAATAATAAACTCCATGGACGTCTGTGTGTTATTGAGTTTTTTCTTCTATTTATTCAAATTTCTTTTATTTCGAATTCACTATAGCCTACTGACTTGAATATTTTTAAATATGACCAACATTTTTAGCAAAACGAGATAAACCGATTTTGATAAATTATGTAGGCTATATTATGCAATTCTGATTTTTTAGGATAGTAATCGTTACGTTTTGTTTAGGTATTTTATATGTTTTATTTAAATAAAATTATTAGAATAGACTTTAAAACACAATCCGATTTTTAAGAGATTTTTTATCAAAGCAAGGTTTGAAATTAAAAATTAGCCAAGGATATTATTTTTATGAACAAACCTGACTTGTATGCTGAAAATCGTTTCTTTTGTTCTCTAACGACGTGCACAAGTGGGCTGATAATCCAAGTAAAAACATTTTTTTTTTAACTTAAAAAACTGTATAGGCTATATATCAAAATTTTTAAAATTAATTTTTCAAGATCATTATCTCTTTTTATAAGTGAGAAAGTAAAAATGCACCAATTTCATTGAAGATGTAAATTTTTAAAGTCTAGTGGGATTTACAAAATTTTCGTTTAGATGAGTTAAATTTTTCGGAAATGGAAAGAAGACCTTAACGTTTTTGTACCTGCGATTGTCTGGAGTCTATTTATCATTATAAATAACTTTCACAAAACTTTTATAAATTTATATATATTGTGTCACTGTATGGTTTGAGGCATAACACAAAATGGCTGCTACAAATACTTAAATACGATTCAGAAAATCAAAACCGCTCCTCCTACGCAGCCAACTACCGGCAACGGCGGTCAACCATCGGTAAGATATGGGAAATGTGTGATGAATTATAACCGGGGATGAGTTTATTGTCGGTGGAGCCGGGTTCATTACCAGAGGGTAATAGCGTCGCAGGCGGGGGGTCTCATCAGTGCAGCCGAGGGTGCTGGGGAAAGATTTAGCTTCTCCCGTCAACGCCTGACGGATTTTAAATTGTTTCCTTAGCAGATTTATTAATAGGCTGCTTCGGAAAATTTGAATTTAAATTTAGACATTTTGCTATTATGTTGTTAGCGTGGGTTTTTAGGACCCGAGACCACGAAATGTGAAAGTGCTGTAGGCGTATGGTCAGTATATGTATCAAATTTTATATGATTTTACTTTCGTACTGGGAATTAGTTGGAGAAAGTTTTATGATGATCAATAAACTCGTGGGCATATCAGTTTTGCAGTCCGCTAAGCCTAAGCCATTAAATTAAGTATATCCCAATAAAAATAACAAAAATCAAATTTTAAATAATGCTTGTAAAGGACAACTTTTAAAGAGTCAGCCAATATGTTTGCGATTTCTACACCAAAATTTCTTACTACTAAAATATCAACATCGGTGGCCTAGTTGATAGCGCACTGAGCTTTCACCCCGAGGACCCGGGTTCGATTCCCGGCCAGGGCTTGGCATTTTCATACTCTATAAATCATCCCATCGTCTGCATTAGCCCAAGTGTGCACAATAGTCGGACGTTAAACACAAAAAAAAAACAAAATCAAAAACAACAAAAACAAAAAAAACTAAAATATCAACAAACCAGTAAATCAATTTTTTCAATAATTTTCGATATCTGTTGAAGTCATACTGAGAATCCTATTTTTCTACTGTGCTAATATTTTTACAAACATGATTTTATGCCTAGAACACTTGATAAATTGTGTTAGATTCGTGGATCAAGAAAGTCTAGCAAACATTTAATGAAATAAATGTTGCAAAACCGTTAAACAAACTTCCTTACATCCAATTATTTATCCAAAAAATCCTATTCGGTAGCTATCGATAAAACACTGTAAAATCTGCGTAATTTCTCAAAATCGATTCAATTAACTATCGAAATTTTTATTATAATTATTCGTAACACAACTACTTGTGCAAGGTTCGAAACAAAAGAAATTTAACAATTCGGGAATAAATCGAAATCAAACTAATTTTATTCGGCACAATTTTGGGGTTAGTTTTGTTTCATAAACATTGTGGAAGCTGTGCTTTCTACAGATGAACGCACGGACAAACTTCATGGGTTCGGAGAACTTCAAAGGTTTTTACGGGTACAGCAATCAAATTCAAAAATCCAATATTTGTTTGACATCACGTGACTGCATCAATAATACGTAGTCTTTTTATTGAAACAACGTAAACAAGAAATTGATATGAATTAAATTATAATTTGAAACGTCAGTTTACGCAGAAGCTTCGAAGTATTTCACTTTTTCGTTGGCAGATGTTTGATACGCCAAGGGTAGGACCCCCTGTAAACAATTAAATCAGAACGTATCCTTTACATCTAATCCTGTAATTATTGGCTTAATGGAGATCGGATACCCTTGTCAAAGGAGACGTCAAAACTGTTAAAACTTGTGAGTGATTAGTTGAAAGGCTTTAAGTAGGCACCCATCGAAGCGGCTAATAGTTTAACGGGATCTGGACTTTATGGAATAACGTTTAACTTCGTTCACGGTTTGTAAAATTTAAAGTGAAGAGATTAAGATTGTATAGGTATATGTATATAAAAGTAAATTATACACAGTAAGTAATTAACATTTTTTTAATATTTCTAACCGAAATGTTAATTCACTTACGTAACTTTAGCGAAAAATATCCATCCTTGGTTAATCTTTGTAGCAAACCGTAAATAGTTATATTATTATTTAGTCTAAATAGATAAATTAGCGAAAAAATCGGTATTTGTTTAGCCTATGGCCAGCCATAAATAATTTTATTACAATTTAATTAAATATCTCTAAAGATAACATTTTGACATTTGGTTTCCGAATGGGCAGCCATAAATAATTTTATTCTTATTTAATTATGTATAAATTAACGATAAATGTTGTTAAAATGTATAAAATTGGACGATAAAATGTTGATATTTGGTTATCGTGAGGCCAGCCATAAATAATTTTATTATTATTTCTTTAGGTAACAGCGATAAATTATCAGTATTTGGTTAACAGTTGGCTAGTAACAAATAATTACATTATAATTTAATTATGTAGCCTAACTTTAGCGAATGACCAGCCGTAAACAATTTTATTATCATTTAATTAGGTAACTTTAGCGTGAAAATTTCAGTATTAGGTTAGGGTGTGGCCAGGTGGTGGCTGGCTGCCCTCTATCTATGGGCACGCAAGAATCACAGACAAGATCTTTGACCCATTCTTGATGATGGGACTGATCAGATGGTTAAACGGCACATAGTATCTAGACCCTTTCACGTCAACTTGGCCTTTGAGGGAGAGATCGTATGTTAGAAAAACCTGGAGACATAGTATGGTATAAATATGGCTCCAAGACAAAGTCAGGCACTAGTGCTGGGGTGTATGGTCTGAGACCGGGGTTGAAGAAAGTAATTACTCTGGGACAGCATACAACAGTATTTCAGGCTGAAGTGATGGCCATTAATGACTGTGTTCGGGAGAACTTGGATCGGGGCTTCAAAAAGGCACGTATTCATATTCATACCGATAGTCAGGCGGCAATAAAATAACTTGCGGGTCCTAAAATACAGTCCAAGCTGGTCTGAGAGTGTAGGGAGAATCTTGACATTCTGTCCCGGGATAACCGGGTAACTTTTCACTGGGTTCCGGGGCATGGGGTAGTTGAGGGTAATGAGGAGGCAGAACGACTGGCTGGACTTGGATCTGCATCTGAGTTTATCGGACCTGAGCCGGCTTTAGGGATTTCTATTGTTGGAGAGGTCCGCTATTAATGGATGGATTACATGTCAACACCAGGTAAGATGGTACAACTTTCATTCCCATAGTAAACGTTTCTTAAGCAAAGTTCCTTCTGGAGGAATCAAAGGGGCAGCAGATGTCCTGGGCAGAGCACAACTCAGGAGGATCATGGGGCTCATAACAGGGCACTGTGGTCTGGGGGTGCACATGAACAGGATAGGTATGTACCACGGAGAAACTTTATGTAGATTGTGCAGGAAGGAGGAGGAAACTGCAGGTCGCATAATTTATGATTGTGAGGCTCTTGCTAGTAGGAGGCTAGGGGTTTTTGGTTTCCAAGACCCTAGGGATCTTCAGCAGAGTGAGCTAGTCAGTGGGTTGTTGGAACTTATTAGGGGCACCAATCTGCTGAACTAGGTATTTTAAGAGGTAAGTTGCACAATAGGTCAGTTGATCGCAGTGTTTGGAGTTGTACAAATCCCTTCCTCTAAAATATAATCTATAATCTATAGATAATATATACCTATAGGGTGTGGCCAGCTTTAAATATTAATATTTGGAAATTTCTACTGAACAATGAGGTATTTGAGTAGGTACCGCTCTTCCAACAGACCCGAAACTTTGCATTAACGTCGATTCTGACCTCTAGACGTGATTCAAACCTGGTACAGAAATAGATTTTGGTAATAGTCTGAACAAGTTCACTAACCAGCGAATTACGTTCAACACACTTAAAACATTTACAATTTCAAACTTTGAAAAAAAAATGTATCCACACCTTTTTCAAACTTTGACTTTAAAATCGTTAATCAGCGTTAAAAATCTGTATTAATAAACACTTTAAACTTTTAAATTCTATAAAAAAACAATAAAATAAATCTGACAGCGATCTAGGTTCATTTTTTTTTTAAATAATATACTTTTGAAATTTGGCTTCCATCACGTCAAAGACAGGGTTTTGTGCTGTGATTATTATTATTTCTTCATCATTAACCACCCTTCTGGTCTTCGCAATCATGCACACTAACTATAAGTAGCTCCTCAGTTTTGCCTAGCAGTTTAGTGGAAATCAGACCAGAGTAAAATCTAGGAGCTCGTGGTTATAACCTGCAACCATATATAAATCTCAATTAGGAAGGCTGTGGGTTAGTTGGACTTGATAATAAATAAATTAACCTATGATTTAGCATTTATTTAGACTATAGTCGGACATACTTAAAGACTTACTGTCAAACTTTAGTTTTTTAATTTTGGTTGCAAAAAAAATGAAAGCTATAAAAATTTTTGTTCTATCAGAACATTAAACAGCAACAAAACAAAATGTTTGGGACGCTGTTTCTACGAAAATTTGGTTTTAGTATTCACTTGAAACAGAAAACAGCATGATTAATTGACGATTAATTTAAATCGGTATAAGTTTTATTTTACATTTTGATCGTAATAGATATTATCACTCAATCGTTGAACTAAATGAGAAATAAAATTGTTAAGCATTTTATTGGACTGACAGAACGAAAACCGTGAATGCCAAATCAGCTCAATACCTCAATTATTTCAAATTTGTGACAGTGTTTTGAGTTAAGAATTTTCGTAATTTTGTAAAAAAAAAATCAGGATTTTTTTAGTTTTCCCTCACTGCTGATTTTACGCTATATGAAATATAGGCTAAAGAAAAACGAGTGATTATTGGACAAAAATATTTTTCGATTTTTATTGATATTTTCAGATTCCCTGGGTCAAAAAAGTGGTTTGCCTTCCCGTCTTTGTTACTGTGTCTGTGTTACTTTGTTGTTACTTGATGTTGTTACTTTGTTACTCGTTAAATGTTTACTTTGTTACTGACTTACTTTGTTACGTGTCTGTCCACATTTCAGGAATATAAAAAAATTACCGATTCCGCTGGAATTTGGTGTGTATGATTTACTAATGTTTTGTAACAACTTTTTAATTCGTTTATTCAAAGATTTTATTTTCAAACTGTTTTAAACATTAGCCTATAAATAATCAGTTTTAACAAATTAGATCAAATTTTGCTTAAATGTAAACCGTTAGTATTAAAATAAAATAACCATTTCGTTTTCATCTTTTAAAGTGAGGAATCAGCAAAATTTTGTAAAAATCATATTTTGTTGAAATGTTTGATAAAAAAACTTATCTTTAAAAGCATAGGATTTTTTTAAATAATAGAATATCGATTTTCAAAACGAAAATAAAACCAGCTCAATTTACTTTCAAAAGTAACTCCGTTTCATTTATTACAGGTTTAATACAGTGAGTTGGGCAATGAATCTGATCAAAATTTAACATTTATCGAGTTTTTTGACGACAGCTTCTGAACTTGATTTTTTGGTGGAGTGTAAAAGTTTTATTAATTTTGCACGGTTAATTTATTCTATATGTAGCGAAAATATTTTTTTAGTAACACAAGCGTTTTGTTTGGGAGCTCAAGGCGTTACCTACAGTACATTTTAAATAGGCTATTATATTTTTTACGTGTGAAACTATCATTTGCCCACTAAGTTCTAACTGTACGATCTATAAAGTAAGACTGCGATCGTGGCTTTAGTTTGGGAGCTCAAGGACTTAGCTTCAGTACATTTTAAATAGACTATTATATTTTTTACGTATGAAAATATCATTTTCCCACTAAGTTCTAACTGTACGATCTATAAAGTAAGACTGCGATCGTAGCTTTTGTTTGGGAGTTCAAGGAGTTAGCTTCAGTACATTGTAAATAGACTATTATATTTTTTACGTGTGAAACTATCATTTGCCCACTAAGTTCTAACTGTACGATCTATAAAGTAAGACTGCGATCGTGGCTTTTGTTTGGGAGCTCAAGGAGTTAGCTTCAGTACATTTTAAATAGGATATTATATTTTTACGTGTGAAACTATCATTTGCCCACTAAGTTCTAACTGTACGATCTATAAAGTAAGACTGCGATCGTGGCTTTTGTTTGGGAGCTCAAGGAGTTAGCTTCAGTACATTTTAAATAGGATATTATATTTTTTACGTGTGAAAATATCATTTTCCCACTAAGTTCTAACTGTACGATCTATAAAGTAAGACTGCGATCGTGGCTTTTGTTTGGGAGCTCAAGGAGTTAGCTTCAGTACATTTTAAATAGGATATTATATTTTTTACGTGTGAAACTATCATTTGCCCACTAAGTTCTAACTGTACGATCTATAAAGTAAGACTGCGATCGTGGCTTTTGTTTGGGAGCTCAAGGAGTTAGCTTCAGTATATTTTAAATAGGATATTATATTTTTTACGTGTGAAACTATCATTTGCCCACTAAGTTCTAACTGTACGATCTATAAAGTAAGACTGCGATCGTAGCTTTTGTTTGGGAGCTCAAGGAGTTAGCTTCAGTACATTTTAAATAGGATATTATATTTTTTACGTGTGAAACTATCATTTGCCCACTAAGTTCTAACTGTACGATCTATAAAGTAAGACTGCGATCGTGGCTTTTGTTTGGGAGCTCAAGGAGTTAGCTTCAGTACATTTTAAATAGGATATTATATTTTTTACGTGTGAAAATATCATTTTCCCACTAAGTTCTAACTGTACGATCTATAAAGTAAGACTGCGATCGTGGCTTTTGTTTGGGAGCTCAAGGAGTTAGCTTCAGTACATTTTAAATAGGCTATTATTTTTACGTGTGAAACTATCATTTGCCCACTAAGTTCTAACTGTTACGATCTATAAAGTAAGACTGCGATCGTGGCTTTTGTTTGGGAGCTCAAGGAGTTAGCTTCAGTGCATTTTAAATAGGCTATTATATTTTTTACGTGTGAAACTATCATTTGCCCACTAAGTTCTAACTGTACGATCTATAAAGTAAGACTGCGATCATGGCTTTTGTTTGGGTAGCTCAAGAGGTTACCTTCAGTATATTTTAAATAGGCTATTATATTTTTTACGTGTGAAACTATCATTTGCCCACAAAGTTCTAACTGTACGATCTATAAAGAAAGACTGCGATCGTGGCTTTTGTTTGGGAGCTCAAGGAGTTAGCTTCAGTATATTTTAAATAGGATATTATATTTTTTACGTGTGAAACTATCATTTGCCCACTAAGTTCTAACTGTACGATCTATAAAGTAAGACTGCGATCGTGGCTTTTGTTTGGGAGCTCAAGAGGTTACCTTCAGTATATTTTAAATAGGCTATTATATTTTTTACGTGTGAAACTATCATTTGCCCACAAAGTTCTAACTGTACGATCTATAAAGAAAGACTGCGATCGTGGCTTTTGTTTGGGAGCTCAAGGGGTTACCTTCAGTATATTTTAAATAGGTTATTATATTTTTTACGTGTGAAACTATCATTTGCCCACTAAGTTCTAACTGTACGATCTATAAAGTAAGACTGCGATCGTGGCTTTTGTTTGGGAGCTCAAGGAGTTAGCTTCAGTACATTTTAAATAGGCTATTATATTTTTTACGTGTGAAACTATCATTTGCCCACTAAGTTCTAACTGTACGATCTATAAAGTAAGACTGCGATCGTGGCTTTTTGTTTGGGAGCTCAAGGAGTTAGCCTTCAGTACATTTTAAATAGGCTATTATATTTTTACGTGTGAAAGCTCATAGGGTTAACTTCAGTATATTTTAAAGCCTTCAGTACATTTTAAATAGGCTATTATATTTTTTACGTGTGAAACTATCATTTTCCCACTAAGTTCTAACTGTACGATCTATAAAGTAAGACTGCGATCGTGGCTTTTGTTTGGGAGCTCAAGGGGTTAACTACACTACATTTGAAATATTATTTTTTTTACGTATGGAACAATCATTTGCCCACTAAGTTCTAACTGTACGATCTATAAAGTAAGACTGCGATCGTGGCTTTTGTTTGGGAGCTCAAGGAGTTAACTTCACTACATTTTAAATAGGCTATTATATTTTTTACGTGTGAAACTATCATTTGCCCACTAAGTTCTAACTGTACGATCTATAAAGTAAGACTGCGATCGTGGCTTTTGTTTGGGAGCTCAAGGAGTTACCTTCAGTACATTTTAAATAGGCTATTACATTTTTACGTGTGAAACTATCATTTGCCCACTAAGTTCTAACTGTACGATCTATAAAGTAAGACTGCGATCGTGGCTTTTGTTTGGGTGCTCAAGAGGTTAACTTCACTACATTTTAAATATTATTATTTTTACGTGTGAAACTATCATTTGCCCACTAAGTTCTCCTTTACGATTAAGGTATAATGTAAGCCTGCGATCGTGAAATTCTGAAATTTTAAAAGAAACTTACGTTTTCAATTTCCCCTGTGTCCAAAGTGTGATTTTTCTTTTTACTTGGATGTCCTGTGTACTAGTGTGTGTGTGTGTGTGTGTGTGTGTGTGTGTGTGTGTGTGTGTGTGTGTGTGTGTGTGTGTGTGTGTGTGTGTGTGTGTGTGTGTGTGTGTGTGTGTGTGTGTGTATGTTTTGCTAAACATAAACGTTTTATACACTAATTGAAGGATTCTGATAAGGTTGGCACGTATTTTTCGCCATATCTCGAAATATTTTTAATTTTAAAACATTTTTGAAGATATTTTTTTGATTTTACAAACTGTTAAAATTGTACATTGTTAACATAAGTACCCAAACAAAACATAGCTACTATCATAAAAATGTTCGGTTTTGGAGCTACTTAAAAGAATCAAACAGTCGGTAAAATAAACCTTGATCACCGGTCAGGTTTGTTTTGTTTAGTCTTGAACATAAGATTCGTTATATATAACCAAAATTTTAACAGAATCGGATGAATAGAAATTACAAAATTGGTGTTTGTGTTTCTCTGTTTTTTTAAAATAATGTTTAGCACTGTTTGTGCTAAACTTTATTATTCAGTTTTAGATAGCCTAGTTCTTTAAACAATAGTCACGGTATGCAGTTGTTTCGCTGACGTGACGGAAGCAAATTTTAAAAAAGTAATTTTTTTATCCACCCACTTTTTGAAACTCTGATTTCACCATCGTAAACAGTATTAAAATCTGCTTATAATAATATATAAACTTGAACATTTTAATGAACCCTGACCGCCGTCAAAATTAAGTTCTTAATTTGTAGGAAATTTTGAAAATTTAAAACAATAAGTTATACGGTTTTTAACGTTGATAACGGTGAAATCATATTTCCAAAACTGTTCAAGAAAAAAAATTGTGGTTTTTTATAAGTTTGTAAATTACCCCTATTTGTAACTCACTGTTGATCGAATTTTGTTGGTTAATGAACTTGTTGAAGTTATTACAAAAATCGGATATAAATGCTGTTTTAATCAAATCTTACTAAAACGTGATCGTGATATATATATATATATATATATATATATATATATATATATATATATATATAACGGGTCTGGGTCTTACCATGATGGCCGCTCCAATAGCTTATTTTCCAATACAAATTCGCTACTAACAGAATGACAGTCGATGAATGTCCCTCGCATTGATGTATTGCAGAATATATAAATTTCAAAAGTACCGAAGGCCCCATACTGAGTTACCTATACTCTATACTCGTGCTTTTCTTTGTCCTGCGACAGTATACAGGTCTGAGCGTGTTTCTGGTCCTGTCAGCGTCAAGACTGTAGAATAAATAACGGAATCAGTCCTGCAACAACACCCGAAATTTGTAATAAATCTACAACTTACAGGTTACGTTTCAGACGTTTTTGAAAATTAATGGGTTGATTTTTATTGTTCTTAATCGTTCATAAATCAACCGATTCCAATAAAATTTCAGTCTGTTTGTGAAAGACTTTTAATCGAAAAGCTGTTGGAATGACCGTGACGGTGAAACCGAAAACATGGACCTTAAGTTGAGCGCCGATTTATAACCTCTAGAGTAAGCTACATGTTGAAGAATTGCATTGCAATAGCCTGTTGGTCCGCTTTGATTCAAAATTGGCACAAAAACCTATTTCTGTAAACAGGTTTGTTACAAAGCAAAATCCGATAAAGAATTTCAAAATGGCGAATCGTAAGTTTTATTTATTTTAAAAGTTTTTGAAAATCCGGTTTCACCGTCGTAACTAGCATTAAAATCTGCATTTTAAATGTTTAAATGCGATGGATATACGAAGATTAATTTGACGGTAGTCAGGGTTCATTTTGTTGAACATTAAAAACGTTAACCTATGAAGCTTGTAATTCGGTTATATTATTTTTTAAAAGTATAAGATAAATAAAACATTAAAAATTTGCTATCATCACGTCAATGAGACAAACGATTTAAGGATTACCTTCAGAAAAAATTCTATTTAACCTACTGTGTATTTTGATGGATTTTACATTATCGCTAGAACAGTATACATACAAGGTTTGTTCAGAAAGTAACGAGAATTTTTAAATTTCGCGGGCTTGGAGAGTCCGATTGTCAAACATTTTTTTGTATTATGTTGGTATACATGCCCTTGAAATATGATAAAACTTTCAGCTGTTTTCATTGTTGACTTTGTCTGTGACAGCCACTGTGTTTTTATGAGCTCGGCGATTTTCGTTCGTTAAAAGAAATGGATCAAAGAATTTGTATTACATTTTGAGTAAAAAATAGAATAAAGTGTAACAAAGTGTGTGAAATGTTAACAAAGGCCTATGGTGAGTCTGCTATGAGTAAAGCAAGAGTTTACGAGTGGTTGAAGATGACGAACTGGACGCGCCATCACATCAACAATCGATGGAAACGTGGAAAAAGTTAAATAAATGTTTATGAGCAATCGCCGAATCACAATTAGAGAGGTCGCTGATGATGTTGGCATATCGATTGGATCATGTCATGACATTGTTTCCAATGTTTTATGTATGAAAAGCGAATTATGTATGCAGCAAAATTGGTTCCAAAATTGTTGAATTTTGAACAAAAACAGCGGCGAATGGAAGTTGCTCAGGAGTCACTAAATGAAGTCAACGACGATGGAGAATTACTGAAACGTATTATAACGGGTGACGAAACATGGGTATACAGATATGACGTCGAAACTAAGGATCAATCATCCCAGTGGAGGCATTCTGGCTCGCCAAGATCGAAAAAGGCTCGACAAGTGCGGTCGAACGTGAAGGTTATGCTCACTGTGTTCTTCCATATTAATGGCATAGTGAATCAGGAAGACTTGCTACCAGGTGAAACGGTCATAAGGAGTACTACCTACAAGTTCAACGCCGTTTGCGTGAAGCGATCCGAAAAAAACGCCCGGATCTGTGGAAAAATAATTCATGGCTTTTGCACCACGAAAATTCATTTCATTTCTTGTTCGTGAATTTTTTGCCAAAAACAGTACTGTAACGATGCCCCAGCCTCCATATTCGCCAGACATGCCTCCATGTGACTTTCCCCTATTTCCAAAAATAAAGAGGACCTTAAAGGGCCGTCGTTTTACAGCCGTAGATGACATTAAAAGCGCATCGCTGAAAGAACTAAAGGCTATCTCAAAGATCGAGTTGAGAAGTGTTTCGAGGATTGGAAGAAGCGCTGGCACCTCCAATGGGGACTATTTTGAAGGTGACAACACCAATGTAGAAGAATAAATAAATATTTTGTTAAAAAAATTAAAATTCTCGTTACTTTCTGAACACACCTCGTATAGGCTTGTAAAAATAGGTTTTGACCTGTAAAAAAATATTCTAATCGGATTTATATGCCCAAGGTGGAAAAATATGCGTACTACTTGAGATATATGTAAACTTTGCTGACTATAGCGGTTTGTGCAAATTTAATTTTGGGACTGTGACAGGGGGCTAAAGTGGGTGGCATTTGATTTTCGATCCTTTATCTCCCTGTATGCATTACATATATGAAGAATTTACTCTTACTGAAATTATAGCTTATACATTTTTTTAAATTAGGTATTTATATTACTGTAGTGCTAATATTAACCGAGATATGGTGTTTTGAAATTGATAGAATAGGCAATTACCTTAAACAAAAATTTTCAAAAAAACCAACTTTGGTTTACCAAATTTTGCAGAAAGCTATCTTTTTTCATGAGCTTAAATACTGAGAACAGTTTTACAAGAAATTGACTTGAGGTGTCCTCTTATAGGCCTAAGGGTTGGAAAATGTGTAAAACCAACTATTCTATCTCTTTTTTGAAAATATCACTAAAAGTATTAGTTTCATAAAAAAAATGATTTTTAACAAAATTATAACTTTTTATTTCCTTTAATTTGGTCTGTTTTTATTGCCGTAATTCAATATTAACAGAAATGTGATGCGTTCTTCTTATGTATTAGTATCATTAATTTTTATTAAAAATAATTAAAATCGTTTTAAATCTGTATAAGTTGAGGTTTAAAGCTGAATATGCCCTACTATTTATCTTGAGTTTAGAAGTGGGATATTTGAGGATGTTGTACGCGTACTTGAAGTGTGGGATTATTTTAAAGAGGAGTTGAAAATTTCTTGTACATGGTTTTTTGCCGCATTTTTTTATATCTTGTTAAATTACCTAAAATTTGCTTTTCTTTTCTTTTCATAATATCAATAGTTACAGAGAGAGGGCGTTTTAAAGCGAAAATGTTTTATAAAATTAACAATTTAATTCTTAATGATTCACACAGAAGCAAAGTATTGTGATCGTAAAAAAATTTTTGAAATTTTGACAGATCACCTGTAGTGCATATTTGTGTGTGTGTGTGTGTGTGTGTGTGTGTGTGTGTGTGTGTGTGTGTGTGTGTGTGTGTGTGTGTGTGTGTGTGTGTGTGTGTGTGTGTGTGTGTGTGTGTGTGTGAGTGTGTGTGTGTGTGTGTGTGTGTGTGTGTGTGTGTGTGTGTGTGTGTGTGTGTGTGTGTGTGTGTGTGTGTGTGTGTGTGTGTGTGTGTGTGTGTGTGTGTGTGTGTGTGTGTGTGTGTGTGTGTGTGTGTGTGTGTGTGTGTGTGTGTGTGTGTATGTGTGTGTGTGTGTATGTGTGTGTGTGTGTGTGTGTGTGTGTGTGTGTGTGTGTGTGTGTGTGTGTGTGTGTGTGTGTGTGTGTGTGTGTGTGTGTGTGTGTGTGTGTGTGTGTGTGTGTGTGTGTGTATGTGTGTGTGTGTGTGTGTGTGTGTGTGTGTGTGTGTGTGTGTGTGTGTGTGTGTGTGTGTGTGTGTGTGTGTGTGTGTGTGTGTGTGTGTGTGTGTGTGTGGTGTGTGTGTGTGTGGTGTGTGTGTGTGTGTGTGTGTGTGTGTGTGTGTGTGTGTGTGTGTGTGTGTGTGTGTGTGTGTGTGTGTGTGTGTGTGTGTGTGTGTGTGTGTGTGTGTGTGTGTGTGTGTGTGTGTGTGTGTGTGTGTGTGTGTGTGTGTGTGTGTGTGTGTGTGTGTGTGTGTGTGTGTGTGTGTGTGTGTGTGTGTGTGTGTGTGTGTGTGTGTGTGTGTGTGTGTGTGTGTGTGTGTGTGTGTGTGTGTGTGTGTGTGTGTGTGTGTGTGTGTGTGTGTGTGTGTGTGTGTGTGTGTGTGTGTGTGTGTGTGTGTGTGTGTGTGTGTGTGTGTGTGTGTGTGTGTGTGTGTGTGTGTGTGTGTGTGTGTGTGTGTGTGTGTGTGTGTGTGTGTGTGTGTGTGTGTGTGTGTGTGTGTGTGTGTGTGTGTGTGTGTGTGTGTGTGTGTGTGTGTGTGTGTGTGTGTGTGTGTGTGTGTGTGTGTGCGTGCGTGTGTGTGTGTGGTGTGGTGTGTGTGTGCGCGTGCGTGCGTGTGTGTGTGTGGTGTGTGTGTGTGTGTGTGTGTGTGTGTGTGTGCGCGCGTGCGTGTGTGTGTGAGAGAAGAACAGGTGGATGTTAGATTTCGCAATTTCGGTTCAATTTGATTTAAATTTAGCACAAAAATAGATAACAAAAGGAAATAGTTTAGGCTATACGAGCTTGTTGCTTATCAAAATTTTATCAACAATTTTTAAAGAGCTGAATTAAAAATTTTTAAGTTATTCGTTTTGTAAATTTTCAAATAAATTTTCGTATTATTGTAAATTTTCAAATTGTAACGTAATTTGAAAAACAAATCTATGCAGACCTTAATCTGGGTTTGGATTATAAAATCACATTTTTTTTTCAAATATGGGAGTGAAATAGTTTTGAATTTTACGGCAAACAGGGTTCACATTTTTATTTTTACAGTAAATAGGCCATCTTTTATTCCAAATTGTGTACACTGATTTGCGATATAATTCTTCATACATGACCAACATTTTACATTCCCTACATTGATTTTCCTCTTCTTTTTGTAGCTTGCATCAGATTTTTTTAAATGATCGATGGTAAATATTTTTCTGTTTTTAAACCATTTTGTTTTCAAAAGAATAAAATTAGCCACTATAAAATGCATGCAGTGTTGCCAACATAATGCTGAATAATTACAAATAATTACGTATAGTATTTCTCATTTATACATCCAAAACACAATTTAGACTTAAGTCTTGTTATTTAAGTAAAATTTGCCCCAGCACTTTGTTACACTACCTAAATACCCATCACTTCCCTTCGCCGGATTTAATTATAAAAACACTTCTCAACGGATGCAACCTTTCCAGGAGTTGACGTTCTGTGCCAGCACTCAGGATGCTATTTAAACACTATTAGGGCCTGATTAAAACCGGGACAAAAGGCGTATCATGAACAGGCAAAGGATTAGGCCGCCCTTAATGGACGTTCAACCCCTTGTCAACGCGTGACGTGCGTGTATTGTGCGTGATATTAAGTGAAATGAGCATCGGTGCGGTGTTTTGTCAACACGGCACGGCAAGGATCGAAGCTGATCCTGAGTGGATCCGGCGATGAAGTGGGCAAACGTAACGTAAGGACGATCCTTTGTAATGACTAGATTTTAATGAAACTTTGGGACTACTTATTAACTTTTCATAACGGTTTATTGAAGCTCTTTTTATGGTGAAACAGTTTTGAAAAATAGTTATCAAAATCAGATCTAACGATTTTAATCAAATTTCGTTGGAATCTGGTCTGTTAGTATTAACATAAAATAAATGTTGCGAAAACTAGGCTGTTGCAAAAAACCAAAAACAGGCCTAGTTTCTCAAAATTGGTTTATCAGGTTAAGCTCAAATTGTGATAGCAGGCAATGTGAAAATATATAACATAGCCTACATGTAGCCAATCGTTGCAAATTCGAAATAAAACTAATTTACTGTTCTTGGTTAAATAGGCTATCGGAAAACAATTAACTCCAATGAATTCTTTGATTTTTCTTCCTAACCATGAATTGATTTTATTTCAAATTTACTACACTGACTCAAGTTTTATTCGTACATTATCAAAATGTTAGCTCTTTTTTGATAAATTATGCCGAATTTTCACGTTTTCCGATAGTTTTTGATGCGAATTTTTTTCCAACATAGATAAACCATTCGATTCATTTAAGTGTGCATGAACTATATTTAACAAAAAATCCGATTTTTAATAGTAGATGACAGAAGTTTACTTTAAAATTGTCTAAAAAATAAGCGTAAAAAACCTAAGAGGCAAATTTTATCGAAATCTGTCAATCCGTTTGTTCTCCAGCTATTTACAGAGGTACAAGGATATTTCTTCGAATTCACTGAAAAATACCCGAACAATATTTTCACTATTACACTTGAATATCACCTTTAATTTGGTAAAATTGGAACACTATTTATCCAATTTTATTAACCAGAAGAAAACTAAAGGTTTTGTACCTAATGATTAAGAATTTGAAGTATGTAAATTAGAACTTTACCTGAAATTAAGAAGCCTATCATTAATTATCATACTTTCTGAAAATATAAAAAGCTTGTTGCATTCTCAATATATTAGTATAACGTTAGTATAATACATTAGTATAATCAATATATTAGTATAATGTTGGCTGAAAAAAGAAAGCATACATGTACGCAAAGCATAGCCTAGATTTAAGGTAACTTAGAACTTACTAAGGAGTAGCCTAAACTTAAAATATAGAACAAAAAACTTTAAAACACTAACCTTGGTACTTAGGTGTTACTTAGATTAAAGAATAAAATCACATTGTGACAATACCCTTTCTAAAATCAAACGAATATACTTTAAAGTTTGATTTTCAGAAGCAAAAAATAAATTTAAAAATAATTTAAACCCTATATTTTTTTTAAATTATCGACAAGATTTTTAAATATGTTGTCTTCATAAACAGTAATTCAATTTTAACGTGATATCATTATGACTTCAGGAAAGATATAGATAATTTATTACATTATATAATGCCACTACTAGGTGTAACAGACGAAGCCTTATGGATTTTTTGAATCGTGTTAAGGAGTTCGATTCCGTTGGCCTACAGTACAGTTATAAAACTCTACTAAAAAATTTCTGTAATTGAACCAAAAATAAAAATCATGTATCCTGTTTTGTCTTTTTTTTTAATTACGATAATTTGTTCGAAAACACGACAAATTAACATAGTTTTTAACAACATAACGTAAAACTATTATAGCCTATCAGCTGTTCATTACTAATTAATATAAAACAACTGATCTTTTGCTATAACAACCAAAATTAAATTAACGATTAAAATCGTATACTTAAATCGGACAAACATCATAGTTTCCGTAGGGTAGTGGTTATCACGTCCGTCACACGCGCAAAGTCCACTGTTCGATTCCGGACGGAAATACAGTAATTTTTAATTATAATTAATTTAATATGAGACTTACGACGCTCGTAATATGCTGTTATATCAATATAAACAGTCCCTCGCATCACGCATGCTGCAAAATCAAACATCAAAACCAGCCATGAAACATAATACATGTTAAAACAGCATTCCATAAACCCATCGTTTTTCTTCTAATGCTATTTTTGTAGTTTTAAGCGTTATGTGTGAACCAACTTAAGTAAACACTCTTGCATTTTATGTATTTATATATACAATGATATTTTTTAGAATCCCGATATCACTGTTTAATAAAAAATTCTAAAACTCTTGACGTAAAATTTATAAAACTAAATAAAATTGTTTCAGTCTCAACTCATTTTATTTGGCACGTGTTATTTCGAAAACTTTCTAATATTTTACGTAAGTGAAAAAACGATACTTTTAAAAGCAGAGATACTTTTAAATTTTTTGTATTTAATAGTTTTTTTTTGCCAAACCTTCCTAAGATATTGAATCTATCTTCTGTTGTATCAAGTTATCATTCACTATGTAAGCGTCATTAAACCAGTACATTTGCTAAATGCTTTTTCACTCGGCTAGACACGCTTTGTCCCTATTGAATTGCACGTCTTTTCGCCATCTTTTTAAACTTAAATATATGTGAATACGGTATGTTATATACGCGTATATTTGTGTGTGTAACATAGGCCTACATATAGGCTATATGACATTTATAATTTTATGTATGTTTTAGAATTTGCAATATGTGTAAAGTATTAGATGTCTCGCGCACGCTCACAGAATACGTTCATGTAGGCACTATTTCATATATTAAAATGTTTATTGTATTGTATATCTTTAGAAAATAAAATTTAGCCTAATAAAATTGGATTAAATTCAAGTGCATGTAGTGTTTGTCATTATTTACCTTATCTTAAAACCTGTCTCAATGTCATGTTTTTTTTTAATTATAAAAGATAAAATTATATGTGTATCAAGGCACGGATAGTTATGTAGTGTCTAATAAGTGCAAATTAAGTTTTAATTGTGCCCTAGTCCTAACAACTCGACCCCTACGACCAGCAAGCTACTACCACGCTCCAACTGTTTCCAACATACCGGTTGCGCCTTCACAATGGCACGACCACTTTCAGATTGTTTCTAATTATTTCCAACCTAACAATACCCATCCAGCTGCAATGCAAATAGGCGCGACGCAACAATGAGCCCCAATTACTCGTTACCAAGGGGCGTGGCATCGCCTAACCAATCGCGTGTTGCCGTCTGTGATACGGACCAATCCCGCCGCGGCTTGTGACAATGTATTGCGAACAAAGGGCATTGTCAACTTGTCCCGCCGCGTGTTCATTAAAAGTGAGGCTGTCCGATTTGATTACTTACACCTTAAAGACAGCTCGGACCGTGATGAATGCGGGTAAGTGCTCGCACAAACTTTCTCGCAGAATCTTCTTTCGTAGAGTGGCTGGCGTGTAGCACTGAAACAAGGAAAGTTATTGCCAGTTAAGTTCTGGAGCTGTCGTCAAAGGAATTGATTTAAACGATACGGTGTTTCATGGTTCATTGAAGTGTCCATTGTGGTAAAATCCAGATCGGGGACCATGAAATGAGCCTAGTCTTTACCATTAGACAATTTTGAGATATATTAGCATTTGAAGGATTTAAACAACAACCTTGCTATTGGTTAGTACATTTAGCGTTTGAACAAGTACTATTTCGGTAATAGTTTAGACAAGTTTACTCGGCCAATTCAGTTCAGCCATTTTGAATAGATATTCAAATTCATTTTTAAAAAAATCATAGATCTAACTAGCTTTATTTTATAGAACTGCAGTTTTGCAGAGCCAACATTCACGGAGGTTGGTTAATTAAGTTTAAATATTTTTAAAAAATCAATTACGATAGTGAAATCAGATTTTCAAAAACGTTTTAAGATAAAATGAGTTAAGAAATTTTTGTCAGGGATCGTTTTTGTACTTTTATTCTAAGATACAGAAATCGTAGTGTACTAAAATGTGCGTTCATGTGATATTAAAATCTGTTACTTTTGAAATTCACTTCCATCATGTCAGCAAAATAGTTGCTTTTTCGTTTATTTTTTTAACGAAAAATTATTGTGGACTACTACTAGATCTATTTTTTTCTGGTAGCCTAGTACACAATTTTTGTTTCACTAGAGAAACAATGAAGTGGTAATAATATATTTTCCCCTTTGTAATCTAAATTAACAAATAATGATAAACTTACAGAGCTTGTGTAAGACAAAACAAATCTATACAGTAATTGTCGAAACCCTCAAAACGTTTCCTGTTTTAAAATCTCAATTTTAAAATAGGCAACAGTCGAAATGTTTTCAGATTGTACAGAGCTACGTTTAATGTTCAAAAACAATTATAATAAAAAATACAACTTAAAATTGCACAGTTCCAAAAAAAGTTTAATCCAGCTGAAGGCAAGGAAATTGAAAAGCAAAACGCACAAACATGTCGAGCCCACACTACTAATTTCTCAGATAAACACTGTGTCAAAGAAAAATAAATACTTAAAGTAACAAAACTATTTCTTTCTAGTCAATAACTTTAAGTACATACGCAATATAATAAATTGAAAAATTTAGACTTTTTTCCTATCCTACCTGGAACACCTATCCCAGAACAGGAAAATCCTGTACTCAGTAATACTGCCTCTGTTTTTTATATTTAGTGGTTGTGAATCATTTAAAATTATTCCTTAATACTGAGTGCATCTGTTGTGTACATCATAATAAAAAACACTTACGAAAGCCATTTAGAAACATATTGATTTTAGTAATAATTACATTTTTAAAGTTTTTTAAAGTGATTTCTGTTAATAATTTCTACATATAAGGTAACGGATTATAGCAATAAATGTTCCTTACCTTATAGCAATAAATGGCGTGTAGCACTGAAACAAGGAAAGTTATTGCCAGTTAAGTTCTCGATAGGGCCTACATGTTTCTGGAGCTGTCGTCAAAGGAATTGATTTAAACGATACGGTGTTTCATGGTTCATTGAAGTGGTCCATTGTGGTAAAGTCCAGATCCGGGACCATGAAATGAGCCTAGCCTAGTTTTGAGAGATATAGCCTTTGAAGGATTTAAACAACAACCTTGCTATTGGTTAGTACATTTAGCGTTTGAACAAGTACTATTTCGGTAATAGTTTAGGATTTAAACAACAACCTTGCTATTGGTTAGTACATTTAGCGTTTGAACAAGTACTATTTCGGTAATAGTTTATACCGATTTAAACAACAACCTTGCTATTGGTTAGTACATTTAGCGTTTGAACAAGTACTATTTCGGTAATAGTTTATATCGATTTAAACGAACCATTTATAACCAACATTCGAAACAGCGTGGTACAAAGCAGGCCTAAATGTTTCAATGATAGTTGTTGCCTTCCATTTACCTTCGATCTAGATACGATTTATCTGCTACTTAAGAAGAACCTTAAAACCAGACGAGGCTTTTTCTTCAGTTGGCGTCTTTTTTTTACAAAATATTTTATTAGTAAATAATACAGGTCACTGAATTAACATTTGAGCTATAACTTTTGTTTCTTGCAAGCTCGTTGTTTCGTCAAAATCTTTCCAACCGTTTCAAAACAGCGGCGATTGAAACACTTTAAAAAATCTTATGAGAATGTCCTCTAACCACCATCGTGTTTATTTTCGTATTTTCATTGAAATTGGAAAAAATTAACGGTAATAAAATTGTATTACCTCCAATTTATGTCAGATTTAAATATGTCCGTTACTTATAAATTGAAAATTCATTAAGAATAAATTTGAAAGAACGGAAAGCAATTTTAACCTTGAAAAATAAATAATCTCCATAACCTGACTATTGTTATTGCGTGGTACATGAAGGGGTATGAAGAGTTATTAACGTGATTTTCTCGTCAAAACACTTTATGTCATGCCAAATTCGTAATAGTACAAAATATAAAAGTGTGTACAAAAATAATAATACAGATTTACATAACACGTATTTAATTAACCATTTCCTTGATGATTAGTTAAACACGTTACCTACTTTTGCGGATTTTGAGGTTATGCGGGTCACTTTCGATCTTTTTTTTAACTTCCTTTATTTGTTGCACTTTTATATAATGTGTTGTTACTAACGGGCATGAAATAAAACGGTTTGGGAAGAAAAAACCGTCACTAAATTTCTATTTTACTTTCTGTGCCACACAATAGTAATTGTTAGGTTGTAGATGTTATTTTCATTTTTCTAGGTTAAAATTTATTTCTGGCCTTTCAAATTAATTCCTAAACGATTTCTTACACATAAGGAACGACACATTTAAATATAACTTGGAAGGGGGAATAGTAAATTACCAAAGTTGTGGTTTTGATTGGCAAACTTTACGTCTGGTTTGCTTTTCGAGTAACGAATGTAGGCCTACGTGATGTGACCCCAGTATTGTCAGTGTCGGGAAATTCGTTTCTTTCACTAAGCGACACAGCTGCGCTACGCAATTATTCCTACTTTGAATTTAGCCACGATGTTTGCTGGTACATCTGAAGGATCCCAAGGACCCACAGATACGATCAGAGAGGAAATCGGCTCAACAAGTAAAGCCAGAATTGCCATTAGTGCTGCAACCACGCCCCCCTCTTAGCTCGGCCCAGGTGTGGAGCCGGGCATTCTTTCATTCAAGTTTGTAGAAAACTTCAAACGGTTGTTAATTTGTTAAAAGCTTTGGGATCTGGCGTTTTTTTTTGGAAAATTGAAACTGTTCATTTTTAAATTATACGGTCGTTATGTTTGCGCAGCGTGCTGTGATGTGTGGTTCTCTATTCAGAACTACTAATTTGTATCAATCTGTGCGTATAGGGTGTTCCGGAAAGCGGTGGTTTATTTCCATTTGTAACAGATTTACCTTTTGTCTGTGTGTAGACAACACTAGACCTACTTAAAATAATTTTTTTCCACTGGGCATTTCAAAAAAACATTTTACTTTCTCATTAAGTTATACCAAGTATCAAAAATTATGATAGTGTGTGAAAAAATATTTTGTTTTAATTTTAACGAATCTAATCATTTTTAGGCCTCTGAATAAAAAAAAGTTGTTTAGCCTACTTGGATTTTGTTTATATTAGTTCGGGGGAGTGCGTGCATGAGCGAACAATCCTGGAAGCTAAACTGATTGACCAATGTTTATGAAATTTCACACCTTGGTTGTTCACTCCTCTTGACATTATTTTTATTAAAAAAAAAACATCTCTTTTTTGAAAAAATTGAAAAAAAAAATTTAAATTGGCAATAATGATTTTAATCGAAATTAATTCATAAATATTTTATGCAAATACAAAAATATTATAGTTTCTCGAAATTCGTTCATTATATTTTGGTCATATTTGAATATTCATTACTCAAGTTACTGTAACAAATTTGAAATCAAAGAAATTTACTATTTACTAGTAGCCTACCCTTAATAAATACATAAATAAATAAGTAATAATAATAATAATAATAATAATAATAATAATAATAATAATAATAATAATAATAATAATAATAATAATAATAATAAAAAGAATAACAACAAAAATAATAACAATAATAAACCCGGACTATTATCGAGTTTGTTTTGTCTCCCTCCCAACGACATATTCACGAACCGTAAATTATTTTAATTTCGTGTTACATTTTTTATGACTTATGTGACATAAGTTATGATTTTTCATGTATGAACAAATTTGAGTAAGTAAACTCTGGAGAACCAATTTTGAGAAATTAGGTCGATTGTCCTTTTTTACGTTTATAGCTTTCAAACCAGATCTTTGTGAGGATATAATTGAATGTGAGAAAGTTTGTGCAATATTTTTACACTATTTTATATATTTTTTAAACAATAGTATCACTGTTCAATCTAAACTTATTGGACTTAAGGCTCTAGTATCGGTTCTTTGTTGCCCCAAAACGTATCCCACGCGATAACTCCAATGCGGAAGAGCCTAAAAACATCGAACGTCAATCGCGTTCACGTGATACAGTGACCATTAATGCCGCGGGCTCTATTACATGCCGATGTGTGGTGGTTTTATGGGCTGCCTTTGAGTACGGCCAGGTGCGGGGGGGGAACGGGGTGCATGCGAAATAGTCCGACAAATTTGCCGTGAAATTGAGTCGGTTAAAAGTGACAACGGCCCAAACAGAAGTGAGAGATCCCGCACAGCGTGTTGAGGACCACCCTGCCGAGGTGTCGGGGCATAAAGGCCGCACTTCCGCGAGTCTTCGTGTGTAATCGGGCAAATACACAGCTCCGCGCTGGAGTGGTCCTTTCACACCGTGGATTAACTGTAACACTCGAAGCAGATGACGTGCGTATTGTCCACACGTGGCCCGCTCAGGCAATATTCTTAAATAAATCACGCGAAAACATTGTACATTTGCTCATGCTTAAATACAGCTCTAAACAGTTACGGTATTATCGAATTACCATTAGAAAATGAGCACTTATAGCAGGCGTAAACGTAAGACTCAGACCTATGACCTTGAAATGAGCGACGATTTTGAGCTAGAAATGACTTTTCAAAAGATTTTTAAAATTTATGTATATAGTCTCTCTCTCTCTCTCTCTCTCTCTATATATATATATATATATATATATATATATATATATATATATATATATATATATATACACACACACACACACACCCTTTGCATAGAAATCGATTTTGGTAATACTGTATATCTTTGAAAAATTCGTAAACAAGCAAAATTCTTTCAACAGTTTCAAAATAGCTACTATTTCAAGTATTTATAAGAGTTCAATTGTTTTTTTTTTTGGTCTTAAATATTTTGAAAATCTTATATCACCTTATTAAACAGAGTTAAAAACTGCGAAAATTAGCATTTGTTTCAAAATTCGTTGAAATTCTATTTCAGTCCGATTTTATTTTTGTATGTTCAGTGCAAAAATTTTAAATTTCAACATGAGCAGGTTTTATGACAGTTTCAAAAAATGGTAAAATAAAAAAATTATTTTGGCAATTCGCTTCCATCATGTTAACGAGTCAGCTGGGTGATACGATTATTTATAATGCGCTATACTATTCAGTTAAGTAAATTGTGCTAAAACATAACTAAACTTTTTTACTTTTAATTATTTGCTAAGCTTGCTAACAAGAAAATTGTTTCTTAAGCAATGGATAAAAAAAAATAAAACTATTTCTCAAAACGTATTTTTCTAAAATATTAGTAACCCAATGGCGGTGAATTGAACTGAATTTTCAGTTTTTCGCAGCTCCAGAAACGGATTTTTTTAAATTAAAGAGTCTCATCATTTTCCTGCTTATTGACTATAATTAAGCAAAATTTCACGAAAATATCCGTCCAAAATGTAAGTTGACAATAAAAAGCTTATTTTTTCTTTTTTATTAAGGAAATTGTTGTTTCTGTCAAAATTGGTCAATTAGTCCGACAATTACCCAGCTGTATAAAGTACAAACACAGATAAATATGTATGTAGACAGATAGATTTTTGTCTTCTTAGAAGCCTTTCAAAACGTGAAATATTTCACAAATTTTCACTAAAACATTTCTAAGCATTTTGATTGTTTTCGAACCAGAATTTTTAACAAATACATTTGTTTGGCTCTTAGATGCCATAATTGCTGTTTGGCTGTTTAATCCTATCTATAAACACCTATATTACCGGTTATGTGTGAAATGTTCACCTAAACAGCTGATTTCCGACCACAGCTGATTTCATTTGATAATACTATTTAAGTGAGGTTATGTTTGTTGACATTGTTTACGATTAATATAAATAATAAAAAATAACTCGTAAATAATATTGCATTATTTGATATATTTTGGAATATGTCATAATAAAGTGAATGTTTTATTGTGGTTTATTTGATAACTTACTTGTGGTTTTTGTAATTAAGGTACTAGCTCAGGTAGCGTTATGAGTTGTTACGGGATGCAACGCTATTGAAGAGATAAAGTTGATGAAGATTACCTTAAATGTACATTTTGCAATATTTTACATAATCATGTCGTGACTACTTATGGTTCAAATTTACCAAAGTGAAACAAGTTTGTGTGTAAGCTACGTAATTAAATAATTAGCTAATTAAAGATGTTTTGAAGCTTTTCTTGTACAGCTTAAAGTTGAAAATTCTTTTACCCATGTACAAAAACTACTGTAGTCATATTGCCTACTTTGCGCCTTACTTCCACTACTGTACTTTGACAGAGCGCATAAGGTAGAGACTTCAGAACATAAAGGACGGGAATAGGTACTTAGGAATTCCCCATTGGAAAATGAGTTATGGAGCAGCCATCATGGTAAAACCTAGACCTGGATCTTGAAATGAACGCCGATCTTGACTTCTGAATCACTTAAAATATTTATTTACAATTGTGTGTGTGTGTGTGTGTTAAAGTTTCAAAATGGCGGATATTTCAAATATTTAAATTTCGTAACTGTTTTGCCTTACATTTTCTTTGAAAATTGAATTTCACCATATTAACAATCGTTACAACCGCATAAATTAGCATTTTGAATTTTCAAAAACAGTTGAAATTAAGAAATTTAAATTAACGACGGTCGGGCTTCATTTTCGTCTTTTCAACGTAATTTAAAATTTTAAAATTCCAATATATGCAGGTTTTAATTCTGACTATGTAAAAAAAAGATTAATGTAAAGAAAATTATTTTTGATAATTCGCTTCCGTCACGTCAGCGAGACAACTGTATGCCGCGATTGTTATGTATTTTAGTAGTGCGAAAACTTTCTTACATTCAATTATTCCATCATAAAATTTGATTCAGATTTTGTTTAAAATTTAGTCTTATATGTAAAATCATAAGAATTCAATTTGAGATTTAAAAAATTACACTTCGAGATTTTTTTTAAAACAACACTGACGGCGGTAAGGGTTGGTTTTATCCCGAATAGCTTTCAAGCCATAACCTTCTATTTTTCGAATTTCTTACACTAACTTTTCAGTTATGAATCTTCAAGTACGACAAACATTTGAGCATAGGCCTATACATAAAAACAGCCACGGATTTTATAAAAAAGCCGTTTTCAATATTTTGTTTAACAAAGTAATTTTTGCACCAAATTTTAATTAAAATTTGACAAAAACTACGTCCATCAGAATACCTAACACAAATGTATAAAAACGTTATCCGTACCTTAAATGAAGTTCTAAAGGGCTGATCGGTGAACATTTTATGGTTCTTTGTCTGGGTGTTTCCACGATGTCCTGCTTTTAAAGGTCAGGATCAACGCATAGTCCTCGGTTAGGTCCTTCCATGATGCCTACTTAAAATAGGAAATCCGCATAGGCTATAAGAAGCACAAACTTAAATGATACAATTCTGCTTCTAATGGATGTAATATTATTCCATCTTCACAAAACAGCTGATTTTTCATAACAGCTGTTTCGTGGCTACGCTATCCTTGTGGTAATATTTACAAAACTACACCGTCATGCGATGCACACATTCTCTCGTTAGTTATTTAAAATTTACGTTTGGGGAAAGGTTGTCGCGTTTCCGCTGCATGGAAGTTTTAATCACCATACCAGACCGATCCAAGCCTTTAGGCAGATTATCGGATCCAGAATGATCACACATACTTACAATAGTGGCCGCCATGTTTGTTGCAGGGGCGTGCCTTGTTTCTAACCTTGGACCTTCATTAGGTATTCATCGCAAGTGTCAGCCGAAATATCATTGTGCTCAGACACAGTATGTAATTAGCAGTCATTATTCGCGATCTGTGTACTGGAAGCGCCTCTCTTTCCTCCCCCCCCCGCCGGCCGTGCTGGACAGTTAACCATTTACTTGTACCTTCATCCGCGGAAAAATAAGTCCCAAAATATTGTTTTTAAAAATTCTCCATTGTTTCTCCTGAACGAAATGAATCTTCAGACACTAGAACACAGAAGTGTTTTTTAAAGAGTTTAAATATAAATTTAAAATCCCATCACCATTTACTTCTTGGGTTCTGCTGTTGATGAATTAAATGAAAAAAATTGCTTTTTTCATAAAACAACTAATTCTCGCATTCAACGTACCCAACTATTGGCCTACAAATTTTTTTGCGTTTATTATTACTTCCATTTATGTTTTAGCCAGTCATAAAACACTAAATGTATTGCACAATTGTAAAAAGCATTATAACATATGGTAGTGAGGAATGGACAATTGAGAGCAGAACAGAAAGAATGCTGTTGGCTACTGAGATGGACTTTTGGAGAAGAGCTGCAGGAAGATCAAGAAAAGAGAGAGTGAGAAATGAAAGTAGACGGAGGATAATGGACGTAAGGCATACAATTGTAGAGGATATAAGAACAAAACAACTGGTTTGGTACGGGCATGTACAAAGAATGCCGGATGAGCGAATTCCCAAAAAAATCATGCAATGGCGAACACTTGGAAGAAGAAAACGAGGAAGGCCGAGACTGAGCTGGAGAGAGGGAGTTGAAAAGGAAATAAAAAAAGGGATCTACCAGAAGACCTGTGGTGGGACCGCGATCGGTGGAGGTTGGAGATCGGAAGACGGCGTAGAACGTTGTAGACCGAATTATAGATAGATGTATTGCATTTTAAATATGCATATATATTTACATAAATGTTAGTTTTAAAACAAAAAATATATGTGTATTCATTAAAAGCGTTTAGTTTGGGTAAAATTGAAATTATAACTTAAAGAAAAAAGTAATGTATAAGCTCCACGTTTACTGAGCCCTTAATTGCCTATTTTTTTGTGCTGAGACATTCAAGTTATGCAAATATTTATTTATGGTTTCACACTTGAACTCATTCAATGATTTCGATGTAGAGTAACATTTATTTTTAACCATTTACTAATTAACCTACGAAAAGAGGAAGCAAATCGAACAGCCTGACGGAAAACCCGTTTAAAACTCTCAACTATTTATTCACTTTATCAATACATAAAATTTATAACATTTAAAATTATATTACAAACGAGATGTTAACAGTACCAATTTATATATAATGAAAATTTGTCCGCGTGGACAAACTTAAAACTTACTATTTACAGAAATATAGACATGAATTAATTAAGTCTATCATAGTGAATGGACTACAGTGTGTCAAAAAATATATAGAACAGTGAAAGTCTTTGTAAGCAAACTTGGCTAAAATGCCTTCCAAGGAGGTCGTGTATAGTAAGCCTTTGTTTTTGACTACTTTACAAGCCATACATTTTTTTACTCATTTTTTGTTCGTAGGGAAATTTATCGCTTAGCTTTTTTAAAAACCTACCAAAATTTGTTGCTTACAATTTTGTAAAAGTACTTGGAATATTTTGAAAACATTTATTCTTTTTTGATTTTTGACAACTGTTTATACAAAATTACACTTTTGTAATACAAATGAAAAGATTTTAAAATAACTTTGCCATTACACGAAAACACAAATCCTTTTTTCAATTTTTGACACCTGTACGTCATTCGATTTACACTGGAAAACAAAAATATACTCTTTCCTAAATAAAAACAACAGTCCACACAAAACAGTTTACAGACTAAATATCACTTGGAATGGAATAATGTTCTTATGCCCTAAAAATGTAAAACTATTTATTATACATCTCTTCCGTTCAACAATATTGTCAGAATTTACAAATTGGACTAATTACTGGAATACCCTGTATAATTTTACTGCAAACGTAAACTGGTCCGTAATATAATTGACACTATTTACTGAACACACAGTCTGGAAACGCCACGATATCCAGGGAAATTAGACCACTATGTTTCACAGACAACTGTCACTCAATAAAGGAAACTATATTAGCAGTCTAATTTTCCTCAATACAGTTGCAAATTTAAAACTAATAAATATATTTATTGTTACAAATAAATTTTACTAGTTGCTAAAAAACAAGTCTGACTCTTAATCTTAAAATTCTCAACCTTTTAAACAAATTTCAATTTAAGATATATCTGAGTTGTCATTATGGTAATAACAGCATAGTATTCAAATGTGGGGTTGCGTCAAGCCGACTAACAGAAATATCATCCAGGTGTTTCAAAACAAGGTACTCAGGGGCATAGTGAATGCATCGCGGTACATCAGAAACTCAAATTTACATAGAGACTTAAAGATCAACACGGTGAAAAAAGAAATGAAAAAGCATTCAGGAAGGCACCAACTGGTGAGCTCAGTCTGCTTCGTCGGCTCAAGAGGACCAAACCAGCTGACTTCATATAAGTAGTATTAGTAATATTTATATGGGAACAGCCATCGGGAACAATTTATTGGAAGTTGCTAAATGAGCCAAGCTCAGTTGTAACATTATGTGTAATAATAATTTTAAAAAATCATAGTAATACTCAGATCTGGGACCTTGAAACGAGTAAATATTTTAGCGTTAGCAATATTGAAATGTCTCACAAATATTTCTTTTTGTGATAGCTAAGACAACATTGTTACTTACAAAATCACTTAAACCGTTTCAAAATTATGGATATTGAAAACCTTTGAAAAAAATCGGAATTACACTTTTTTTAATAACATGATTTCAGTATTAGCAGCGTTAAAATTTTAAATTCATGTTTTTATTTTCAAATTTAATTGTAATTCAAAGAGCTCCTTTTTGTTATTTTAATATTCCCATATAAAAATGTTTTTTTGTTTGTTCTTGTATTCGATGTTATGAAAGTTTGTTACTTTTTTAAAATTCGCTTCTTACTGGTCAACAAACAGCCGCGTACACTTTTATTTTACTGTGTTAATAAGTATAATGTATTTGTAGTTATGGAGCAAAATGTTACCTGAACCGATGAGAGAAAATATAATTATAACTGAAACAGTTTGATTTCTTTAATATTAAAAATAGTTCCAAGATATGGAGCGTTAGACTTATATTTAAAATTTAATATAAATAAAGTGATTTATTTTTATTGATATCCGAGTTTTAAAACATAAACATGTTGGTTTTGCAAAAACTATTTTAGTAGTGGTAGCCTTACATTAACAGAAACGTATAGATCAAAAAGCCATCAAGTTTCAATTCTTTAACAACTGCATGAAATTGATTATAAATTAAATATGAAAAAATAACGTTTGTATAGTTTCACTACTTTTTTACTCGAGTCTTGCCAACCAAGGTTTCACTTGTTAGAGCATTGTAAAGGTCACTTAACAGACTAAAGTTACAACGGCTAAGAAAACATAATTTTAATTCACACTATTGTGACACTAATTTAAGTAAAATATTAAATAATTATAAGATAAAACACGTATTTGTTTAAACGTGATGTGTACACATTAACATGTAAATTTTGTAAATATATTTACGTAGGCCAAATTGGTAGTAAAATTAAAATTAGAATAGAACATAATAAAAGTTTGAGGTTAGGCCATGAATACTCTAGTTTTACTAATCACTTGAGAGTTCATAATTCTATAAAAATATCATGTATCTAACAAATCCTGGAAATTAAGTAATTTAGAGAATTTAGAAATAAACCATTTAGTTTTAAGTAAATCTATATTAGTTTTAAACTGAACAATTATGCTTGTTATTAACTTCTTTTAAAATCATTGTCTAGGTCATTATTCCCTTCGAGTTCTTATGCCTGTACAGTGAGTTTTCCTAACAAAAACATAATGTTTAGTCTGTTGACAATGCTCTAACGAGTGAAACCTTGGTTGGCAAGACTGAAATAAAAAAGTTATGGAAATACAAAAACGTATTATTTTTTCCATTAATAAAGTGGATTTCCACCAAGTATAAACGATCTTGGTATAAACAATTCAAAAATTCAGTGTCAACTTTGAACTAATTTAAAACTATTCAATTTTACTGGAGTTTAATGTTCTTAAGTCATAGAACATGCGAAATACAATTACTTCATACAGAGTATTCTAAAAGTTCAGCCATTTAAATTACTAAATGCCACGTTCGTATAAGATACAATCAGAATTACGGTCAGTAAGGAAATCCTCAGTCCGTTAAAGCAATGGAAGTTAGAATAAGTACGGAGGCGGCAAGAACTGTTTGATGGAAATCTAACGAACCGATTTTACGGTCATTATCATTAGCTTCAGATATTGTAGTGCAATTTGAGAATTATTGTGAAACGTTTATTCACTAATCATTTAAAAACTGATCACTTTTGTTCTGCGATCAACCCAGATGCTTTTCATTACTTGCGAGTTCAGAGTAGCCAAGGTTGACCAAACACGCTAATACTGCATGACCAGTATATTGTGGGAGCGCTGCCAAGTCTGGGTACACCTCCCTTCTTCGAAAAAATACACCACGAATCTTAGCAGATTTAAAAATAGAATTATAGGTACTTGTCGGTTGGAAAATAGGCATAAAATATCAGTATGTACGTTTAATTGTATGCAGTGAAATTCATAAGGCAGTGAAATCACGTGATCAAATACATAATAAAATTGATTCAACTGATGTAAGAATAAAATTCGTTCCGTTTTTCAAAGTGGACTAATTTTTTTAATTTCTTAAGTTGTTTAATAGGCCTATGTATTTTTGAAAAATTAAAATTAGATTTTATACAAAAGTTTGTCTACTTTTGAACGCTGTTTTCCTTTTGAAACGGGATTTGGTTACTTTTATGAAGTTAAACAGAGATAATTAAACGTGTAAATAATTGATGCTACATAAATGACCCTTTCAGTAGTGCATTTCCTTACCGCGGGGAGCGCTCCGTTGTTGTCAGTGGAACTCTGATCTATACGTATGATAAAATTAATTATTATGTACCCCTTTTTTCAGTTTTACATCAAAGGAAAGGAGTCTTCATTAGCCATTTTTGGTATATGGAAATTTTAAATACCAAAAAAATCTTTTTAACAAATTTCTTTTAAAAAACCATCTTCTGCGCAGTCGTCAACAGATCACATCCGGTAATATCACATCCGGTGTAAGATCCAGAACCGGTATTATTAAACGAACACCAAACGTGACCTGTAGAATACGTTTTTAAACATAAATTCAACTCGACACAGAAATTGATTTTTGTAAAAGCTTGGACACGTTTATTACACTGTAGTTTCCGGTTATAATTTTCAAAGACATCTTAGTTTACAATTCGGCGTTCAGGGTTCATATTCTGTAAATTACAATAAAATTTTAAATTGCAAATACCAATTGTTACAGAATTTAACACTGATTATAATGGTGAAATCACGTTTCAAATCACATATCGAAACGGATTTTGTTGTGTTTAACGAACAGATATTGCCAGAAAAAATGTTTATGCCCAGTTTAGAACAGAAGTGTTCGTAGATAGCCAAAGGTCATTCATTGTTGCTAGTGTTTGGAAATCAACGAAACAGCTGTGTGCAGCGATTATTTTGCTCGTTGAACCAAGGACGGAATAAAGGAGGGGGCCCGGAGATTAAAGAAATTAAAAAACGAAAAGATCCTATTTTAATTCTACAAAATGGAAATATACGCGTAGTTTCGAAGAAAAAGGTCGAAGGCCTCTGAAGGGTCCGAAATCTGTCACATTATCGCGATCTCAACTTTGTTGTACATGAAATTTTGTCCGTATTTGCGTTTCACAGTAAAAAGCGTTTGTGCACTTTGTAACGCTTATACTGATGTTGAGAACGGAGTTAATCAATTAGATTTTATAAGTTGGTTCTATTTTCTCTGCCTGTGTTAACTGCAACAGCAGAAAGATCTTTCCCGATTCTAAAATTGACGAGAACGAGGGATCAGCAATGTAAGAGTAAAGCAACGGGAATAACTGCGGTTATACGTAAAAATTTACGGACAGAAATACTTAACAGAAGAGAAAGAAGAAAAAGCATGTTTTATTTAGTAAAAATTCTGTTTCACAACGAGTGACCTTGTAAATAATAATCAGAAAAAATAAGTGATTTTGTTTGTTTAAAACGGAGTAAAGTTTTACACTTATTTTATACCTGTTTTACGTCTCAAAACAACTTGACATTGATAGTTTTTGAAGGTATTATTTCAAAATTTTCATCCTCCAGGGAAGCCCTCTTGTAAGTTGAATCGTCCGCCCACCCACAAAATCCGTCAGTGCGGTGAACGTTCGTCAACAATGAGGAGCAAGCTTTGATTTGTCACAAGAGTGAGGTTAAGACAATGACTATCGGATATAAAGCACAGCAGTCAATAAAATCTGTATGCCTGTTAGATCCTTCCTGGCTAAACTTTAAAACTTAGAAGTGGCCATCGTAACAGGACTTTGAGCTGAGTTTCTTGCCGCCTCTGTACTCTTCTTTATTAACGTACTGGCAGGAGCTCATGAGATGTGTAACGAGAGGAATGCATTTCGTATTGTTCATATCTACATCGTTCAATAGCACTAAGTCAACGCTCCACACAACACGATAATTCTTCAAAATATATATTTTTCGATTTACTAGTTTCAATATCAAACAACATATTGACATCAAAATGTGCTGCAAGAGGACACAACAGTTCTGCATTCCCGCTACTCAACTCCTGAACTCCAACCAGTACGTCAGCAACTGCTATATCTTATTTTAAAAATGCCTTCTTGGAATTACGTCAGTTCGTAATCTAACCACTCGTTGTACTTTGACAATATAAGTCTAGAGATCTAAAAACATTTTAAATACATCACAGTATAATCTAGGCAGTGTTCTGATGGGTTATACAGGTTCAGGCCTTCTCAGGACTGATGATAGAATCGATGGTGAAGGTCTGCACGGAAGAACTGGCGGCTTCAGTCAAGGAAGAGGACGCGGCGCCCAGGTTGTGCGTCAGACTGTGGCGGCGCAGGTCGCAGTTCCTCCGGAACACTTTGCCGCACGAGGAACAGTTGTAGGGTTTGATGTCGGTGTGCGTGAGCAGGTGAGTCTTGAGGTTGGACCGCTGGTTGAAGCTGCGGCTGCACACGGGACACTTGTGCGGAGACTCTTCTAGGTGCAGGATCTTGTGCACGGCCAGAGTCCTGGACTGGCAGAATCCTTTGCCGCACTCTCCGCACTTGAAAGGCTTCTCCTTACTGTGGATATACCTGCGAACAAATTAGTTAAGTTAGATATGTTTTTGACTTTTGAATTTTCGAAGGTCATTGTAAATCAGGACTTGGAGATTTCGAGGTCACAGCTTCGAGACTAGCTAATACAGTTAGACTTTTCTTGCATTGATCCTTAGTCCTTTTTACGTTATCTACTTACGTTTTGGTAAATAAATTGAAATGAAATCCTAGGACCTTTGAGTCCAAAAAGTGGTTTTGACTTTTACATCTGTCTGATGAAATCTAGCATATAGTTTAGCTAATTCCTCAGAACAATTTTTAATTTTTCGAAAACATTTTTAAAAGCATTTTTTGAATGAAAACTTTTAAAATATGATTTTTTTCAAAACCGGCTCTAATCCGATTCCGGAGCTATCAAAACCCAATGAAAATAGGCTTAATATTTTAAAAATCGATCCATCAAATGTCGCTATTTTTTGTTGTTGTTGACCATTCGTAGAGGTACGTGAGCCAGGGCAAGTTCAGCAATTTTTAAATAAAAGAAATGTACACTGTTCTGCAGTAAATAGACAAAAACGAAAATAAAACCCTGACCACCATCAGTCTGTTTCATTTGTTTTCCCCTCTACTGTAGAATTTTTTTTTTTAATTTCAGATTTTTAGCGGGTTGAATAAAGAATCTTCATGCACGATCAAAATTTGATATAATTATTTTGGAAAAATGTATGTATGTTTAGTGTTTTAGGAATCCCCAAAACTGAGTTTTATGTGAAACTAATTAAATATGGAAATTTGTTTAATATTTTTGGAGAATTTATTTTTAAATTTAGAAGTAAAATGACCGTCAATAATGACTGTCATGTACATGTACAGATACACAGGCTAGCATATATACAGTAAACCTTTTTTTTGGACTCAGGAGCCTGAAAACGTATTTTAAAAATCTGAAATACTTTCACGAGCACCTCGCTTTTTCTCTTCACTGCTCCGCGCCAGCCTTGATTGCAGTTCCCACAAGCCCAATTTGTCGCCCCGATTCCCGAGTGTCCTGCCCGGGCTGCAATCTGTCACAACGATTACGCCATAGATCCTTGAACCGTATTGGCAGACTGCCTGTATCTTGATCACCTTGGTATGCCAAGCCACTGCCACGAGATTTGATACCGCCGAGATCAAGATAAGTCCGCAATCTCTCAGATTTACTTGATCCTTTTCGTGTAAGGCTTGTTTAATTTTGGAATTTTAATTTTTAGGATCCAGCAGAGGGCAATTATAACTCGGAATGTTTAACGCACAGCTAATATTTAAATTTACATAAACTTAAACTGGATTAATTACAAGTTGCGTTGTTTAACAGTGAGCAATTTATAGGTTAACAATATGAATATTGATTTTCACGGGAAACTAGTGCAAAAAATTGTACAAGCGTATTCGTTTTAAAATATTTTTAAAACATTTTGCTAATTCCTCAAAATATAACGTGCGAAAGCTATAGACAATAGACAAAAATAACCGGAAATGTTCCTAAACTTCTTATTAAATTTTATTAAAAAATTAATAAAAAACCCAACAATTCGCAAATGGGGCAGGATTTATTTTCTTTTTTTATTAACTCTCGAACAATACTTTTTTTATTTTTGTGAGAGAGAGAGAGAGAGAGAGAGAGAGAGAGAGAGAGAGAGAGAGAGAGAGAGAGAGAGAGAGAGAGAGGAGAGAGAGAGAGAGAGAGAGAGAGAGAGAGAGAGAGAGAGAGAGAGAGAGAGAGAGAGAGAGAGAGAGAGAGAGAGAGAGAGAGAGGGAGGGAGAGAGAGAGCGATTGCTGCCCATACGTTTTTTTTTAGGTAGGCCTATTTAAAGACTAGATTTGGAAAAATGTTAACTGTTTTAACATGCATCATGTTTTAGGGCTGATTAAGAGGGATTTTGCGTGATGCGAGTGCACAAATTTATATTGATATATAATAGTATATTTTTTGAGTCGCAAGTTTCTGCCCGGGATCGAACCGGAGACCTTGCGCGGATGAGCCGCACTTGATAACCACTACACTACGGAAACTACGTAGACGTTTGACTACACTACGGAAATATATGAAATGAATCGTTAATTTAATTTTTTTATTGGTAGTTATAGTAAAATAACAGTTGTTTTATATTAACGATCAGCTGATTTCATTGAACAGCTGATAGGCTATAAAATGTTTTAGATTATGTCGTGTTTTCGAATAAATTATCGTAATTAAAATAAAATGGAGGGGAAAACGATTTTTATTTTTGGTTCAATAACATAATTTTTTTTAATACTATTGAATGTAAGAAAGTTTGTGTAACATTTTTGTGCCAATTATTCCTATTGGTTGTAAATTTAAACACAACTGAGTTACGGTTAAGCGTTTCTTTACAGGTAACTTTAAGTATTTGCAGTTAGTTCTTTATTACTAATGATGAAAAAAGACAGTTTTGAACAATACTGTTGAGAGAGTGTTCTGTCAGGACCAAGCAAAGCTAAGCCAAACATGTATTCTATATTCTTTATGCACAGTTTCTAATTTCAATTAATAAACCACGCCCACTTTGTCAATGAATAGTAGCCAAGTTATAGCCTGTATGTCTGGAGATGATGAAATCACAGATCCTGGTTCACTGCTGTAGCGTCCTCGTACAGTGAAAGGATCTAACCCTAACCTAACCTCACATTTGCACTTTGTTTATCGTTACGTCGTTGCGCATCAATAGTCGGCGTGAAATGTTACGCTCGCAATGCCTGCCCCGACACGTCCGGCCGCAGAATGATGACGTGACTACGTGCGACGAGAATATTGTTACGTACCTATTGGCTGCCTTGTGACTGGAAAATGTGAGTAAGTGCTACACATCTCAAAGTGACTATAATATCGAGGAGGCACAGGAAAGTAATGAAACAGAATAACTTGCATTTTTGTTTACTTTCTCACTGCTCGAAATAAATTCAGTGATGGTTAAAAGTCGATTCGTTTTCAACAATATGTCCAGAAAGTGGAATTTACCTTTGTGTGTGTGCGCGCGCGCTAAAAGTAGAAGATTAAAAGAAATCATGATTTCAATGAAATATTAATTAATATTATTAATATTAATTATATATATATATATATATATATATATATATATATATATATATATATATATATATATATAGTCTCGAGAAAAAACGGTTATTTTCAGGCAATGAGAATTAACGTTACGTAGCCTCGAACAAGAGCCTTTACTGTCATAAAGAAATACTGTATTTATAAAGATGTATACCCTCCAATGAGAATCGTTAAATTCAGTATGTATGTATTAGGTTATATAGGCCTATTCTCGAACAAAAGCGGTTGTTTTCAGGCAATGAGAATTAACGTTATGTAGCCTCGAACAAGAGCCTTTATTGTCATAAAGAAATACTGTATTTACAAAGATATATAGCCTCCAATAAGAATATTCAGTATTTATGTATTAGGCTATATATTCTCGAGCAAAAGCGGTTATTTTTAGGCAAGGAGAATTAATTTATGTAGCCTCAAACAAGAGCTACATTATCATCACAAAGAATTACTGTATTTACAAAGATATATAGCCTCCAATAAGAATATTCAGTATTTATGTATTAGACTATATATTCTCGAGCAAAAGCGGTTATTTTTAGGCAAGGAGAATTAACGTTATGTAGCCTCGAACAAGAGTCGTTATTATCACAAATAATTACTGTATTTATAAAGATATATAGCCTCCAATAAGCATATTCAGTATGTATGTGTTAGGCTATATATTCTCGAGCAAAAGCGGTTATTTTTAGGCAATGAGAATTAACATTATGTGGCCTCGAACAAGAGCCGTCATATTCAGAGACTAAGTAGCCTCACAATAAAATAGCCTCTATTTACTCGGCCATAACTAAACGCGTCGCTAAATGCCGGACAACCGTAAAAATATCAGCTCCATAAATTTAAAGTTACAGCACAGTAAATCCAGTTAATGCGTCAATGTTTTGAAAGTCACGTGATACTTCGGGTCGCTTTATGGTGGCCTTTAGGTAAACTGTCAACGAGGAATTTGTACTAATCTGGAAAATAAAGTTCTATAAAATATACTTTTTAAAATTAAAAAAAGAATAGTTACATTATCTCACCTATGAAGAAAAATATTGACAAAGGTCAGAAAATACCGTAGCCGATGTAGCATTTCTGGCTAGTAAGTGCATTTTTCCCTTATCGGGTGTATTTTTTTATAAATTTTCGTTTTACGAGCGAAAACTTTATAAAAAATTAACAAATTGTCGATTTTCTCGAAATCAGTTCCAAATGTTTCCATAAATTTCATCCAATAAGTAGACTATATAGAAATACTTTGTCCAGGTCTAAAAAAATCCGATTAATGATGTCTTGACGACAACCGGATATCCTTCTAATTCCATAAAAAACTGGTTAATCCGGATTTGCTCAAATTTTGGTTATATGAAGACTCAAAATCCCGTGTATTTTCTAGAGTAAATACAAAACTAAAATAAACTTTAAAATCAGAATTTGTTTTGTTTTTTATTTACTTTGGAACAGTATGTTTTCTCAAGTAACGTTTCTTTTGTGTGACCAAAATTTGAGCAAATTTGAATGAACCAGTTTTATTGTCAGTAGCTACCAAGCCGAATTTTTGGGGGGGATAAATCCGAAACAGAACACCACATAAGTTCTGTTTGGGATGCTTAAAGGTTCCACTTGAACATTTTTTAAATAATTTAATTGAATGTGAGAATGACTGCAAGGACTACACCATTTATTGAACGAGCGAAGCGACGTCTCAGTTTCAACTCGACCATTCAGCATTCAGTTTGTGTGTTTGTTACGAAATTTTGGTCAAACGCATAACCGATTGGTCTCATTGGTGCGGAGGTACCTTGTATGAAGCTCGAACGAGATATGTGTAAGACTTTTTCCAATGCCTTTCTGTTTCAAGATGGCGGCCTCTGATTTACAATAACACATGTACACAGTTATGGCCAAACACATTAATCGATTGTTTTCAAATTTGGTGCAGAAATACCTTGTATAAAGCCCGTACGATGGGCTTGTAAGATTTTTCCTATACACTTCTGTTTCAAGATGGCGGTCTCTGATTTTCAATAACGAGTGTACACACTTTTGGCCAAACGCACTGACCGATTTTGAAATTTGATATGAAAAAACCGTACGTAATGTCCGGCAGATCTGTGCGTAGGATCTTTTCTCATTCACTTCCGTTTCGAGATGGCTCTGATTTAACTTTGAGAGTATAACTGTTGGTTATTTCCTGTAAGATCTATGATAAGTTTGACCGATTAATTAAGAAATAGCATAAAATTTCTAATGACGTTGGTCCAGTAACATTTTTTATAAATATTGCTGTTAAATTAGCGGAAAATGTTACGAGCGCTGTCTTGGGGCGCTCTTTACATTAATTAAGAAATATATAATGTTTTTTGAACTATACTAGTATATATTGTCATTGGATTTATCATCTTGGTACTATATAAACACAAAAAGCCTGTGTCAGAGAGAGAATAATATAGTTGCAAATATATGTTTCTCTGTTTCCCGGCAAACACATTCCATAATCCTTGTTGATATACTACCGTTTGGTTATCCTAAAATACATTTTTTTTCAAAAAAGGGGAGTAAAAATCTTTATATAAAGATCAGTTCATTAGTTTGGTTTGTTGTAAACATAACTTACAAACAATATCCACACATTTACTTACTCAATTCCACCAAAATGTTTAGAAATGAACCTAACGTTGTTCAGAAGGAAATAAACATCACTTTTTGGAAGCATCTGGAAAGCATGATTTGCTTATGGTTATCATATATTTTTAAAACTGCGTATGGCGAGAACGCTAGAATGAACACTTTCATGCGAAAGTTTATATTGTGGTTTAAGAATATTTTTGTCGTATACACAGGCAAACACTGTCTGTAAACAAATACCAAATTTCATCTACACCGGTTTGTCTGTTTTCTATAGTTCGTACTTGGAGTCGCAATACGCGTAGGCAGAACGAATTGCTTACAATTAGGTCCATGTCACACGCTGCGCCATTCACGATGCGCATATGTAATCAACACTGAGGATAGAGTCGGATGTCTACAAGACACTCAACAGTCCAGATTGAGTTATGCGTTGAACGGCTCGACAAATGCAAATTTCTTGACGGTGCATCGAACACAGATTCTTCAGAGACAACTATGTGCTTCATCTTTCAATCGGATGCGAGCCATTTTAATCTGTTAGTCATTTGAGATTAAACATAACCTCAAAATAAACACGTAAATAAGCAGTTTATACTGATCATGTGTTGAGCAATATATTCGTTTCTGTTATTAACCAAGATAAATATGTACAAACCCGATTGAGGCCGTACATATTCAAATATTTTCTTCAAACACTGTTTTTTTTTTCAGATTTTGTTCAAATTTTGGTGTTACATGTAGAATAATAACTCAAATGAATGTATCAAATTTTAAATAAAGGAAAACGGCAGCTAAAAAGTAAACTGGAAAAAATCGTCAGTTGTCAAGGTTTATTTGTTTCTTTTTTCGCCTGAACCGTAAGTTTTTAAATTGCAAAATTGCTACACTGACTTGTGTTAGGCCTACGTATCTTTATAGCATATGTAAAACATTTGAGCAGATTTTAATAAACGAATTCATAGTTGGACAGGAAAACAAATAACTCTTCGATTTATCAGGACCACCATACTTTCTTTGTACTTCGTATGAGAAGAAAGTAAAATGTTAAAAAAAATCTTTAGAAATTTAAAATTTTGGCTATAGGCCTACACGACGGGAATTGATCCCTAGTAGGCTATTTAAACATTTAAATAGGCCTACTGAGAGATTATAAATTATAATACAGTATGTAGTTCACGAACAAAAGGTAAGTTAAGTATTTTATTCCATTTTAATATTTGGATAGCCTATATAAACAGAAAAATTTATATAAAATGATTGTACATCAAATTAAGAGACTTACAAAATATATTAAGTTTAATGTAATTTTATAGAAAATCAAGTGATGAATCCTTATTGACAGTGATTCAACGTCATAGCATCACATAAATCTGAAGTATTCTGATAGCCTATCATACACTAAACGGACTATACCGCATTAAGTCTAATAATAAGCCCAACTAGACAAATATTGGCAATTATATTGAAAGGCGGCATTCAGTTAACAGGTCCTTTAGCCTCGCACAAGGCAGCAACATTTTCGTAATATTCTGATAGTCCATCTTACAGTGAACAAAGTATATCACCTAAAGTCTAATAATAAGCCCACTTTAAATAAATACTGGCAATTATGTTGGGAAGCGACATTCATTTAGCAGGGATTCCATCCTTTAGCCTCGCACAAGCCAATATTTTTACAATATTCTGATAGTTCATCTTACAGTGAACAAACTGTATTACCTAAAGTCTAATAACAAGTCCACTTTAAATAAATACAGGCAATTATGTTGGCAAGTGGCATTCAATTAGCAGGGATTCTGTCCTCGCACAAGCCAACAACATGTTTACAATGTTCTGATAAACAATCTTACAGTGAACAAACTATATCACCTAAAGTCTAATAACAAGCCCAATATAAATAAATACTGGCAATTATGTTGGAAGCGGCATTCAATTAGCAGGGATTCCGTTCTGTAGCCTCGCAGAAGCCAACAATCTTCTAGCAATATTTTGATATTTCATCTTGCAGAGAACAAACTATATCACCTAAAGTCTAATAACAAGCCCAATATAAATAAATACTGGCAATTATGTTGGGAAACGGCATTCATTTAGCAGGGATTCCGTTCTGTAGTATCGCACAAGCCAACAACTTTTTTTACAATATTCTGATAATCCATCTTACAATAAACAAACACCTTAAGTATATTAACAAGCCCACTCTAGACAAATAGTTGCAATTACGTTAAGAAGACTCAATTAGCAAGGATTTCGTCCGACATGTTTAGGCCTACCAATATTCCTCTACTTCTTACATTAAACAGACTCATAGATTCTAATAACAAGGCCACTCTTGTCAATAGGCTACTGACAATTATGTTGATGAGACTGTAATTAGCAGAGATTTCGTTCTATAGCTTCACCTATTCTATATTTTTACAATATTCTTACAGTCCTTCTTACAGTGAACGGACTATATCACATAAAGTCTAATAAGAAGCTTACTTCAGAGAAACACTGGCTAATTTAGAAGCAGCCTTCAATTAGCAGTGAGTTCGAACTATTGTTTTAGTGTTTATTGTTGTAGACAAAAATATTTTTGCAATTTTCAGATAGTTCATCTTTCGTTGTACTGACTATATCGCCTAAAGTCCCACTATAACAAGCCCACTCATGAAACATATTGCCCATTATGTTGAGCTGCGGCCTTCAATTAGCAGAGATTACGATGCTTCATGGCCCTGCACAAGCCAGAAATATTTTTGCAATGTTCATATTACACTGAACTGATTGTATCGCTTATAGTCCATCTTGCACTGAATTTATAGAATTACCTAAAATCTACTAAAAACCTCACTATAGAGAAATATGTTGAAGAAGGGTTTTTCTATTGGAAGAGATTCCGTTATCCAGCCTCGCAAAAGCTACAGAATTCTTACAATGTTTTGAACTGACTGTATTAGCTTAAGGTTTAATAACAAGCCCACTCTAGACAAATACTGGCCATTGTTGAGGAAGGCCCACAATTAGCAGTTATTTTGTCCCATGGCCTCCACAAGCCTAGAACATTCTCTCTTAAAAGTCCGTTTTACATTGATTTTTTTCTGCCTAACTTATGCTAGTTAGACTAATTTGGACGAGGAATCGGAGTTAATGGCAACGCAAAACCTTACGGCAGTAACACCAATCTCGAACCAAAGACTTTAAGTGGGGCATGTTCTAACCGGTGATAGTTAATATTCTCACAATGTGCTGAGAGTCCATCTTACGTTGAACTGACTGTATCGCCTAAAGTCTAATAACAAGCCCACTCTAGACAAATACTGGCCATTATGTTGAGGAGGGGCCTTCAATTAGCAGGGATTCCGCCCCACGGCCTCGCACAAGCCCGCAACATTCTTACAAATAGAATCATTGTCTCTACACCTGTCTCTATTTCAAGGTCAAACGGCGGTGGAATTCATTAGGCTCTGTTGAAGAGCCTAACAGAGCGTTTATTAAATTTGTTTTTATGCCGAGCGCAAATAAATTATGCACTTAGCTTGTTTTATAACTGTGTAAAATTTTTACATGCTGAATAAATACTGAAACTGGGCTACAGTAGCTTTAAAAAATATAAATAAAATTTCTTTTTTTATTTATTTCTTGTTCTTTATGTTTAATTTCCAGAATCGCAAAATATCTTTATTTTCTGAGATAACCTTGAGATTATTTAAAGGTAGTAATCATATGTTTATTTAGTTTAACGTAATTTTTAATAATCAGACTGCTTTATTATTAAATTTGATTCCTTGCATATGAATTGATCAGCTGTTTCTACATTTGGTTATTAGCAAAAAGGTCAAATTAAAGAAATGACTTCAATTTCGAGCCGGTAGTCGTTGCTGTAATATTTAATGGCTGAAAACAGTTTTTATAAATTCGTAGACTATTTTTACACTCCCAAACAAGCGTTGGACAAAATTATTAAAATTAAACACAATTATAAAATTGTTTTGTAATAAACAAACGTTATTAAATATCACTGTCAATATTTTCCTTCATTATTCACTATACGAAGTATAAAAATGTATACCAAGATATTGTGATTGTGAAAAACGATCTTTATTAGATTTATCCGTTTCTGGTGCTCTGTCAAAAAAAAAAAGATTTTCTGTGGGTCACTGTTCTGTGCATATCCGATTTTGACATGAGGTTTGCCCTCATCTATGTTAATTTCTCAAACAAATATTTAAAACATTGGAATCGTTATAGCCTATCACAGACATTCAAGTCCGGGAACTACTTGAAAGGCTTATATAACTCGTTTCATCAAATGTCTTTCAAATTTTTATTAGGCCTATATCTAAATTTAGTGAAAGAAATTTTAAGTAAACATATTTTACGTAAATCGAAATATTCGTAAAAATTTCTCTTACAGAAACAAAAATATAAATCATGTTTTTCTCGATTCCTCGTTTTTGTTAATAATTTGTTGACGTTGCTCTTCAGTCATACCTCAATTATTAATTGTAACATTTTCATCGTTAATTTCATTTTTTCGTTTTAATTTATTTTCTAATCGCCGTATTATTTCTCCTTCTTTTTCCATAATCTTTGTTCTTTATTAAAAACGTTTTAAATAATTTTATTGTTCAATTATTTAGAAATTGAATATTTAACATAACCTCAATTGAAGTGATATTGAAGCAACAGCTGTTGTACGAAATCAGCTGTTTAGAAGTAATCACAATTATATTTTTATTTATACAGTAGCACGCAAGGTGCTAAATATATGTAGTCCTACTATTATATATTTGGCACACATTACAACTAAAGCATGTTACATGTTACAACCATAAATTATTTTATTTAAAAATTGTTACATTGACTTGGGTCATGAATCGTCATAAATATACCAAAATGTGAACAATATCAGATTTCGAAAAACAAGCTAATTTCTGAATTTTTGTTGATAGCTTCTGAACCAAGCTTACAGGAATATAATTAATTTTTTTAAGTAATTTTATCACATTGTTGTGGATTCACTAGACTACTATTGTTCGCCGTACCATTTATTGAAGCGAAGCTTTTAATGTCAGCTTTGGCGAGAGGAGTGACAAATTTCGTCTCTATTTCTCTCTTTCTTTTTCTACTTCCTTTTCGAAAACAGTACACGCGTATTGCATGAAAACGTTGTGTGCTTTGGTTTTTTCCTTAAACGTGCACGTTGTAATTGTTTATAATGTATTCGAAATTAGTATAAACGTTTATAATAATTGTTGTTAATATTGCTAGTTTTTAACAACATAACCTAAAAAACTTATTATCAGCAGTTAAAAATGAAATCAGCTGATCGTTACGAATTAATACAAAACAACTGATCTTTTACTATAACTACAGTAAATAATATCTAAGCTAGGTTCATGTATTTATTTATTTAAACAAAACAAGATATTTGTAAATATATCTTCATACTAATTATACATTCAGCAAAGATATCACTAACAACAAAAGCTTCGCTTTTGTCGGCAACTCCCTGAGTTCTATATGTGTACTTTTTTTAATTATGGATGTTAGAGAATGCTTGACCTATCCATTGCGGATCCAGTAACGGTGCTCCCTTTATTCAGTACACAAGCGCCAACCAAAAGGGAACCGACTATTATCAAAACAAATACAAACGGAACATTAATCAACAGTTCGGCGTGAAAACAATCGAACAAACAAATCAATTAACAGTTCCGACGGGCCTGGAGTGTGTTTGTTCAGGCACTGTTATTGTTATTAATGGAGGTCTGGCGCGCTATAAGCAGAACCACTTGTTGGCCATCACGTGACTTTAATTTAACACTCTTTAAAGGGTTAGCTGAGTTGTGTATCACTGGTTACTGTAGCGTACGTACGGTAAGTTGGAGTATTCAATAGAGGGTTCATAGAAAACTAACCCTTCAACTCGATTAGAGCCAGGGTTGCCAACCGTATAGGTAATACATCTCGCCGCCATTTGAAAATAGTGCTGATTTAAAAGAGTTTTAAATATTTCGAAATGTGTTATAATATTTTCATAAAAGTTTAATGTCTTACGTATACTTAAAAACGAAATTGTTTTTATTCTATAGTGTTTTTTTTTCACTTGTAGAGAAAATCAAAAATTAATATAAATGACTTTTTAATTTTGTTCGAAAGCGAACAGAGAAGTCGGCCAACGTCTCAAAATCGGTTCAAAATTTGTTAACATTTTTGTCTTACATGAAGAATCACAATTCAACTCAGCGCACCAAAAAATTTGAAACACTGTAAATAAAATTTACGTTTTGAGAATTTCAGGGTTTACTTTTGATTCTTTCGATTTCTAATTAGCCACACGTGATTTAAGTTACGTAGCCTACTTTCACATATTACAAAAATCTGATTATCTGAGATATAATTTCGATTTTCTATTTCCAGTTTTACGATAATTCTTGAAGCGAATTTTTGTGCTATAGTGAACCGTTTTCTTGTTCCGTGTTGTAGGCCTATTTACTGAATAAATACACAATTTGATCAATACCGATGTTGTGAAAATCAGATATTTACACATTTGCAAAAAAATATTCCGAAAATTTTTTTTAAGAAGTGTAAACCAAATACGGGCAAACCAGATCTACATTGAAAATTCATTAAAATGGTCACATAGTCAGGACAACAATATAGGAATACATCGACAGCCTGATTTGGGCAACATTCAAATTTAAAGCTCTTTTTGTCTGAGAAACAAAGAAATCGCTCAAAATCTAAAAGAATTATTTTTATAGTCATCATAATTTCTTTACATACGTCATATAGTGAGAAAATAAAAATCATTTATATGGTATTTTATAGTATGGAAACCCATAATTAACTTTAAAACTGTTCGAGATATGCTACTGTAACCTTCGGAATAAGTTACTGGTCAACTATATTATTTTTTTGGTGAAAAACCATTTCAACTCCTTCTTTAATGGTGCCTTTAATGGTAAATGAAATATTTTAAACAACCAGAATTCAATTTCATATTGTTTACTTTAAAATACGAATCCGTTCTCATATCAAAACGTTCGTTTATGTAGGTTAACCTTTTATTGAAGTGAAGCTTTGGAGACAGGAGTGAATAGAAAGAAATCTGGCGAAACGGAAGAATGTAACGGAAATATGGAACGAAGGAGCAAACGAGTTTTGTTTCTATTTCTGTCTCTTCTCTTTCTTTTTCTTTCTTCTTGTCAATAACAGTACACGCGTATTATATGAAAACGTTGTGTTGCTTTGGTTTCGATATTTTTCTTTAGTTGAAGAACACGTGAACTGCTTATAATACATTCGAAATTAATATAAACGTTTATAATTGTTGTTAATATTGCTAGTTTTAACACCTGAAACTTATTAGTCTATCAGCTGTTCAATGAAATCAGCTGATCGCTATGAATTAGCCTAATATAAAACAACTGATCTTTTATTTACTTTAACTACTGTAAATAATATCTAAGTTAGGTTCACGCATTTATTTATTTAAACAAAACAGATACTTGTAAAAGATATCATATATCTTCGCTTCGCTTCTGTCGGTAACTTCTCGAGTTCCACAGGTGTATTCTTAATTTTTTTTTAATTTGTTTCTATCACGTAAGCGAGACACCTGCGAGCCGCGAATATTTCAAGTTTTTAACTACATACTTTATAGGAAAGTGTTGGTAAGGCAGCATATAAGCACTTGTCTAAACTTAAATAGGCCTAGCTTCCCTCTGGACTCTAAAGAAATAAATCAAAATGGCGTTTGGAGCTAGCAACTAGTTCCGTTACGTAACGTTAAGACTCTCGCTTAGTGGCTAGCTAACTGTATAAAACAGCTATAAACTACGTGAAGTGTCTAACAGCTATTTACCAACAGCTAGCCTTAACGCAAGCAAACGGTGAGTCGGTCAGTCAAACTGACCCTCATTGAAATTCGCCAGTGAAATGTAATATCTCGTCACGTAATAGAAGGGAAAAAGTAACATCAATTAAAAACATCGCTTAGGCTAAACGAACATACAAATATGACAATGAATCCTACTTGCAATAAAAATCACCGTATCTTTATTTTCTTAAAAACAATCTCATCATAAACAGCGTTAAAATCACATGAATTAGAATTTTAAAGTTAAATTTAAAGTACGAAAATACATTGGCTTTTTAAAAAAATATAGATGTTAATTACTGGAGATTTTACCGCTGATATCGGATTTTCAAGTAACTGAGACATAGCCAAACTTAAGTTGACAATAAAGTTGGTTCAGTAACATTTTTCGTAAATATTACGGTTACCGATTAAACTGGCGGAAATAGTTACGAGCGCTGTCTTGTGGAACACTTTGTAGGCTATATTAATTAAGGATATAATGCGAGGTCTACTGTTCTTTGAACTAGTACATGTGTTTAACAACAAGTGTTTGGAGGTTACGATAAGTGACTATTACATAGACCTATTTCGGGTCTGGGTCTTACCACGATGGCGGCTTTTTTCAAATGGGAATTCCCTCAAAACGATTAGCGGTACAAATTTGCATTGTTTTTAAAAGTTAAATTTTTTCTACGGCTTTTTAAACTTTGATCTCGTCTATTCTTCAGGAAAACAATATTTTAACACTGAAATATTTTCGAATTTTGTTCGCGCTTACGTTCCTAAAAGCGCAACATGTGCGCGCCACTACTTTCACAATAACACTTAAATAAAAAAAATGGCGACTAATAGCAGCACAATGATTGCTCGGGTGCCGGTATTCTCGGAAATCTGCAGAGTAATGTATCGCACAGTACACTCTTGGGATGTTAATAAAACCATGGTCTGCTTGTGTAATTAATGTCATAATTCAGTTAACTTACGTTGGCGGCGAGTATACTTTGTACGCGAGAAGATGTGCACGACCATTCTGTGCTAACTGATTTGTAGGAACTATTTTATGTGGAAATGATTACAATGTTCAACATTTAGAAGTAAAGCTAAAGTAACCTCTAAGTTTACTTAAAAACAAGAAAAATCGACAATGGAGAAATCTGTATATTGTAGCCTCATTAACATGTTTGCTCATGTCGTACGGTATTTATCAGGACCAAAATCGTTTAACAGAGACTTATAACGACAATAAGAGTTTACTTGTATCGAATTATCTTTGGAAAATAAGCTTTTGGAGCGGTTATAAGTTTATGATCCAGACCCGAGGTCATGAAATGAGCGTCCGACAAGAATTGTTCAACATGCACATTTTGTATTGTTACCTGACAGATATATTCATAAAAGTGATTTTACAGAAGATGTTTATTTGTCTTCCCTTAAGTTTGAATTATAAATATGTTAAAAGGAAAATAACGCGCTCAAAACATTTTTTTAATAAAAGTCGTTACGCTTGGTTTGTAGACGAGGTCATAAGATGTTATTTCAAAATACTGTATAATTTATATTTTTATTCGATCGAGATTTCAAAATGCAAGTCAAAATTTGAAGCTATTGCACAGTATTCCAAACTGAGAGCTACGCAATATCAGATTGTGTACAGGAAGGACTTAAATGACATTCTGATACGCTCATGTAACCAAGCGGTACGAAATTTCATCCGAATTGGTACGGGATCCCCTCCGCTCTCTCTGTGTCCTGTCAACTGCTGACACGGTACTCTTACAATGGATACCTGGCATTGTTGGACTGAGGGAAAAGCGAGCGAACCTGATGGCAAAAAAAATGGTCTTGTGGAACCGGAACGCGCTTGCAGGATCAGTCGCACGATGGATACAATTCCCTGACCAACAATTAAGAAAACGTCTTCTCTTGAGAGCAACAGGAGACAGATAGTCACCAAGAAGTGACTATGGCCACATCCGCTGTCACCTCAATAAGGAGGCATTACCATAAGTCCAGAATAATTGTCGTTTGTGCGGACAGAAACCCAAAACCATAGCACACATACTCGTCGATTACGAGGCTCTGGAGTGCAGAAGAAGGAAACTTGTTGGTGTTTATTAACCAGATGAGGATTTTCATAACCGCACCCGACACAAGATCTGGATCTTGTAAGAGGTACTTGAGTCGCGTATAGGAGAACACAGTAAGCGCCTAGCTGACGTTTTGGAGACCAGTGGAGCCCCAGTAACATCCGCAAGGGTAGGACACAATCCAAACGTTTCTGCACCTACTTGCTATAGGTTAACATGCATTGTCTTATTTTATTTTCTCACTACAAGTATATAAGAATGTATAGTGATCGTGCAAAAATAAATTTTAACTCATTTTCATCCTAATTGACGAGTTAAAGGAATGGTTTTTACTTGGTGCTAGAGTGTACACGCACCCAAAACGATTTGGGTAAAATTTTGAGATGCTCACATATCTCTAGAGTATTTTAACATTTTAATTAAATAATCGTTTTAATCTGTTTTTTTCGGAACCTTTAAAATTAACAAAATAAGATTTTTTCAAAATCCGCTGCAGCGATTTTGATTATATTTTGTTGATGCATCCAAACAAAACATTTGAGTTGTATTCCAGCTGAAACATCTCGTTTAAAAAGTACCAACAAAAACGATAAATCTGATGATTAATTTATAAAAATCGTGTCATTAAATTTCGGTCGTAATATCACTTTTTTTGTTAAGTTTAGCGTACTGAAAAACTGAAATAAATGTTTGTATTCGAGAGTAAATGGATAAAAAACACTGACCTCCATCAGATTAAAATTTTGTTTACAGTATTCTGAAAATTGTAAATTTATTTCGCTTAATAATTTTGTGTAATCATTCCAACGTTCCAAAATTGGTTCAATTTGTTTGGCAGTGAAATCGAAGTTTTCCAGTAAAATCCGTCCGACAGTTTCAAAATGGCGGCCACACATTTTTTTTAATACTAATATTTTTATCTTAAAGTTTTAAAAAATATAATCTCACCGTTGGAATCAATGTTAAAATATTAGCATTTTAAATTTGAAAAATGAACCTGATGGAGTATAATAGTGTAAAATGTAACGGTTTCAATAAAAAAAATATTGTCGGAAATTCGCTTCCATACGTGCCGTGATTATTTCAATTTCATACACTGCCTCAAGTTTGAGCGAAATCTGAATGATTTTTTAAAAAAATTTCCCTCCGTTGTCCATGTTTTTATCAAAGTGAAGCCCGATCATGATCTATAGAATACGTTATGTTAAAGTGTTTTACGTATATGTACAACTTATAAATAATTTTGTCAATTATTTACATTCTATAGTTCACGAATTTGATCAGATTTCATTCAAATTTGGCGTAGAAAAATATTTTGGCATAGTTTAGGCTAGCTCGCAAAGTCAATATTTTGTTACTGGAAATACGATTTTACGACAACAATCGTAATCGATATTAAAATATTCACAAGTTAGAATATTTCAACATTTTTTTCAAAAATTTCAAAAATTATTTCTTTCATAAATATGTTTCTTTACAGAAACATATGAAATAAAGAAAATTGAATTTATGGCGCTCGAAGGTTATTTTTGTTGATTGGGAAACATAAAACTTTTCGCATATTAAAATTTAGATTGTGTTTTTTTTAGCGAAATAGATACGTGCTGTGATTATTGTCGATATCTTCTGGATCGAATTATTAAATAATCGTTTCTTAGTTTGAATGCTTCATTTTAAACCGCTTTTAAATGCGAGAATGTCTGCTAAGTATTTTCGGACACTCAATCTGCAAAAAGTTAAATCCTGCTAAATCCGCCACCGCACTACTGCAACACAGTTGAACTCACAGCTGTTAGACCGGCCAAAACCCGAGTAGGTTATATAAAGAAAGGTTAAATAATAAATATTTGCAAAAGTTAAAATAAATACACATGTAAGTTATACGGTACGGTCTGAAAGTTGAGTACCAGTAATGACTAGTTTGTTATTGGGAAGGGTTTACCAAGGGGTCAAAGGTGGCGGTCGTGGAACTGAGGCCGCATTCTTGTGGCGCACATCGCTCGCGGCCATTCTGCGCAGTATAATTACACTTTATGTTCAAATAAATCAACTCGTTATGTTATGGAAAAAAACTAAACTAAGCAACGTTTATACGACTGGGGTGCGCAAGATTTTACACATTTTAATGTATTAATAAGTTATTTGTTATTAACAATTAATTCTTTGCTTGCTAGCCTGTCGTTGTGTAGTATTAGTGTAAGCGCCGTCGATAGCGGTTTCTTAATTTTAGTGTATTTCAGTTTAGAATGTTGGTAATTTGCATCACTTATTTACATTATTAAAATTTGCCTACTATTGTAACCGCGTTCGAATACGGTTTGGTCAATTTTAGTGTATTTCAGTTTAGAATGTTGGTAGTTTGCATCACTCACATTATTAAAATTTGCCTACTATTGTAACCGCGTTCGAATACGGTTTGGTTAATTTTAGTGTATTTCAGTTTAGAATGTTGGTCATTTGCATCACTTACTTACATTATTAAAATTTGCCAGTTTACAACAAGGATGGCAATGTTTGTGTCTATTTGTAACATAGCGTTTAAACGGTAAGTCTAAAAATAACTTTTTGAAGTGGTCATGAGTAGGAAAATTCATCCCCATTAAATTCTTTCCTCAGTTCTTTCACTTAATCACTTTGCAATCAATATAAATAAATATATGTTCAGTATTTTAAAATATAAGTCCAATTATTAGTTAAAAACAGTAAAGACAATAGGGCCTACAATATAATCGAGTTACTGAGAAATAACAGGAAGATTAGTGTAATTTCTAAAAGTTGGTTCATTAGATTTGACCAAAATTTCGGTGGCATGAAGATTCATAATTCAGTTAAGTGCACTAAATTTGAAATTAAAAGAAAAGTCCTGACTTCCGATGCATTGGATTTTTTTCATTTGCTTTCGAACCTGGGAAGTAATTAGTTACGAAAAGTTTATAAAGTTGACCTTTTAACTACAATCTACGTGGCAACGTTAACTATAACCAAAATTTTATGCGTAACTGATGATAGTAAAAAAAAAAATAAATAAAAATATGTAAGTTTCCCGGAAGTTCGTATTTTTTTTTACACGTGTCAGTAAGGCTGAAACAAAATCGAAAATATTCCATAAGTTACACATTTTTTAAAACTTTTTTATCAGAAAATTTGGAAGCTAATAAATTTGACACTTATCACCTATGCTAACATTTTATTAGACCATTCCTAAAATAAATTATAAATTTTACATCATTTAGACAAAAAACCCCGCAGGTGTACAGACTAGCTGCACCTCTTGAGAGGATTTATACGTCCCTCGCGGTACCCTAGTCTAACACACACTTACACTAACAACACCACACTTACGACTTTAACAAGTTACACTCACACTTACATTTAGGGAGGCGATAATATCCTCACTGTGCTTTTCGTCTTAAAATAACAAAAACAAAACAAAAATAGATTAAAAACAATAAAATATATGCAGTTGCAAAAAATGATCATTTTCAGGTTCTTCTATCCTCAAACCAAATTAGGATTTTTTTTAGCCATTAATGGAAACTAAGCATTGCAAAATAAACACAATAATTTGAATTTTATAAAGTTTGGATAGTCAGAACAAGAGATAATCGTTTTTACCGTTTTTTCTGTATCCTCCACCTTCATTGCATCATTTACATTAAGCTCAAATTACCCGCAGGGGTGTAGACTAGCTGAACCTATTGAGAGGATTTAGACGTCCCCCTCGCGGTACCCGCGTCTAACACACACTTACACTTACAACACTACACTTAGGACTTTAACTTTTTACACTCACACTTACATTTAAAGAGGCGATAATAGCCTCAATGTGCTTTTTCGCCTTAAAAAAAAGCTCAGATTTGTATTGGATCATTACTACTATGAACTGTAAACTGTAAATACTGCATATATTTTAAAATAATAAAATAGATGTACTTCCACGTGTGAACTGAGTCGTAATTTTAATGTTCCATACTTTTTATTTTGAAAAGTTATTTTTTCACTTTAGTTACTGACTAATTTTTATTTTCCTAATAGAAAAGGGATAATTGCAAAGGATTAATTGATAAAATGTTTAGGTTATAATTTCAGTTTTAGTGTTTTGGTACATAATAACCTATAAAATACATGTTTAATAATGTAGCCAAATCACTGATTTTATACCAATTTAATCTATTTCCCGTCTATACAAATAACACATTTATTGTACTGTTTTATATGCGATATGCTGTATTTTCAATATAGATTTTAATGTATTAGCGATCTTCTCAGAGTGAAAATCTAAAGGTGGAATTATAAATTTTTTCCGGCGAAAAACCGTTAAGGTTATCATCGCCGGATTATAAATTAAGTAACAGACAGAAAATAGATTAAAATTCTATAAACTGAATTAAATGATGCCATCTGTGGACAGTTTGCCTAACAATAAAAACACATCCTGGTCGGGTAATTAACTTGATTTAGTCGTCGGTACAATTAAAAAAACCACGGCCACCGACCCTGTTGTGGGCTGTATATCTACACAAAGCCCAAATAAATTATTTACTGGCACGTTATGACTGACTGAAGTTTGTTTTGGCAAAGAATGGCGGCGGGCTCTTTCAATCAGCGGAATCATAAACCACGGGGGCTCGGCGAAATGGTCATTACAACGAATTGAAGGCGTAAATCCGAACCGGAATGCTACGTGTTCAGGCTTACCCGAGTTGATCGGATTTTGAGAAAATGTTAGCAATAAATAACGTTATAATCGTAGATAATCAACGGTTTTTATATTAAGCTTAAAATGTTCCTAAGGTCACAGTTTGAGCCACGGCCTACAACTGAAACAACGTTGCACTTCCCTGTGCAGACAGTGAGTAATTAAAGGAAGAATTCTTGTTCTCTATCTAAAGGCTATCTTCCTTTACATGCAATGTAGTTGTGTTGGTTTGTGCAAAACACTTCCTCAGGCCCTACATAATATTATATTTTATTGCAGAGTATTACAAAGTAGCTTTATTTTTGGCACTATTTGATCAAAGGTGAAACAGAATACCGACTTTTAACTTATTACCTTTAATATATTTTTATGTGCAGGTAATTTAAAAGTCCCTATACTATTGTAGACTTATCAAATATATTCAATTTTCGAGATTATACACTCTTATGAACCTACCTGCATCCTAAATTCTAACTTTTATTAACAAAATTTTAAACTTTTATATTCGCTTCTTTGTTCAACTGCTAGGGTCCTACTTAAGTTTCATTTATAATTCATTTTTAATCGAATACTTACCATCATTTTTGTGTAAATAGCAATGCACGACGTCATACACAAACTCTAATATTAGAATATAAAAAAATAAAGAACAATACGTCAATTGGTCAGCAAAGAAACGAAGATGATAATAGAACAAACCTGACAAAATCCAACCAAACGAGAGATGTGAGATAATTAGAGCTAACAAATAGCAACTTACTGCCTGCTTGGTCAACGTTAGGCTACCCTAAAATATGGATGCCCAAATGATTATGGTGAACAACTTATTATCCAATCTCTGAGAGTCAGAGATTTTTGTTTTAGGAAGTACTTGAGTTGATCTTGAAACATTGATTAAAAAGTAATAATACTATGAATACTCCATCACTAATTAATATCTTAACAAATCCCTACTGTTAAACTAAACTAACATCGTCGTTTAATAATGGTGGCAGAACTTTCGTGTAAACAAAGCACAGATGCATAATTTCTGCTTAGATCTTTGACAGTTAAAATGTGTTCCTGTTGAATGTTTTTGAAGCATTAGCTTCTTATACCGCGTTGTGTACTTTGTATTTGTCACCATGGAGTGATTCGGTTTCATCGAGTAAGCTTACGAAGCGTAAGTAACGCGAGTAGGGGAAGTATTACACAGATCCCCTCCAGTTCTCAGCTCTTCTCCTTTCTTTCGTCTGCCAATTCCGACTGAGTTGGCTGTGCGCGTATGTATGTTTTGTGCTTGTATGTACATACAACGTGCTTGATAACTCTATCTCTTTCTTTTCTCACTCTTTCTCTCCACTTTTTGTCTTCTCATGTTCTCGTCGCACGCACATGTAATGATGATGTACACATTACATTGTGTATACTGCCAGCAGCAACAGTTCAATGGTATACGGTTTATATTCAGTAATAACACGTGCGTTTGATTTTATTATTTGCAATGTAATATTTCGTAATATAAAAATCAGTGTTTTTTAATTATATTATTTAGTGCAAAAATCATGTCAAATAATCACCAAGTGATGAATCTCAAGACGAAAAAATTGATGGATATAAACAAAAAATAAGATAAAAGTAAAAAATCTCTTCCAAGGCAGGACAGTAAGTGAAAGTTATTTATATTTAAGAAGCTAACGCTTCTGCCGACAGTCCCAATGACTGTATTTTTTTATTTGTTCTTTATACAACCAGGAATTCAAACTTGCATATATACATTTAACAAACTTATATTATTTTGAAAAGTTCTACTATTGTAGAAATTATTAATATAATTTTGCCTAGCCGAATTATAATTTGCACGGCAGAATCTGTGACTGTAAAACAAGGGAAATGCAGTAACATTCAGCTAATATCAGCTGGAATATGTTCAACCATTTCACACGTTCGATTATTGTACGACATTTCTGTTAAACACGACTTTTCGAAATTCCCTTCAGAGGGGTAGATGACAACCGAACGCGGCAGTAACTACAGAACACGGCCGCCAAACAGGAAGGTTATCAGTGTATAAAATAATTTCTCAAAAATTTGTTTCCAAACAGATAATAAGGGTTTCCACGAATCGCGTCGGTGCCGAAGAGGAGCGGCTGCTAAACAAATACGGAACTTCCTGGAAGCCCAGGCCTCTACAGTGTCAATATGGCGACAGTCATTGAGTGTGATCAGGTGATTTATTTACTCTGCGCGTGCGCTATCGTAGGCAACGGTTTTAACGCGCTTATAAAGAAGATAAGAAACATACTCGAGAAGAATCGACCCTAAATGTGTAACAGCTGTAAAGTGGCAAACGCAGGTCACCTGGGGTCTATTTGTCCTCGGTTAAGTTGGGACTGAAAAATCAATTGATACAGCTGCAGTTTTCAGGCGTACTAATACAGCAATGAATGTGAAGTGAAATTTCAAAGGCGCTCTGCCTTCTACAATGACGCTCATGAGTCATGCCTTTTCCTATTTGCGTATTTGTTGGATACATTGATATCAAGGTTGTCAAAAAGTTATGAAAATACCACAATTTCGTGTCTATATGCACCTTCACGTCTGGAAAGTATTATAACAACATTTAAGTATGGAATTTATTAGTTTATCTTTGTTCCTCATTGGATGTGTTACTATTACGTTGATTGGGCCTATATTCTTCCGCCATTCTCAGAATTGTCAATATTACATTTGTTGACGCATTTCCGATCATCAATTTCAAAGTTAATTCTTGTACGTAACGAAATTTAAATGTCACAGCTTATATTACTAAAGTGAGTGTTACAAAAAAATGTCGTTAATTCTGTTCGATCCGAAATTTATTCCTAAATATCACTTAACAGTTAAGAACTATTGAAGTGTTTGTGAAAAAATATGGATTTTTTAAAATAGGGTTTGTACCTCAGTGTTCAAAGGTTATAGTGTTGTATAACCCTCACGTCTCACCGGTACAGTTTGTGTTTCGTTATAATTAGAATATGAAATTGTTCGTACCTCAAAGAAACCTGGAGGTCTTATACAATACGTGACCAAATATCCATATTTTCCCTTTTTCGAAATCAATTTTTTTTAAAGCAAAAAAAAATAATTTTGGGAGCCTGTTTAAAAAGAATCACGTTTCATTAATGTCGTAAATTTTAGGAATAAATTTCTGATCGAACAGAATTAAAGATTTTTTTATGTATGCCTAACACTCATTGTAGCGATATAAGATGTGGTATTTAAATTGTGTTGAGTACAAAAATTATGAAAATGGAGGTGATCGGAAATGGGTCAACAAATGACGGACAATTCTGAGAAAGGCGGAATGATATAGGCCCACTCAACGTAATAGTAACACTTCCAATGAGGAACAAAGATAAACTAATAAATTCCATTGAAATTCTTTTTATATTCTTCTTCTTTTCTGCTAAGATGAATATAATATGGAACCTCCATCTTCAAAAACTATATCTATACTCCAAGTATACATACCTTTGTATAGATATATCTATACAAAGAGTATAGATATAGATTTTGAAGATGGAAGTTTTCCGAAAAGCGTCAACAAAAGTAAAATTAACGAAGCTAGGGAAGGCAGATCATTATACTCAACATAGTAATAAATTCCATACTTAAATTTTGTTATAATACTTTCCAGACGTGAAGGTGCATATAGACACAGAAATTATAAGATTTTCATAACTATTTAACAAATGTATAAACTATCGTGATACTGATGTATCCAACAAATACGGCCGCCTCGGTGGCCTAGTTGATAGCGTACTGGGCTTTCACCCCGAGGACCCGGGTTCGATTCCCGACGTGGGCTTGGCATTTTCATACGCTATAAATCATCCCATCGTCTTCATTAGTCCAAGTGTGCACAATAGTCGGACGTTAAAAAAAAAATCCGACAAATACGCAAATATGAAAAGGCATGACTCGTGGCCGCCATTGTAGAAGAGCGCCTTTGAAATTTTACTTCAGATTCATTGTGTATAAAGAGCAATACAAGACGTTTCGAGATTGTAAAAACTTTCTTTCTGAAAAAAGTATGGCGAGAATGTGCAAATATAAGTGTGCATGACAAATTTTATGAAAATCGGTCGTGTCGTTTAATTTTTTGGCAATGTGCACAGATATCCAAGGAAAAACACATTAGGACTCGAAGACCTTCAGTGATTACAGTGTTAGAGACGGAACTGAAACCCAGAAGATTGGAATTTTTGGCTTCGAGTTTTATAAATGAACTCATTCTTCACACAACTCAGTTGAACATTTTGTGTAAAACTTTCACACTAACATTTCACAAAATTTATAATGAATATGTAAAACGATTCCATATTAAGTTATTGTAAGACTTTGAGTGAAAAAACCTATGCCTAGAACCGAGAATCAATTCCACAAAACCAGGCTAAAACAGTCTGAAACACTGTATAATACCCGCAGTGACAAGAAATTAATAATCAAAATTTCCGAGCGTTTCAGAAGACGCACGACATTCTTGCGTGGACGTTGTTGAAAAACACCTGCGGAACTCCGACAGCCTGAAACCCAAAGATGTGTAACATCAGCAATGGCCGAGAGATGGAATGCCGAATGTTTGAATAGTTTGGATGTTTGTTGACAGTGACTCGACTGTGTGAAGAAATTTGACAAAGAATGTCTGCCAAACTAACGTCCAAAATTTTAACGACTTCTATTAGCTTGTCGACGATATGAAATTTCATAAACATTTTCGGCAAACCCAGCTCTATGTTCGAAATACCAACACTTCGTGAAGCCAACAGTGCAGACCGGTTCAGTTTAAAGTCCCTCTTCCTGTGTTTATTCCGAATGTTACCAAACACCTAAAGCAATAACTTTTATTGTACTTGAGAATGTGCTAGGTCCAAAGATCTATGTGTCAACCTTAAATTTCAAATACAAAAAATGGCTCAAGGTATGTCGTTTAAGAACAGTTTTTCACGCTAAAATAGGTAGCACAACTAAAATTCTGAAAAAGTTGCATCTTTTTCAAATTACAGCCAGTTAAAATAATCTGATGCAAAATTATTTACCCAAACAAAAAACTAACAGATGGTAACCTAACCTAACTATATTTCAGGTAAATAATTTTCTATTCGGTAAGTTACGTGATCATTTTGAAATGGCGAAAACGAAGTTGGTAATGTGGCTTTCAAATGTTTAAAGCGGAAGATCTTCTTTAGGCGAGCCTAGTACTTTTTTAAAAAGAAAAAAAATTAAAATTCGCGTTAGAATAACATGTAAAAAAGCGTCAAGCTTGCTATAAACAGAATGCACTATTTTTTAAATAAATACTAAATCTACCAGTGAGCCAGTAGTTTATAGTTACACTCTAGGCTCAGTGCTATGAAGGTCAGGTACGCAGTTTAAAACGTACCACTAACATTACTTTTTTTGGTTTTTCTAATTTTTCGGAGCTTTTACAAAAGTAATGATTTGAAGAATTTTTGTTATGTTTTGTCACGTGCTTTATTATTTCGTTGAAAGATATTAATCCGCAGAAGATTAAATTGATTAGGATAATTTTTAGCCAATTATTACGGAACTATATTTTGACGTCCATTTTTAAAAAGCAGCGGCAGCTTCATATCCGCCGTAATTGTTACAAAGGTTAGTATATTAGCTTATATAATGAATTAAACACTCTACAACCGAGTCGAGTTAGGTGTAATGGTAGCTCATTCTTTAAAAAAATGTATATTCTTTTTATTATAATAAAACGCATTTAATTAATAGTTTTCACGATGAAAAACACGTTTTCTAGTTTCACTCGCTACTTTTGAGGTTATGTTTGTCACTTTTATTTTTATTTTTTGTAAGTTCCTGTTGTTTTCGCACATTTATATTTTGGGATTATTAATTTTTGGCAAATAATAAAGCGTTTTTTTTGCGAAAATTAACAAACGTCCCGAAAACTCAATTTTATCATTTTTTACATTTAGCATTTATTTGTTTAATTATGTATATAAATAAGTTCAATGAAAAAATATTTAAATTATAATTAACGCCATTATAGGCCACACAATTAGCACAAAGTTCTTTAGAGCGTTTACAGTTAAATAGATCTTGCATATTGTGTTTAAATAAGTTCATTAATAAATATTTTAACTATTAACTAACTCCGTTATATTACATGGCCAGCCCAGCCATTACAATTATTAGAGCTCCATATATTGAACAATATTAATGTAGCCTATTTGACTTAGATAAGTGTCCATTTTCTTTAATATCGCTATAATTTATAAATAAGATCGGACCAATAAAAATCAACAATGAACACCGATTACTTAAATGTTTAAGTTTTCACTTCAGTCAGCCAGTCAGGCGAGCCTGCCACATTTTTTTGTTTTAAATTTGCTTCTCACTAAGCACAGCATTGTTTATTATTCCCGCCGGATATTCTGTCCTGCAGCCCAACATTGCCGGCATTTTTCTTAACATTATGATTTAAGCGCCATCTCTCGGCGGCTATCTCAAGTTTCTCGCCTCTGTGTATTTATTGCACGCGTTCTCCACTTTACGACGACACAGCCGCGTTTTACTGCTAGTCTTGTGTGGCCGTCATCGTTTCCTTTCCTATATTTTGTATTTATCTGCGAACACCGTACTTGTAGTTCCAAAGCCTGGCGAGAGAATGCGCTGTTGAAATAGTTTGTAGTATTTCCGTCTTGGCGCGCTGGTAGAACTCACGCGACAATATTAAATTTCTACTTTAAGTGATTTGCTTTACTCACGTTCTCAATGTACTGCATAACGAGCGTAAAAGAAATTATTCTTTAACTTTTTTTATAGAAATATATGGAACTGTTTTCACGTCTCTGAACACAAAATATGGCTGAAGACTTAAAGAATAGACGGATTACGATAAAATTTAGTAGGTGTAATTTCTTTATACACTGGAAGCCTTTTAAAGTTTTTAATAACGATTTTTGTCATTATTTGTGATCATTTATGTTTATAGAATATACGACTTTTGGAGAGTGTGAATCTTGAGAGTCACGTAAAAAATAATATCCCTTAAGAGAGATGTGAGCGCTCGCTACTGGTGGCATCTTGTGGCAGAATGTTCAACTACAAATAGATAATAGTACTGTCTATTTTCTCAAACGTCTCCCCCCTGTCCTTACAGCCTGCAGTGTTCCTAGCGGCAGATAGTCAAATTACTTGGACTTTAGCCGCTACTACCGAGCAGGCTTTTTGTAATAGTGGCTGTAGCCTACTTCTAGTCCGTTTATGTTTAGTGGTTGAGAACGACAGTTCACCTACACTCTTGCAACATGCTATGTTATTATAAACAATGATTGAAAATGTCCGTTAACAAATAGTGCGCGTGTGGAACTCGGATAATTACCAACAGAAACGGAGCTTTTGTTAACGATATCTTTGCTGAATATATAATTAGTTTGAGGATATGTTTACAAATATCTTGTTTTGTCTAAATAAATAAATACGTGAACCTAGCTTATATATTATTTATTGTAAAAGATCAGTTAGTAATTCGTAACGATCAGCAGATTTCATTGAACAGATGATAGGCTATAATAAGTTTAGGTTATGTTATTGAAAACTAGCAATATTAACAATAATTATTATAAAAGTTTATATTAATTCCGAATGTATTATAAACGGCTACAACGTGGTGTTCTTCAGTTAATGGAAAAATACCGAAATACAACGTTTTCATATAATACGCGTGTACTGTTATCGAAAAGGAAGAAGAAAAAGAAATAGACAGACATAGAGAGACGAAATTCGTTTGCTCGTTTCCGTTCCATATTTCCGTTACATTAAAAAGGTTCGGGACATTTTGTTTCCATTCACTCGTCTCGCCAAAGCCAACATTAAAAGCTTCGCATTAAATAATAACAATTTTGATCATACTTTGAAAACATGTACCCATTGTAACGTATTGCCGCTCCGTCTAAAAATTAACATAAACATTAGCTGCGATATTTGTAGCAAAATCTTACAAACCGATTTTGAGAAATTGGACCAAAACTCAGGATATACTTGCATGCGGGGATATTTCTGTAATATTTTTGTACCATTTATTAGTTCTACCCGTAATAAATATAAACATTCAGAAACACTGTATGCTGAATAACTACCAGTGTTTCTACAACTCCGAAAACAAGTACTTTGCGCGCGAGTGTTTGTTTGTGTGTGTGTGTGTGTGTGTGTGTGTGTGTGTGTGTGTGTGTGTGTGTGTGTCAGCCAGGGTTACGTTAGATAACACACAGTGCACTTAGAGCGCCCGCACGCGCATATTTATAGGTGAAAGTGAAGTCGAGTGAAAGCGGGCGCACAAGTCAAGTTACCAGTAAGGCACCATGTTGGATTAAACAAATGTATATCTGAGATAGAATGTTAATGAAAGATGGATCTTTATACTCTACGCTTTAGGCCCTTCAGTGAACACGTGTCAAGAAGACATTGTCAATTGTCTGTGGATTTAAAGGCAAGCAGTTTACAAGAGCGTTAATAGAGAATTTTAATGGGAAATTAGCTATTGGAATGGCCGTCATGCTAAGACCTGACCCCCGGAGCCTAAAAATCCTGCCCTATAGAATATGTGTCAAGAGTCGTTAAAAATTTTATATTTACGCGCGCCCGCGCGCGTGTGTATGTGTGTGTTTATATTGCCGAAAAAGGATTTGAACGATTTTTAGTTAATTTAAAATTTTATTTATAAAAAGATTTAACTTTTTAAAGAAAACATTGGATTTGTTTTAAATCGGTTATACCTACAAGTTTTGATATTTGTTTGTGTGTTGTACAGTATATAAAAACCAAAAAAATGTGTGGTTTGGAATCCACCCATAAAAATCCGGTTGGAAAACTGTCGACAAAAAACCCTCATAATTTCTCGAAATCGTTTAATGAAATTTTCCTCATCGGTTCACCTTTTAGGATTCATAATTCAAGTGAATTTACAAAATTTTAAATAGAAAAAACATTTATTATTCAGAAATAACCGGGGAAAAACAAAAACAAACCTTTATTGCGTAGTGTTTTTTTTATTTTACTCACGAAACATATATTTCTTTTACAGTGTTACAAATTTGGTTTATTGTCTTTAGCTGTACATTTTCAAAATGGTTCAGTTCATTGCAAATAGCTTGCGAACATTTTGCAAGTTGTATGGAAAAGTTAAAAGCTTTGTGAAAATATGCTACTTGATTGTGATAGTTTGATGTTTTGATACTAATTTTTTTTCTAACCTAACATACCGGTTAGTAGCTAATTAGATAAAACCAATCATATTTATTACTCCATTATTATATTGCGGCACATTTTTATTTTTTAACTCATAAAATCCTGCTGAAAGAAATACCACTTTCACATCAGTTAAACTAAAAGAATGGGAAGAATGAGCCGAGAAAGTATAGGTGTTAAAGTTAACAGATAAAGGAAGTGATAAGGCGACGAGGTATGTGAAGGGAGATGTAGAGATTGGTGTATTCGACACCTGGGTATTCGGTAGAGAGGCTACACTCAGAATTGTAGGGCACCGTAAACATATATAAACATTGTAAGGATAGAAGTTGGATTAGTGTAGAGGCTACTTACCCGGTATTTCCCGGAAAAGATTATTGTTTTAAAATACCCTATCCGACGCTGAAACTGAAATTGAACTAGGAGTTCGTGAGGCTACACTGAATTGTTTCGTGAAAACTGTCACGTAATTTGTTTGACATAAATTATATAAAAAGCGAAAATAGTTTTTAATTCACTTCTTTTGCCTTCTCACAGTATGAAGTACAATGTAAAGAAACAAATGTATAATGTGTATTTTAAAATTTCAATCGACTTATACTTTGTCAGGCCTCCAAAGTTAAAAAAATATTGTTTTTTTAACCACAACTACTGCCTGGGGACTAAACTAGCTATCAGATTCTTGCGAGTATCTTGAGACAGAATTTTTTATATTTATTTTGTGCTGAAAAGACCGTTAAAATTGTACTTATCAAAATCGGCATTAACAATTTTGATCAATTTCTTTCTCTCTAATGTAGGCTAGTTTATAAATATTCAAAAATTTCTTCAAAAAATCCTGCTAGCAACCTATCGCAAAACAAATTATATATCGGGCTAATTCTTACAATCCGTTCATAATGAGTAACTGAAGCCAGTGAACCAAATTTGGTATACAAAAATTGACAATTTGTAAGTACATAAAAAACAACAATGCACCTTCACAGCTGTTAGTTTGCATTTTTATGGTTCTCTTGAACTACTGCAAGTTTCTTTTATTTAAAATTTGCTACACGAGTTTTGATTCTTCATAAACGTCCAAAGTTTCAGCAAGCAAAGATCTGGGCTTTTGGAATAATAATTAAGTGCGAGAAAGTGTGCGTACTATGTTTGCAATATTTATTTTAATCGTTGTAGACATTTTTACGTGGACATATTTTTACGTTCGTTTTTATTAAAACATTATTTTATTCACGGAAAATACATTTATTTATTTTTCAAATTCTCTTTGTTCTCTTACGTTCTCGTGATTTACAAAAACTAAATTAAATCGGCCATGAACCAATTTGATAAAGGTGAACCGTACGTTTTATTTAAATACTTAAGGACTTACATTCAAGGAAAACTTGTGGAAATGTTTTAATGATGTTTTTGTACCATTTACTAATACTTACAAAATACATTATATTTGTAACAGCTTCGTTATTTGTATATTTTTCTTATAAGTTTCGTAGTTTTCAGGCAGAAATAACCTGTGTAACTAACATCAGGAGTGTTATTTAACATCATTGCGTAACTAACATCAGGAGTGTTATTTAACATCATTGAGTAACTAACCTGTGTAACTAACATTAGGAGTTATTTAACGTCATTGTGTAACTAACCTGTGCAGGCCTAACTAACATCAGGAGTGTTATTTAACATCATTACGTAACTAACATCAAGAGTGTTATTTAACATCATTGAGTAACTAACCTGTGCAGGCCTAACTAACGTCAGAAGTGTTATTTAACATCATCACGTAACTATCATCAGGAGTGTTATTTAACATCATTACGTAGGCTAACTAACATCAAGAATGTTATTTAACATCATTGAGTAAATAACCTGTGCAGGCCTAACTAACGTCAGAAGTGTTATTTAACATCATTACGTAACTATCATCAGGAGTGTTATTTAACATCATTGAGTAACTAACCTGTGCAGGCCTAACTAACATCAGAAGTGTTATTTAACATTATTACGTAACTAACATCAAGAGTGTTATTTAACATCATTGAGTAACTAACCTGTGCAGGCCTAACTAACATCAGGAGTGTTATTTAACATCATTAAGTAACTAACATCAAGAGTGTTATTTAACATCATTGAGTAACTAACCTGTGCAGGCCTAACTAACATCAGGAGTGTTATTTAACATCATTACATAACTAACATCAGGAGTGTTATTTAACATCATTATGTAACTAACATCAAGAGTGTTATTTAACATCATTGAGTAACTAACCTGTGTAGGCCTAACTAACGTCAGAAGTGTTATTTAACATCATTACATAACTATCATCAGGAGTGTTATTTAACATCATTGAGTAACTAACCTGTGTAGGCCTAACTAACGTCAGAAGTGTTATTTAACATCATTACGTAACTATCATCAGGAGTGTTATTTAACATCATTGAGTAACTAACCTGTGCAGGCCTAACTAACATCAGGAGTGTTATTTAACATCATTACGTAACTATCATCAGGAGTGTTATTTAACATCATTACGTAACTAACATCAAGAGTGTTATTTAACATCATTGACTAACTAACCTGTGTAGTCCTTTAGCTAACATCAGGAGTGTTATTTAACATCATTGAGTAACTAAGCTGTGTAGGCCTCTAGCTGACATCAAAAGTGTTATTTAACATCACTGTGTAACCAACCTGTGCTGGCCTAACTAACATCAGGAGTGTTATTTAACATCATTGACTAACTAACCTGTGTGGGATTTTAGCTAAAATTAGAAGTGTTATTTAACATCACTGTGTAACCAACCTGTGCTGGCCTAACTAACATCAGGAGTGTTATTTAACATCATTGACTAACTAACCTGTGTAGGATTTTAGCTAACATTTGAAGTGTTATTTAACATCATTGTGTAACTAACCTGTGCAGGCCTGACTAACATCAGGAATGGTATTTAACATCATTGTGTAACTACCTTACAGAAGGGTTCTGCCTTACTGCAATGTCCTGCATTAACAGAATGCATGGGAATCTTTTGTCCTAGCAATGCGTCAGCCTCCCTTCACCACACACGTCAGAGCTCCGGACTTTATGTCCAAGGCTAAGCGGGAAGGCGTGACTGGGCAGCGTGTGGTCCTTCCACCCCAATCTGAGCTTAGGTTTCTAGAAACTGTATCTGTTACAACGCAATAACCTATGAAAGAAGGTGTAGGGTGGTTAGAAAGGATTCAGCTACCAAATGATGTAAGTTCTTCCACTTTGAAACGTAAACTTATTTAAACTTCGGCTACAAAGAATATTTATTGCTTTTATTTTTTTCTTCAAAAAATAATTAGCTCAGGAATTTCAGAGAAGAACGAAACATCTCCAACGAAAAAACCATTAAAACAGATTTTGATAAAATTATTACATTTATATAATTTACGGAAATTCAAAATAATACAAATACAACAGGAAATAAAATTAATTTGAACTGTTACAAAGACATTGAGAACATTCTACTTACTGCAGGAAGTACCAGGAAAAATGGTGATCGATTTTCAGATTTAATCCCTTATCAGTCCCCCCAGCCAAAAGTAGTTTATTTCATAGTTTTTTGTCCATATGTTTACATATTTGAGTCTTAATTATTTGTCAGGTTTTGATGAAATTTGTTTCGTTTGATTTTAGAAATATCGGCCTAAGTTATCAAAAACTGTTTAGTCAGATTCAAAATTTTGTTTAAATGTTTGTCTTTTATCAAGATACTTAACTGAAGTCAGGGTATGAAATTTAAAATAAGAGAAGTTTATTGTTCAAGAGTAAATAGTAAATAGAAACTAAGCCCTGACCGTCATCAAGGTTGTTATTACCTAAACTTTCGAACAGTATACTTTTATTTTGATTTAGCCTAATGTGTTGAGTTATGAATGTTTATTAAATATGATCAAAATTTAAAAAAATCTAATCAATCTTTTTTAGAAATTATGTAAATTTTTAATTTAAAAAAATAGATTTCGAATTGGATTTTTAGGAGAAATAATTTAGACCCATTATAAAAGGTTTGTTTTATAACCTATGTTTTATACGATTATGGGTAGGCCTAATCCTTTTGTGTATTTGAGAATTACAAAAGATTTAACTTTTAAGAATGCACAGTTTTTCGTACAAATAATATTTGAGGTTAGGCCTAATATTCAGGCAAAATTTACCTGACCTAGTGATATAGTCATCGTAAAAATACCATTTGAAATCGAAACTAAATAACTTACATAAGAAACTAAGTATTTTATTTATTATAATCTTTAAAGAATGAGACATTCTCGCCCATTTTGAGGGCTCTTATTGCTCTCGCTCTCGGCTTGTATTTCGGTCTTATTGAGTTTAATTTGCCATTTTATAAAATCTATTACCATGACAACAAATCTTAAACATTTTAATATCTAAATCCGTTACTGTAACAAACGGTCCTACGTATTTACAACATAACATACCGTAGTAATACAAATTTTGTTTACCTCAAAACATCCAAATATAATTGCTTTAATTTTCATAACCTATTCTGTAAATATAATAGGCCTAAATGGTAAAAAATTATTTTTAAAACTTATTACATTAAAATATTTGCACAAAAATGTGGTTCAGAAGTTAAAGACAATAATTTGGAAAATGGACGCAATTCTTTCAAAATCGGTTACTTCAAGTCTGTGACACTGTATTCAAGGCGTGACGCGAGTTTATATTTTTTTCTCAAACAAAAGAAAAGACGATTTTACTTTTTAAAAATTCTTTACGCTTGCTGTGTATTCGTACTTAGTATTCTTGAAGTGAATTTAAGTCTACCAGTGAGCTGATAGATTATTGCAATCGTACTTTAGTGTTATAAGTTCTGCTTATGAAACTAAGGGCGTTAGTTCAAAACTCACCTTAACTTTCTTTTATATTTAATACTTTCTTGTTTAAAATTTTGATATAAATAAGTACATTACTAAATATTTTATTTGTAATTAAAGCACAAATTTAGTACAAAATTGTTTTGATCTTTTACAGTTAAAAATATATGTTGCACATTGTAAATAAATAAGTTCAAAATAATTAGCAGTACATGCCCAGCCCAGCCATTATAATTATTAGAGCATATATAATTAATTGCTTTATGATTCATTGTTGCCCATTATATTTTGTACAGTTAGATATAGTGTACGATTGCTTTATATTTGTATACAGTATAGATTTTATTTAATCTTTGTGCATAATTTCAATTTTGCAATAAGACCAGTAATATAATTTCTACCAACACAAACCAGCAATGAACGTAGATTTTTTTAAATTTTCTCTTCCGTCAACTGCTATATTTTAAAACTCCTACGGACACGTTTTGTTTGGGGCAATTATAGATTACTTTGTGAGCAACTTTGATCAAAATCGTTAGAGCAGATTTTCTTAAAATACTTCAAGCGCTTTTTTAAAATATTTGTTTAAGAAACAAGTAATGATTAATCTGCAATAAATACAATTGCAATAAATACAAATGCAATAAAATACAATTGCAGTACGATACAAATTTTAAGTTTCTACGTTAAATAATTTTATTTACAGAAAACTTTGCGTCGTGTAAAATTGAAAACCAAATCAGATGTTTATTACAGTAACAATTCAGCGAGCTTGTATGCCAAGAAAAGCTGCTTCAACAAACAATATACACCTATATACTGTATGTATAATTCCGTAAGGTTAAATTTGAAAACAATATTTTGAGAAACAAAGAGGTCGTAAAAAACTGACTTAAGGTTTACCCTCGAATTTGAAGGGAAACTATATATTTATATTAACTAAGCCCTGATGAAAGACTTCCAGCAAAGGTTTCCACGAGAAATGAACGGTAAAGGTTAAGTTCAATATACAATAAGTATTTTTAATATCAGTATTCTGAATAATTACTGCTTGATGTTTTACTTATACTATTTAATATTTTCTTTATAGTATTTTTTAATTTTCATAAAAGCTGTTGAATTATTATACAACTAATTAAGTTCTAATGATGGTTTCTATGGTAACAGTTTAATAAGATATACTGAATGGGGTTGGCCCACGAAGTGGGCAGACATTTCTCCTAGTAGGTTTTTCCGTTTTTTTCAGGACGGCGTAATTAATTAAACACTTATATAAGCCGCCTCTGTGGCCTAGTCGATAGCGTACTGGGCTTTCACCCCGAGGACCCGGGTTCGATTCCCGGCCAAGGCTTGGCATTTTCATACGCTATATCATCCCATCGTCTGCATTAGCCCAAGGATGCACAATAGTCGGACGTTAAAAAAAAAAAAATATATATATATATATATATATATATATATATATAAAGTTAAAGTGTTTAGAGTCTACATTATATAATGTATATAATAACAATACAGGCCTAATAACAGAGTTGAAATTATAGACGTAGAACCGATCAAACGAGTTACTTTAATGGTGTCTAGAAACATTATTCGGACCTGAAGTTATGCGTTCTTTAGACTCTGAAAGATATTTTGACAAAACACAACGAAACTCGCGGCGAAAGAACTAGGCCTAAAGCCTCGAATAAAATATGGAACCAGATTTAACGCGGGGGTTTTAGAGTTAAATCGGAGGACCGGTTGTTGTGACACAAAATCACTTTCCAGTTCGGGTCTTCTTTCAGATTATACTTGATGCCTTCTTCCTTAAAGACTGCAGGATTAGCCTGTAGTAGCCTGTAGATTTTATCCGGATGAAACGTCATGAAATTCACTTGGATAATTTTGTTTATATATTTTGTACACCAGATTAGAACTAATAAGGCTAGTAAATTATTCAATTTTATTGGTAGCCGTTTTAAATTTTCGAAACCATTTCAATTGACAAGTTATCACAAAAAAGTAGCGAAACAAAATTTGTGCTCTGATAAACGAAAACAAAATTTCAATTTTAAATAGCTCTGTACATTCTAAGCTTTTTTATACAGTAAGGTTTGTCTAATAAAGTGAATAGTTTTGAAAGTAAAAAACGTTCTCAGACAAACGCATAGGAATGTTTCAAGGATTAAATTACACGGTACAATTTAGTATCCCTTCAATTTCGTCATAAAATGTTAATATTCCTTTCAAAATAGCCGTTAATAATTTTAAAAGTAAATTGGATCCGATGTGTTTTAACTAAAGCATTCAGAAACATAAATGTTTTTAGTTTTGTAAATAGATTCAATTACACTTTCTCTCGTTTTATAGAATGCACTGTGTATGTTTCTGCCTTCCACTTTGTATTCAAAAATACTCATCAAACCACTTCCCCGAAAACCGAGATTCAGTTCAGTGAAAAACATGCAAAGTTTAATGACATAATTGTGATTTTCAGTGATGCCTATACGTATATTTTGTTAAAAAAAAATACCTACATGACGGTTGATTTATTTAAAGAAGCATATCTCCTGTTACAGCCGCTTGTAATGATATTTACACCTTGTTTGCGTTTTATTGTAGTAATGATAATGTATAAAGTTAAACTTACTCGGCGTAAACGGTTGGTAAAAATGTTTCAAATGTAATGATTACTGAAATGCATTAAATGTACTGGTTACCGGATTTTTGTAAAAGCTTTTCAATTTGAATGAATATCGGATCAACAAACATTGTACAAAGAATATTATTTACAATATCATTCAAATGAGTTGAACTATTGAAAAGGAACTTTCAAGAACTGTTAATTCATTTGTGTTTTTTGCGTGTTTGACAGTTTTGATTGGTTTTTAATTTTATTTTGTTCCATGTTTTCGTAGTTTTATAAACGTTGTAAGTAAAATTTAAAACCATTTGGGTGTTTGGACATGCAATATGTTTATTATAATAGTAAATTAGTTTTGAATGTGAACAATATTGCTTTCTTTGTGAACAACAATAGCCTAAGTTTGTACTAAACAAAAGAATTTTTCAATTAGAAAATAATTAGTAATAAGAATTAGTTGTAATGAATTTAGCTCGGGTTAATTAGTATTTAACCACAGCTGATAAAAAAAGTATAATTTATAAATAAAGGAAAACTGTGTTTAAATTACGTATACCGTGAATATGATACTGACTTAATTTGTTAAATTAGACTTGATATATATCTGAGGTATACCTAGGCCTAAAAAATTTAATGTTACATTAAGTTCGTCTTGATTGAAAATGCTAAAGTGTTATTCTTTGTAAGTATGAAAAAGTTTTGTTTATAAAATATGAAAGATTTTGTTTTATTTTAAATGTATAAATTACTCAAATAATATGACTCCCCGCCTATTTAAATTGGTTTATAAACAGCTTTAACACTATACGAACATTCTTCCATTTACAAAAAATAAAACCTTTTCGGATTACATATTTTGTATTCTTCAAAGGATTTCTATAATAATTTTATGAAGAAATATATATCGGCAGCCTTTAAAGGTGTGCATGAAAATGCTTTCAATTTATCAGTAGAATTCAGTTAAAGTTTGTTGATATAATTTAAATTAAGATAAGTAACATAACATTAATAAATACTGAGTAAATGGATTAAATAATTAATTCAAAAATATATCGATAAATTCAATTATATTTTGTAATTTGACAAAATAAGGAGAGGTACATTCTGTAGGCCTAGATATATATATGGTATAAAGGAATTAATTAGTTTTTCTTGTTTTGATAGTTTCATTATTAAAAAATATTGTAAATAAAGGTTCAAATTATTTTAGTATTTCAACCTGCGATAAATGTATACTATATTAAATTAATATTTCATGAGAACAGTATTGGGCCTACCTGTGATCCCTGAGGTGATCCTGCCGTCGGAAAGCCTTGCCGCAGATATCGCAAGAGTACGGCCTCTCGTCCGTATGCGTGCGCTCGTGTATCAGCAAGTTGTACGACTTGGTGAACTGGCGGTTGCAGAACTTACAGATAAATTGTTTCTTAGGTCGCGACGTAGGGGGCGATGCTTTTTGCGTCGTCGTTTTGGCTGAGGTCGACGGAGAAGACGCGGCAGGTTGGTACAACAACAAAGAAGGATACGAGTACTCCCCTGGGAACGCCGGAAACTGTTGCGTTCCCGGAGACGGACTCAGTGGTAGTTGCAGTTCTTCCGGTTCTTCTTCCAATATAGTGGGTTCCTCTTCTAGGTCGGGTTTGGTTTCTTCCGTCGCGGTCGCGGCTGGCGTTAACCTCTGCGAGGACGTAACGGAGGTACTGAGGCGGTGTAGGGTCAGGTAGGACTCTAGAGCTTGGAGGTTCAGCGCCGCAGCTGCTGGAGAGTTGGGCGGCAGGAGCGCTGCTTGCTGCAAAGAAGACATCATGGCGGTCTGCAGCGTCAAAGCGACGTTCTGCAGCGACCTCTGAAGCAGTTCCTCCTGGAGCACGACGGAGCTGGTCGGCACCATTGTCTTCGCGTCGGACGTTTCGACTTTGTTTTCCGGAGTCAATTCGTCGTCTGTCGAACTGGAGTCACTTTTCTGTTGTTGCATTGTGTACAGAACACCATCCCAGAGTATTAAATAAACAGTTAGATCCAACAGCACTGCCTTAACCAGTCACAATCACTGTTACACTTCACGCTAATAGTTTAACAGTTAATCACATCGCCTTTGTAATTAATTACACTGTTCGCAATCACGGTTCACTAGACATTTCACGGTTACGACGGGGGTTAGCGAGTGGGGGTGGGATTGTGGAGGGGGTGTTTTCTTGTGGTACTGCTTCACGATCAACACTCGGACGCTGTATGCTGAGAACTAGCAACTTTCCAACGTTGGCTGCGCCACCTGTACCACGCCAGCATCCAGCTTGCCCCCTCTCTCTCTGGTACAGTCAGCGCAAAAAACGTACCGATGACAACACTAATTTTAACCCTATCGGTCACACCGGGCGGCGTGAAGGAATTTGCAGGCATGGGTGAGATACCCGCGCTGGATTTCTTCGAATATGGGTTCGGTAACTCGGGATGAGTCGTCTGTTTTAAGATTAATGAAATCGGTTCTTTTTTATTTTAAAAATACAACTTCTTTGTACACATTGATAGAAACAACACCTACAATATGAGTAAAATACAATGTATAATGAACTGTGAAAACATATTACAAAACTTTCTCGAAAACAACTATTTCCTCAAAAAATCCTTTTTAGAAGTTATAGTCAGAACTAAGCAGAACATTTCTCGAATCGGCCTAATTTCTCAAAAAAGATTCAACAGATTTTTCTAAAATTTTTGATATAATATTATAAAGTTTCAGAAATAAAGGCAGTATACTGAATTTGACATAAAATAAATTTTCGATTAGAAAAAACCGACCGTTATCACGTTCATTTTATTTACTATACCTAAATGTCTCACAATTCAAATTTGGTGTACTGACCAATCGATAGTCCCATAAAAATCTCAGGATCAAATTTTCAATATCATTATACTTTTATGTTAGAGGATTGAAATGAAAACAATATTCTTGTAAGTTTATAAATCAACTATAACTATAATCATTGCAGGTAAACTTTCATATAACTTTTTTTATTCACCATATTCTTATTTCAAATATTTGTTAAAAGGTTTTCTTATTTTACTATTGTTTTTCTCTCTTTTACTGGCAAATTAAATATAAGTTTTTACTCTTTGCATATAGTTTATTGTTATTTTAATTTTGTTATATTATACATTACCATTTTGTTCGTTTTATTATATTTATTGATGAATAAAATTCTAAAACAAATACTTATATTTGTACTGAAAAATACTCAAATAGATTTATGTTTTATTTAAATGTTTATCTTAAACATTAAGAAGAAATAACTTGTAGGAATGAATTTTGTTACTTAAAGCTTACTTTAGATTAATACCTTAAAAACATTTTTGGAAACAAATATGAATATTTGTGTCCTTCTAGTGACGTAATACACATAACGATAAACTCGTAGATAATATACTCAATTACCGATTGTATTTGTTCGTTTTTAATTTCATTAAAAATCAATTATCCTTATTCTTATCAAAACCAATTAACTGTATTATCTGTTGTCAAGATAAAACATATCTTAAATCGATAATCGCAAGTTCTTACGTTGATTAAACCTTTGGCTATGTAGTCTATCAACTAAGGTCATTGCAATTAATGTTTATTTATATTTAACATAAAGATTTATAATTATTTTTAATTAGGCCTAAATGTTAAAAATACACTTATTTACTTCAATAACAAAGATCCAGTATTTAGGCCTATTTGTTGCTGGAAATAAGAAGTAGTCTTGTTTTAAAATACTTTTGTACAAACGGATCAACTCATTTTTGTCAATTTCTCATTGAACAACAATTGTCTTCCATGATTGCTGATCCCCCCCGCTTGTGGATATGTGCACATGACTGGAAACTAAACAATATAACCGCCTGATTCTAATTTAATCTGGTTTGTAAATGTCTCGAAACAAGTTCTCGATTTTTCAAAAAGAATGTAATCCAAAGTCAGTCTATTGGAACTCAGTTAAAACGTCTTGGTCGGTATATATACGCTCGTATATACGAAAACGTTATAATTTTTCAAAAACGATTCTTAGATTACGATTAAATTTTAGTGATATGAAGACACATAAATTTGAAACAAAGGAAATTAATTGTTCTAGAATGAATCGAAGAAAAAGGGTTTGATTTTTGTTTTCGATTTATTTTCTAACGCTAAATTTAATTCATTTAAAATTTATTAGTCGCGTTTTGAATAGTCATGTGTGATCAAAATTTAAGCAAAATCTGATGAACCGATTGTGAGTAATCAGGCCGACTTTATAGATTTTGTAGATAGTTTATGAACTGGATTTTTGCGGAATTAATTGTGAGAAAGTTTGTGTACTTACGTGCTGACCAGATTTTTGATATCATGAAGTAGTTAGTTGAGTACTATATCAATTTCGTTATTTTTATTGTCTTGATTTTTAATGCAGATCATTTTTGTAAATAACTGTATAAGTTCTCGAATTCGGTACATTAGGTTTTGTTCAAGTTAGTCGCAAATAAAATTAAATTGATTTTTTTAAAATTTAAAATGGCCCACATAAAATATGTGCAACACGTATAACATAAAATTCGTTCAAATTTTGGTAGACGTACACATAAAGCCCACATTTTTGAATCTGAAAAAGGATTTATTCGTGCAAATCTTAATATCATTTTGTAACAATCACAATACTTTCTAATATCTTCACTTTGTACAACAACTTGAGAAAGTAAATGGGCAGCAAATAACAGCCTAAGAACGCAACGAAACATAGAAACAAGATTGTTCCAGTAATAAAATTGTAACGGGCACAGCTAGCTAAATAATGGCGGTTTGCTTTGATTTGTTAATTATGTTCTTTAACCATAAACGTAAAATTGGCGTTGGTTTTGACATTTTTAAATTTTTTAACGGTTATCTACAGCGGGTGAGTCTGAATGTTCTATACGTGTCTGTTTTTCATTGGTTCAGACTTTTGAGGGCTTAAGCTTTACTTTTTGTTTGGTTAATTTTAGCGGTAAAGAAGACTTACCGAACGAGTGTTCGCTAACTATTTCTGAATGTGATGTTACTTAAATAATTTAGACATATTTCATTCCTTAAAAATAACACACTATCTAAACAAGTAGAGTGATAGTCAAAGAATCGTTCGTGAGATTTTGGTGGATCCGTTTTCATCCGTTGTCTGGTCTCTTGAGACCGAAAAGTGACCTTTACGTGGATTCTTGTACGTCTGTTTGTGTATATCCCTCGAGATTAAGTGAGCTATTGGGACCAAATGGACATAGATCTGGTTCGCCCATATCTCTAGACCATGCATTTTTTTAAAACTGAAAATCAAATTTTTTCAAAAACAGTTCAAACAGTTTTGATAAAATTTCGCTCGAATGTAGTTCGTAAGTACCGATTAGTATGGATTACTGAAGCTCCGAAAAATTAAAAATCAGAAAAATTGGGTCGTCATACTTACATTTTGGTTATGCTGAACCTGAACCGTAAATTTGTTTCATTTAGAATTACATTTATCACTTGTAAAAGTAAAACCCTATTATAATTACAACTATATTTATATTTTGAAAGGAAAATTTCGCACTGTTGTTAATGCTAAGAGAGCAGTTCTAGTTCGACTCAAACAGAACCCACTATATAACATGTAATGCATCACAACCAACTAAATCAAGCACTTCATCAGTGAGGTCATAATGTTTGTAACACGCGAAACTGCATTTTATTGTAAAGTAGGTGATCAGCATTAAAGTGCGCGTTGGTTGATAGCTGTATTTATTGGCAAAGCGTTATTTATTAGTTGTAGAATTGTAAAGGATACATCCAGGATTTATACGAGACGGCAACAGAGGGGGAGTCGGGAGGGGGATGATTTAGATAAAGAGAGAGGAATACCCGGACATGAAACGCTGCGGGTCTTGTACGGATTATCGAGGTAGTTATGTTCGCGATTTTCTATTATTTCCAATTTTTTTTAAGAGCGGAATCGGCGCAGGAAAAGTAGGCGACCGGTAAATACTATCGGACAAGTTTCCGTCGACCGCGGCCGTGGTGATTTTAACGCACGGGCGGTTCTGTTTCGGGGAATTTTTCGCGATTTATTCCCGTTCAGATTGGAATTAAAGATGAATTACTGCTCGGAAGTGGCCAGCTCGCGTGCACCGAGCAAGGCTCGAGGCGACCGGCCAATAGGCGAGCGCGCCGGGTCGTGAGCGCAGGCAGGCCGATTAATTGTCGCGGGAAACAGACTTTCTGGCGTGATATCGCACGGCTGGTAACGTTACGTAAACTGTTTTCCGTTAAACGCTCAATAGCAGCTATTTCTTCTGTATTGTTTAAGTAGTTCTGAGTAATCACAGTTAATACAGTCAAATAGCTTATTTAATCATTGATATATGTAACAGTTACTTTGTATAACTATAGTCACTACTTCTATTGTTTTATTTTACCCACATTTGACTGATACAGTAAAAAAATACATAATGAAAACATATTTATTTGTGATTTAACTCTCAAACGTTACGCACTTAATTTCCTGTGAAAAGAAAAGCAAGAATGCGTTCACAAATATTGTGTAACTGTTAATTCGAAAGTTTCTTCTCTGTTTAAAAGATTGCAAAATTTATAATAGTGAAATTTATTTTTAATTATTGGCTTCATAAAAATAATCACTGCACGTTTCTGGGAACAAATTTACAGAACATTAGATATTATCACGTAAACGTTTTCGATACTCAAAAATCAAATTTGCTGTACACATTATTTATGTAATCGTTTACACTAGTTTCGTGGCGAATTCACCCTGAGTTAAGGTTAAAACCGTAATAAATTGGCATGCAGAATGGCCACCATTTTGAAACTGTTGATGAAACTATGCTGAGTAACGAACTTGGTTCAGGGTGTTACCAAAATCAGTTGGCAATCGAAAAAATTGCGAAAGTTTCAGTTGTAACTTATATCTGTATTTCGAATTTTTTCGGATTCGAATGTCATAAATTTGAAAACATATAGTAAATTTTACTGTTTATTCTCAGTAAAATCAGAAAATGTTGGACTTTTAGTAGACTATTATTTTTAATGTGCTGTGGATGATATTCAGTCGGTTGTAATACTTAGAAAACAAAGAATGCGTGGTTTACATTATTTGAAATGGTAGAGTAATAATTAGGGTTGGCTTTGCACGGAAGAGCTAGAAGTAGTTTATATACCCAAAGCACTCCATAAGTGGTACTAATCCCCTATTTTTCTTTTTACCCTTACTCTCTCATTGTGCAATACATTATCTCTAAGCGTATATTTAAATATATTTAATCACCGTTACTTATAACTATATTGAGCCGCCTCGGTGGCCTAGTGGATAGCGTACTAGGCTTTCACCCAGAGGACCCGGGTTCGATTCCCTGCGAGGGCTTGGCATTTTCATACGCTATAAATCATCCCATCGTCTTGCATTAGCCCAAGTGTGCACAATAGTCGGATGTTAAAAAAAAAAAAATCTTTATTGAACGTTTCGTCAAATTCACTATTTCGGTAAAATATAACTTATACAATATATTTGAACTAAAATTCCTTACTGGTAGCCAGAAATAAAATTCAATTTATAACTGAGTTTTTAATAAAACAAAAACAACAAGACTAAATCTGATTATCATTGAATTATGACGTCATCCAATTATTGACGGTGTTAATTTTCAACTGACTTGTTGTTTACAATTTCGTTGACGAAGTATTTTAATAGAAGAAAGAATATCTGACTGAGTATAATTAAGTCAACGCTAGCAGTATCGAACCGACCAGGTATCGATTGTGGACTGTCAGAGCTGGGTATCGTGCGATGAGTCTGACTTTTTGTTTTAAAAGGTTAAATAGGTTAATTCCGAAGTGAAGAGGTGAGACACTGAGATGTCAGACTGACGGATGATGGATGTTGCTAGGCAACGAGGTGAAGCAATACTGAAGCATCCGACATTGTAACTTTCTAGTTCTAAATTAAAACGTACAAAGGTGTGTTTGTGAAACAACCAGAATACATATTCGAGAAGTCTGAATTCGAAATAGTCATACGGAATTACTTTACAGTTTTGTTTTGTCGATGAGTGATTCAATGCAATTGTGTATTCATTTTTCGTTAATATATTCAAAACTAAAAGAATGAATGGTGAAGAAATATTACAATATTTGTCTTACAAATAATAATAATTTGTCGGGAATTACCCAGTGCATAACAGAACGAACCAAAATGGCGTTAGACTCATAGAACTTTGCAGAGCACATGACATGATCTTAAAATCCACAGCTTTCAAGAAATTGCCTAGGAACAGAAAAAGTGGATTTCACCAAATCCACTCTTAGGTGAATTTCAAAGAGATCATGTGGTGGTTAAAAGGAAATTCAATAAAGAAATACAAAATGTTAAAGTACTTAGGGGTGCAAACTTAAATTCCGATCATTACCTTTCTAAAATAAAACTTAAAATTATCCCCAATAGGAAAATACGCACCAACAGACTAAAACATAGAAATTATGATCCAGAGAAGATAATTAACTCAAAAGAGTTTCACATTGCCACTGCTGATTTATAAAATCAAGACTGGGATCAAATAAAAGAAAGTCTAATAACTAAAGCCGAACAACTTGCTCCACTAACTAAAATAAAAAATCATGCGTGGTGGACGGAAGAATGTGACAGTCTCAAGAAAAGTATGGCACCAGTGGCAATCACAGAAAAATGAACATAACAGACAAAATGTCTTAAACATTAGAAAATTTGTGACTACAAATCTTAAAAGAATCAAAAAAGCTCAAGATGATCAATTACTTATGCAGATTAATGAAGACTTCTCCAAAAACAATGTAAGAAATTTTATAAGAATTTTAAGAAGAAATTGACTAAGTACAATCCACCAACTCTACAATTTCAGGACAAAGATGGAAATGTTGCCCATAACAACAAGGATATTTGTAGAATATTAGCAGAATATTTCAGAAATCTCCTTAATTGTGAGGCACAATCAATAAAGATGGACTTTCAAATATCTCCATCAACTAAACCTGACTCAGAACCTCCAACAGTCGAGGAACTCCAATCAAGAATATCGAATCTCAAGAATTTTAAGGCTCCGGGAGAAAATTAAATCACAGCTGAACTTTGGAAAAATGTCAACGAAAGTGCTATACAGTCTCTCAGAAACATCCTTGAAGAAATTTGGATAAGTGAAAGAATCCCCCATGATTGGAAGACAGCCCTCATACATCCACTTCATAAGAAAGGATCCAAATCTGACCCTAACAACTACAGAGGGATATCTCTCCTTGACGTAACATACAAGATATTCTCAACAGTCCTACTACATAAGGCAGAACCTCAATTAGACCATCAACTTAGAGAATACCAGGCGGGTTTCCGGAAAAGAGATCCTGTCCGGAACAAATCCTTAACCTCAAACCAAAAGTCAAGGGCTAAATCGTATGTTATCACGTTTATTGACTTTCAAAAAGCATACGACTCTATAGATAGGGAATCCTTATTCTAGGGTTCTGAAGGAACTAGACCTTGATAACAAAACCACAAATCTTATCAGAGAAACATTAACTAATACATTCTCCAAAGTTCAATTCATGGGAGAACTTTCCACCCCTTTTGAGATTAAAACAGGAGTCCGACAAGGAGATGAACTCTCTCCATTGTTATTTAATTGTGCTCTAGAGAAAGTAGTTAGAGAGTGGAACGTGAATACGCATAGTGGAATCAGACTAGGAACTAAGAACAAAGGCATTAAGGTAAATTGTTTGGCTTTTGTTGATGACATGGCCTTACTTGCTGAGACATTGGAAGAAGCTAAGAAACAGACTGTTGAACTCCAGAAGCAAGAGTTAAAAATGGGTCTCAAAGTTTCATTTAAAAAGACTAAAATGTTGACAAACATACAAAAACCACCAAAAAAGCTTCAAGTGGGAGAACAATACATTGCGATAGTCAAAGAATTCAAATATCTTGGGGAATGGATCAGCTGGAACGCCCTAAAGAAAAAAGCTATGGAATCTAGGAGAAATAAAGTTGAATTAGTCTTCCAACTTACCAAGGACACATACAACAAGAAGTCCCTCTCCTGGAATACAAAGATAAGGCATTATCATACTGTAATTAAACCAGAAGCCTTATATGCAGCTGAAACATTATCTCTCACAACCCAGGGCCCACTTGAAAGGCTGGAGATCAAAGAAAGAAAGATATTACGAAAAAAAATAGGCTCCAAATTCCGTAACAACCAATTACTCCACATCAGGAATGAAACTCTTTACCAAAAAACTGAAACACTATCAGACACAATAAGAAAAAGGAGAATTGATTTTTATGGGCACATCTTCCGAATGGACTAAATTAGACTAACCAAAAAAATATTTGACCACGTTCGCAATAAAAGAGCCAAACCACTTTGGTTTAGAGAAACAGAAAAAGACATAACAGAACTACAAATCACTGACACTATGCTCATGGACAAAACAGCCAAAACAATAACCAAGGACAAGAAGCAACGGTTCCAAGGCAAAGTCAAATCCAAGCGAACGATCCAAATCTCTGACGAAGAAAGAAAAGCAAGATCACAACGAATGAAGCAATACTGGTCTACGAGGAAGGCACAGAACATTAAAAAGTGATTGGTTTAGTGTACCCCAAAGTTGGGTGAAACAAATAAAGAGAATGAGAATAATAATAATAATAGGCCTAATAATAACGGACTACGGACATACGAGTTGCACGTATCGTTTGACCAAACCAAATTTTATCGTGTGTATTTTAATCATGTAATTGTATTTAATGATTGTGACGTTATGTTTTCAGTGTTTTATTTAATTTTGTGACGACCTTGACAGAGGGATTTGTCATTTTGTATTAAGGCCTGAAGATGAAACAGTAAAGTTTCGAAACCGCAGTAGCTTTTACGAGGTGAATAAATAGACCAATAGACGGAAAAAATAGGTCATACTCTTAATTATTTAAATATGTGGTCCGGTGTCTTTGTTGCAATAATAAGTAACCACTCAAAAATTGGTTCGGAACACATCTACCAGAAAAAACAGGAAAACCTTATAATTTTTCAAAATATCTTCATCATATTTTCCTTAAATTTGGTCACATATACAGATTTATAACTCATCTTTAAAAACCAATCGAAGTAAAACAAGGAAGCTTATTGCTGCCAAGGTTTATTTTAGTTTAGTTTTTCAATTTTTTCTCAAACAGTAACTTTAATCAGTATTAATTGGGAGACATCTTCGTACACAACAAAAATTTCAGTAAATTCTGATTTATTAAATTTGAAAAATAAAATCGATTTTTCAGTTATTTCGATTTCTCGCATACTGATTTTTAGTGATATATTGTTTTTGTACGTATTGTCTGTATTTAAGCATGCTTTAAACAAAGAAACTTTATAAAAATTAGACGTTTAACATCTAGATTTTTTAAATTAAAAATCGGTCGAAATGTAAACAAACCAGACCTTCATGAAAAAAATTCATCTATATCGGTAAATAAGATGACAAGTTCCCACGCACAGACGGACGATCAGCGTTCCTCCAGGACAGCATCTGAACTAAAAGCGACATGGTTGTAGCCATTAAATCTAAAAAAATAAAACTTTTCATTATTGCTATAATTACTTAATAGTAAGATAGTAAAAAAGAAAACAAACAAGAAAAAAATGGTAATGTTTTTCTATATTCAAGAAGATCACAAAGTTTATGTGCATAAGAAAAGAATCTTCATCAAAATAAACATAAATACGCCTAAAATATTTTTAATCCAAGTAAAGTTAACGAATATTCAGTTAGGCGCGTGGTTTCGTAAATCATTTACATGGAAAACTATAATAATGGATGCGATAACGTCACGAGTGCGCGGGTGGAGATCACAATGGCGAGTAATGAGGTCATGATGTGAAAGGTCAGGGAGTCGTGGGAGCTACTTCTAATTATTGCTCAGGAATTATAACAGTGAAAGTCCTAGACGAAGGTCCTTACTAAATGCCAACACAAATCTCCCAAAGTTATAGTTGCAGTCACATGTGTAATACTGTTGACACTAGTGTCAGTTGCATCTCAGTGCAATGGAAGCTACGTCTAATTGCTCAGGAATTTAAAATAGTGAAAGTCTTACAAGTAGTACTTACTAAATTACAATACAATTATCACTGCAAGTGTGTGTTTCAGTGTAGGCTCAAGGAAGCTGCGTCTGATTGCTCAAGAATTTATATTAGTGAAAGTCCTAGACGAAAAAATTACTAAATTACAACACAAGTGTCACAAAGTTAGTGTTGCATTCAGATTTGTTTTTTACTGCTAACTCTAGTGTCATTTGTGGTCCAGTTTCATGAAAGCTGTTCGTCCAATTGCTCAGGGACTATTAACAGTGAAAGTCCTAGACTAAAACCTAACTAAACGTCAACCCAATTCTCTCAAATCTATGTTTGCAGTAGTTTGTGTTGTACTAATGACATTTACATCAGTTTTTTCTGAGTTACATTGAAGTTTCGTTTGATTACTCAGGAATTATAACAATGAAAGTTCTAAACAAAAATCCTTATTAAACGCCAACCGAAGTCTGCCAAATTTATGGTTGCAGTAACATGTGTTATACTGATGGCTCTTATATCAGGTTTTTCTAAGTGCCATTGAAATTTCGTCTGATTGCTCAGGAATTATAACAATGAAACTTCTAAAGAAAACTCCTTATAAAACGCCAACCGAAGTAACATAATGTGGTGGCTTTTGTGTCACATGTTTCTCAGTTCAACGAAGGTAACTGGTAACAAAATTCAAACATAGTTCACGAAATAATATGTTTGTCGTGAGACGTTGAGTCTAGTGTCAGTTGTTGAACATTGTGTCAGTTGAAAAACATTGAAAATGTTTTAAGTTGTTTTATAAAATTTTGCTGAATTGATGTTGATTTTATTATAGTGGTGATATATCTTATAATTAATAGATAAGGCTCATTTTATGGTGATTTATGAAAAAAATTATAATTTTACTTGAGTTAGTATTCGAACCTTTAACTAAAATAAATGTACATTTCGAGAATAAATAACGGAAAACATAAATCATATGTTATGTGTTTTATTGAAAATTTAAAATTTTAGTTTATATATATAAACTATATATATAAGCATATATATATATATATATATATATATATATATATATATATATATATGTTGGAATAAATACGTTTTTTCTATTGTCTAATAATATCCTTCAACCCTGGCTTTGTCTCAGCAAAGCATAAAGGGGTGTGTGTTTACTTATGATCTTTGTGGACGTTTCCCATTAGTACCTTCCTGCGTGACATTCGGAACTGTCAACAAGTTGCCCTCTTATGGGAAATGTACCGAGTTACTGTAACTAATGTCACGTCGGTTGTACATTTTGCATAACGTTTTGAAGATGTTAGATTATCTATATGTTTTTATAAGTATTCATATTTACGTTTGTTTACAATGCAACGATTTTACATTTGTTACAATGCAACGATTTTACATTTGTTAGAATGAAACGATTTTACATTTGTTAGAATGAAACGATTTTACATTCGTTACAATGAAACGATTTTACATTTGTTACAATGCAACGATTTTACATTTGATAGAATGCAACGATTTTACATTTGATAGAATGCAACGATTTTACATTTGATAGAATGCAACGATTTTACATTCGTTACAATGAAACGATTTTACATTTGTTACAATGCAACGATTTTACATTTGATAGAATGCAACGATTTTACATTTGATAGAATGCAACGATTTTACATTCGTTACAATGAAACGATTTTACATTTGTTACAATGCAACGATTTTACATTTGATAGAATGCAACGATTTTACATTTGATAGAATGCAACGATTTTACATTCGTTACAATGAAACGATTTTACATTTGTTACAATGCAACGATTTTACATTTGATAGAATGCAACGATTTTACATTTGATAGAATGCAACGATTTTACATTCGTTACAATGAAACGGTTTTACATTTGTTAGAATGCAACGATTTTACATTTGTTACAATGCAACGATTTTACATTTGATAGAATGCAACGATTTTACATTCGTTATAATGAAACGATTTTACATTTGTTAGAATGCAACGATTTTACATTTGATAGAATGCAACGATTTTACATTTGATAGAATGCAACGATTTTACATTCGTTACAATGAAACGATTTTACATTTGTTACAATGCAACGATTTTACATTTGATAGAATGCAACGATTTTACATTTGATAGAATGCAACGATTTTACATTCGTTACAATGAAACGGTTTTACATTTGTTAGAATGCAACGATTTTACATTTGTTACAATGCAACGATTTTACATTTGATAGAATGCAACGATTTTACATTCGTTATAATGAAACGATTTTACATTTGTTAGAATGCAACGATTTTACATTTGATAGAATGCAACGATTTTACATTTGATAGAATGCAACGATTTTACATTCGTTACAATGAAACGATTTTACATTTGTTACAATGCAACGATTTTACATTTGATAGAATGCAACGATTTTACATTTGTTAGAATGCAACGATTTTACATTTGTTACAATGAAACGATTTTACATTTGTTACAATGCAACGATTTTACATTTGTTACAATGCAACGATTTTACATTTGTTACAATGCAACGATTTTACATTTGTTACAATGCAACGATTTTACATTTGTTACAATGCAACGATTTTACATTTGTTACAATGCAACGATTTTACATTTGTTACAATGCAACGATTTTACATTTGTTACAATGCAACGATTTTACATTTGTTACAATGCAACGATTTTATATTTGTTACAATGCAACGATTTTACATTTGTTACAATGCAACGATTTTACATTTGTTAATGCAACGATTTTACATTTGTTAGAATGCAACGATTTTACATTTGTTACAATGCAACGATTTTACATTTGTTACAATGCAACGATTTTACATTTGTTTTGATTTTTACAATGCAACGATTTTACATTTGTTACAATGCAACGATTTTACATTTGTTAGAATGCAACGATTTTACATTTGTTTTGCAACGATTTTACATTTGTTACAATGCAACGATTTTACATTTGTTACAATGCAACGATTTTACATTTGTTACAATGCAACGATTTTACATTTGTTACAATGCAACGATTTTACATTTGTTACAATGCAAATTGTTACAATGCAACGATTTACATTTGTTACAATGCAACGATTTTACATTTGTTACAATGCAACGATTTTACATTTGTTACAATGCAACGATTTTACATTTGTTACAATGCAACGATTTTACATTTGTTACAATGCAACGATTTTACATTTGTTACAATGCAACGATTTTACATTTGTTACAATGCAACGATTTTACATTTGTTACAATGCAACGATTTTACATTTGTTACAATGCAACGATTTTACATTTGTTACAATGCAACGATTTTATATTTGTTACAATGCAACGATTTTACATTTGTTACAATGCAACGATTTTACATTTGTTACAATGCAACGATTTTACATTTGTTAGAATGCAACGATTTTACATTTGTTACAATGCAACGATTTTACATTTTTTACAATGCAACGATTTTATATTTGTTACAATGAAACGGTTTTACATTTGTTACAATGCAACGATTTTACATACAATGCAACGATTTTACATTGTTACAATGCAACGATTTTATATTTGTTACAATGCAACGATTTTACATTTGTTAGAATGCAACGATTTTACATTTGTTACAATGAAACGGTTTTACATTTGTTACAATGCAACGATTATACATTTGTTACAATGCAACGATTTTTTTTACGATTGTTATAATGAAACGATTTTCTGACCTTTTGAAATATTGAAGGTAACAATGGCATTTCGTATATTATTAAACCTTATGGTATGAGTGTTAGCAGAAACTTTTTTGATAAATAACACATATCGAGATGAGAAGAGAATTCTATTAGGTTATGAATAAGCTTTAGATTTTTTTTTTTTTACGTCCGACTATTGTGCACACTTGGGCTATTGCAGACGATGGGATGATTTATAGAGTATGAAAATGCTAAGTCCTGGCCGGGAATCGAACCCGGGTCCTCGGGATGAAAGCCTAGTACGCTATCAACTAGGCCACCGACGCGACTTATAATAAATACTATTTTTAAATCATATACATCTTCTTCTTCTTCTACGTTTAGTGGTTTAGCTGTTGGTTCTTCCGACTCCATTATAACAATTTAAAGTACATCTTTTAGTGGTCGTCTCATGTTTCACCTTCTAAATGATATGAACTGTAAATGATTCGATTTGCTTGCACTTTGTTAATACGCTCCCTCCACTTCTGACCATGTACGTAATACACTCGAACTGTATAATCCAAGTCCCCTGCGAATTTCTTCAATGGGAATCAATCTGTTACCACTCTCATTAACTATCTGATATCAGCTGCCAGCATTTCACTTTCTTCTTTCTTAGTTGTTAACCATGACACTTTCAGAACTTTATTATTGTTTCCTTTCTCGTCTTACTATCGAAAGTTGGAAGTCTTACTACAATCAAATTGGAATTTATTAATCTTTTTCTCTTCCTAATTTTCATTGTCATAACTATGTCCCACCACAAATAATTATAACATTACTGAGAGGTGATTTTGAAATTTATGATTAATCTTTTTGCAAGATGTAGGGGCCTATTCTAAGTAGCTGAACAAGGTGTTGAAACAAAATGAATAATTTTTAAGCACTTGTATATAAATCTTTCAAGCAATGAGAATTGAAACAAGTTGTCTCGTTAATTTGATCAACAGTGAATTGACCATTTACGGAATTAACTGACCGAGCTCAATGAAAAATAAAAAGAAATTTCAATTAATCAACTGTCTTCGTTACGTAGAATTCGAGGTGATGGTAAGTTAGGCCGGGTGGCCACCAAAGCGAAACGGCCTCTGTCCGCGTAGCTTCGACTCTGATTAGTTCGGTTTTTAAGCGAACTCCGAATGCCCGACCACGCCTCCAAACTTATTACGTCTCGTTACCTAGGTTACCGTTGCCTATGTTACGGTTTTTAAACATAGTGGTTTCTTAGAATCCGTTACAGTAGGCCTAAATATTTAGATTTAAAAGATACAAACGCGTTCTTTAAACAGACTGAAGTCAGCTTCCGGTTGCCGTTTTTTTCATTCCGCGCAGCTCCGTTCCGCTTTTTGTGGTCACCCGGCCTTAATGTTTAGGCACATTGAACAACTGGTATCTTAAACAGAGGTACTAAAGAAGCTCCTCATGAGTATGAGTGATATACGAATGCTGCTGTTGAGCGGCACCAATCATACGTGTCGATACTTAGAGTTTTTCTTAAAATCTGTTCAATAACACATTCAAATAAAAACAGTTTTCACTTTAAGGAGAAACTGGAATCTGACTTATTTGAGGAACATGTTAAGAACCATGTTATTGGTTCTTAAAACGTCCATTATATAGCCTACGTTTTACTCAACTAACATTACCTGAGTGCCCAATTACTTTGAAAACGTATTTTAAAAAAATGGTGCATTAACATTACACAAACTTTCTCACATTCAATTATCATTAAAAAAATCTGGTTCGGAAGCGACAAAAAAACCCCAAATCGGCCTTACATTTCTTAAAATCGGTTCATCAGATTTTCCTCAAATTTTGGTCATATGTGAAGAATCATAACTCAGGTCAGTGTATTAAATAGGCCAGACCAAAATGTCACGAACTGTTGAAAGAGAAACGGTCGAGGTACTGATTGGCTGCAGTGAAATAAAATTGTGACTCACTGTCTGTCCGTCTGCTTAACTGATCACCTGTCTGTACTTGCGATAAGCGGCAAACAAATTAACAGATCTGATAAGAGGCGACTATCAATTAGTACTTATATAAGTCTAATCAGTATTACTTTCTGATTATACTTTTAGTGTATACACAGAAAAATATTACGATACAAAAAGTCTATGAAAGCTTTTAATGACGATAAAAATTCAGAGATTCCATAAGCGAAGAAAGTTTTTTAGTGATGTTACACAACGAAAACGGTTGGACAGAATTGTTTTGGAGGAAATGTTTTGCCTGTAATCTCTCACGATAGTGCTTCCTAGGTACTTTGTGATTATTTCTAACAGAAAAAAATTATCCAGAAAATATTTTAAAAATATATCGAAATTTGTTTTATGGAGACTTTTTGTTTGGAATTTATACGGCAAGAATTTACGGGGAAGTAATTATCCTACGTAAATTCGGATAAAAAATAATGAAAAAAGTAAAGCAAAACGGAGGTGACAAAAATCACGAACACCATATTAAAAAAAAATAATAAAAAAGGTTAACAAAGGAATTAAAATTTGAAATATCTGAGAAGAAGAATGAATCATTTAGAAATTTCATAGGCCATTTATCAGATGATAAAGACAGAGTTCATTCCTTGTGGGAAGCTTCTAGATCCCTGAAGAGACCTATCGCTCTTCGTAGAAGAGAATGAAACATAGTCTACAAATGGTAAAGAAAAAGCTGTTTTATTCGCAGATTATTTAGAGAAACGTATCGGCCATTCGCAAAGCAGACTGCAGAGGTAACCGTGGCAAACGTGACAAAAAAACAAAACAAAACAAAAATTAATCCAATAATAGAACTTCTGTTTTACCTACATGTGATACTACACACAGTAGTTCAACCTGAATGTCTGTATGCGGCAGAGACATTACCTGGAAGAGAACTATCGGAGATCGAATAGAAGGAAAAACATTTTTTGAGGAAGATTTTGGGACCGAGAAGAGTGAGTGATAGTGAGTTCAAGTTCCATATGAGATCAAACAAAGAGCTTTGTGAAAGGTTTCAAAAGATCACTAATACAATGAAGAAGAGGAGACTGATGTTTTATGGGCACATCAGCAGAAAGAATAGCGAAAAGAGTGCTGACTTACCAGGAAAACAGAAGTTCCATGGCTCAAGGAAGTCTATCAGGATCTGACTAGATGTGGAATGAGCGTTGAAGAGATACAAAATATGGACACGTGAGGGAGGAAGATAGCTGTTGCTGAGTTGAAAGACGTCTCTGAAGAGAATCCAAGAGGAAGGAGGCGAGTGGTTTCGGAGGCGGAACGTCATAGAATGAGCCAGAGAATGAAGTACTGGCGTAGGAGAAAACAGGGGTTAAAAAGGAAGAAAGTTGTGCAATTGTAGTCCATAGATGGCTATACAAAAAATTAAAAAAATAGAACTTCTGCAATGAAAGATGTGGCTAAAGAAACTAACACCAACATCAACGAAAAAAGCTTCCAGGTTACGATGAAACCAATGGAAAGTGCAATAAAGATCTACAAAAACATGTTAAAATGTAAGATTAACAAAGTTGTGATATAGTGGAGGTTATAATGAAGTTATAAGACTTCACACCGTCCAATATCGCTACTGTCTGTCCTGTCTAAAGTCTTTCAAAAACTTCTGTCAAGACTTACTCCGATGTTAGAAAAAAAAGTATTAATACCATCACACCAGTTTGGTTTTCGCAACAAACACTCGACACAGATCATAGACTAACAAGTGTTATTGAGGAGTCATTAGAGGAAAAGGAAGTATGCATTATTTCTAGGCGTCAAAGCTTTAATGATAAACTGAAAGCTTCCTCGAAAATGTCGACGAACAATAAAATCATATGTAACTGATTGATTTGTTAGAGTCCGGATGGAATTCGATTACCCAGATCTATGGGATATTAAAGCTGGAATATTATATTCTGTAAGACGAATATGGAGTATTCTATAAGACGAAGCATGTGATAGAACTTTTGAAGGAAAATATTCTGAAAAACTGCAGAACCATAGTAATAATTAACTTCGAACATTGTATTAGTAGCTAAATTTAGATTTGACAAAACATTTGTGTCAAAAGTTTTTAAATTTCTTAATTAAGTTTACTGCAATGTCGGCGTACCAAATTTATACCACTGAGTGAGCGTACTTCTCTCGCTACGACCAGGTTGGCAAATATTGCCGAAGGTAAAACCCATTGCTGGCAGCCGATTTGCTTGCCTATTAAAATTCCTCAGTTACGTTGGCACTACTGACAAATGTTAATGTGTTTTTAAACTGTTATCATTCCGTTAGTGATAGACTTCTATACATTTCGCTTAAACTAGTTTAAACATGCAAACTGGTTTTTAGGCACTCAAGTTTTAGTAAGCTGCTTTATTGACAATAGCATTGCTGGTGTCATGGTCCTGGGATTTACCGGTTTTGATATCGGATTGTGAAATGGGCAACGTGCCTATTCTTGCAGTAATTTAGCAAAGACTTTTTCAATATATCGAGCGCATTGTATTGTTAGTGAAACAAATCAATGTTCAGCGAAATGAAAAGTTTTTGTTGGTTTTTTTTTATAAAATATACATAAAAGTAATAATTACTGTTGCAAAATCCTAAAAATCGATTTTGCTCAAATTTTGAATGCACACTTATTTTTCAGGCAACAAAAATAGGCCTATTGATTTTTTTTAAGAGTTGTAATTTTGGTATATTGTAAACCTTTTAGGCCAAACGAAACCGGAAGCGTCGTTTTTTGTTAAAATTTCAGTTTCAGGAGCTTTCAATAACAGAGAATCAATAGACGCAATATAAGTAACTGAAACTTTTTTTAAAAAATTATATTTCATTGTCGTAAATAAAAGTTAAACCAATGCACCTAATTTGAAAAAAAACTATCCTACTGTTCTAAAAAAAAAAAAAACCAGTAAACCGAAAATAAAACATTCTCCTCAAGTTTTTATTGTTTTTAGTTCAATGGTGGTGGTTTGTTTTATAGACTTCCACACATAAAATTTTATCGAAACCTATTAGGTTATGCATAAGTTAGGTTAGGTTAAACTTAATATTATACAAAAAGAAAGTTTTTACTCAGTACTGTAATGATATACGTTAAACATAAAAAGCTAATTGTGACCGAAGTGCGCATGCGTAAGTTTGACGACATGCTTAACTTTTACCATGTGACGTTATTTATTTTCTTTACGGTACGCCTACTGTATAACGTAACGGTATTTCTACTTGATCATAAGCGTTACATAAACATAACCTGTTTAGAACCGTCTCAGAGTTATTTTTCTTAATTGCGATATAAAAACAACGTTTAAGGTTAAATATTTAAGTGATGACGTAATTTTATCTTTAGGAATTACCAAGAGTAAGTAGCTATTCAAAAATTTATCTGAATAGTAATAAGCAATCTCGTTCTTTCGATCTATCAAAATCAAAATTTCCGGAATTTCGGAGTGTAATTTAAGAATCAACTCCTGAAAAAATGTTGCAAATTAGGCCTACTGCTGCATCAAGATTTTAATCCAAAATTAAGCCTAAAATCAACAGATTTAACTCCTCCTTTTACAATTTACAAAAGTACTTATAACAGACTTATACGGTCAAGTTGCAAAGAAAAAGAAAATGCTGCCTTTATTGTACGCATAGCAATAAACATACGTTCATTCAATCTATCAAATTCAAAATTTCAATATTTTGGGGTCTAATTTAGGAAGCAACTCGTGGAAAAATATCGCAAATTGCGGCTTCATCAAGATTTTAATCTGAAATTAATCCTAAAACTAACAATTTGACTCCCCTCTTAGTTAAAGTAAAACAATTTACAAAAATACACATTACAAAGAACACAACTGACAAAACACCGAACACTTATCGCAGGCTTATACGATAAAGTTACAAAGCAACTTATATTATTGTACACGCTAAACTTTGTGTTTTGACTTTTACCGTACACTTAGGCTAAGTGCAAAATCTCTAATATTTAAAGATTTTTTATTCAGTTAATTAATTTTAAGTTTTTAATGCCCGAAAAACACTTAAAAAAATGTTTTTTAAATTATTTTCCGTAATAAGTTTTCAGTTATATAAAGTACAGAGAATGTACAATTATCAAAGGTGCCGATTTACAAATAAGGACTAGAGTACAACGCATGCGCGGTGAACCTACGCTCATCCTACGCGCCGCCAGGCTGGGCGCCCAGTTGTTTTTTTAATGACTTTCCACGATATTGTTATTTAATACAGTTGTCATTATAAAAAACCAGCTGTAACGACTACACATTTTATAGCTGAAACTATTAATATACAATTTAATTTAAGTACATCTAGCATGTTAAATTGCATTGTAATCTATAGGCCTAGTTGTGTTTTTGCATCTTTAGTAGACCCTACGTTTATATAATATGAACAATGGAGACACTCATGGCTTGTTGCTTACGGCTTCGGTTTCGTTTCTACTTAAATGGGATGCGTCAGCGAATATCAAAGAGTATTATTGTAAAAATTGTCTGCCCCCATTTTGAAACGTCAACTCAAGTTAAAAAAATTGTTGCCTTTATAATTCATTTCTTTGCGGTTTAAACTCGCTATCCACGCTGTTTAGCAACACGAATAAGAAACAAATATTTGTTACGACTATACTGTACTTTTCATTTTGAAATTGATATTGTCGTGTACTCCTCTTTATTTTAAGAATTTTGTTCTAAGACTTACATAGTTTTGCAACAATTTTTTACAAAAATTAATACTAAATCGATGTTAGGAATTTTTATCATTTGATATTCGTGTAAAGGTTATTTTTCATGTTCATAGAAAAAATATCTTAATTTGGAGTAGCCTATGTATTACTGCTAGATTACATCAACTTCAAATAAATTTTATCAGCTTTAAATGGTAGCTTAAGTATAGGCCTAGAGTTGGGCAAATGCTGCTAATCCTTGAACTTGTGACGCTTTTATAAGGAAAGAACCGGTACTGTTTTAGATTATAGGTCAACTTTTTCTACAGCCACCCCTACCCAAAAAGAGAGGGAATAGAGCAAAAACCTTACGATATTTTTCATAAGTCAGGTGTTATGTAATTTTAAATCTGTTGTAATTTTTAATAAATTTGAGGTTAGACTTTATACAAAAAAATAAACTCATATATTTTTGTTATTCTGCTTTTATCTCATACTTTAAAAAAATCACTCAATAGGACTTTACATTTAAGATTTTTTGGCTGCGCGCACAAAATCTTTAATTTCACTTGAGTACACGGATAAAGTAGAATTCAAAAACTGCATTTTTACTGCTTGGTTAAGGTGTTTGAATCCAAGCGGTTTAAATATTGACCAGGTGACCACACATTTGCCTCGTCCTGTATATATCTGGGTAGAAAACATTTACGATGTTACAAATATTTAGAGATTAAAAGAAAAGAGAGAGAGAGAAATTAAGAGAATGTAAGACAATCATTTGTAACTAATATGTAAAGAGATCATTAGAACGTCTGGATTTCTTTGTGTGTAAAATTGTGAAAGAATGGTAACAATGAAAAAAGAGAAACGTACGAGAATAATAGTAAACAGAAGAATCGGCGGTAAATGACAAACAGGCAAAACTAAAATAATATGGAAGGACGCCAGAGATTTGTTGAATATAAGACGAAGCGTGTGATAAAACCTTTGAAGGAAGAGTTGAAGGAAAGTACTCTTTAAGACTGCAGAACCACAGACAAAAACGATTTATGCAGAGTCAATCAAAATATATTACATTTTTTATTCTACCACCTTTCAAAAAGTGTGTATTAATTAGTGCTATATATTTTTAAGGCCTGAACTGGGAAAAGTAGCAAAAAGCCAAGTTATAAAATTTCACGATATTCCATTTAAAGGTCAGAGGTGTGCTGCAGACACTAAACCATGAAGCTACTCCTCTGACTGATGTAATAGTTATTGCTCTTGCATGATGCATAAGAGGTCGCAGGTTCAATCTAGAACTCGGGATGGTTAGACGATAACGATACAAGCTTTTATAGGCTAAATAAAGCCCTAAGCGACATTTGCGTCTCTTGAAGAACATACCTCAAAGTTCAACTCCCCGGGCGGCGAGTAGATCCTGTTCACAGTGAGATATGAATCGTCTTTAATCAACAAATAAGACATGTACCTGTTGGCAGCACTGCACGACAGTCAATACTTGGGTTAATTTTGTAAAAAAAGTAGTCAACGAGTGGGAGACTTCTTGACCTCCGCAGTGAATGTGTTCGTTAACGTTAAGCAACGTCGGTTGGCAGCCTTGATTTAATTAAGTAACCATTTCTTGATGAAGACATCTGCATTGTGTCTATAATCTGATCCGGCGTGTTTCTGTCGCAATCGGTATTGTTTGCTTGTCAGCTGATCTCGTGTTTCCAATCAAACGTTGCCCAATGAACGCTTGGCTAACCGCTTGGGTAGAGACAATGCTTTCTGGCCATTTTAAGCGATGGCACTTCCTAAGAATGGCGGAGGATTATGCAGTGACATTATCACGTCGTTATTGCCAAGGGCTGATAAATTGCAATACTGTGTTTGCAGGGTTACGATGAGCCAAGGGTTTTCGAAGCAGGATATTAACTTTCAGTTAGGTCCGACATTTCATTTCTTTTGATTTTCGTTATTGGATACTATTTCCAATAGGAGATTAAGTTTGGCAACAGCTATTTCCGTTATAAATCTACCGGTAGGCGTTATTTCGGTCAGACTGTACAGTGACATCATCGTACATTCAGAATAAATAGTATATAATAGAGAAAGTCATTTTATGGTAAGACTAAAGTTAGCAGCAGCGTGTTTCATCTCAAGGCCTTTGGTAGTTGATATTTTTCACTGGGATGCCTTAATTTATCTCAGAATCAAACATGGCCACAACGTTCCCCACATGGTATTTCAGCAAATTCAGCAAATACAACATTGTTTGTTGGCGATAAACTGTAGGAGTCTATATTCTTTCGAGAGTGAAACCAAACGTGGCAACAGCGCTCGTCTTCAGAAAGCCCTCGGTAGTTCCAGGCTCGGTAAATTCCACACAGAGATAATAAAACGGTTGCTCTTACTAGCAGCTGTATTTTCAGAATCTAAAACGGGAAACGTTGATAATGTTGCGAAGCAGAAGGCGTTTTGATTATTTATGAAATAATTAATAAACATGTGTAGCTATGGCGATGCAATATTTAATCGGCACTGCTCGGCGGGGGGGAAGTCACCCGCTGCGTGCCTAATTACATTTCCTGCGCCTGGCCGAACACACGCGACATCACAACCCAAGCCTAATGAGAGTTTCATCAACACATAAATCCGAGCCGATATCCCGCCGATTCCGAAACACGGCAGCGTTCTAGACTTGCCCCGGACGTCTTAATGTTCCAAAGTCTGGAAATTTGGACTTCTGTAAATCTGGAACGTCATGAAATTCCAGTCTTGGACACTATGAAGAACCTAGGCCAAGAGCATTCTTTAAGTTTTGAATCGTGCGAATTAACTTATACGCTTAAGAGAGCCTCTTAGGTTAAGTCACGACATTCAAATCGTAACGAGTTTTGAAGTAAAACAATTTCTGTTTGATTCTTTGAAAAACAAAACACATTTCTGAAAGATAGTTTCCTCTATAACCGGATTTAACTAATACAAGTTTCTTACAAACCTAACCTTACTTTATCTAACTCATTATTAAACATAAATGATTAAAAAAATGCTACACAAACTTTCTTTTAAAATACTTATTCATCACAATGCGTCGAAATCACAAAATTTCGACACCTGACTTGAGTAGAGAAAGCTGCCGATTTCAGATTTCTTAAGTAAGTGAAACGGAAAATCAGTTGGAAACTTTTTCCGTGTTCCATCTGACTTTCCGTGCTTTACTTTAGTTGCATGTTTGTCCGCTAGTAGCACTGGCATTTCTTTCCAATGCGCTTATTAACAGCTGGTCTTATTTTATTTTTAATTAGTTTCAAAATAGTTTTACACTGAAGTAATTACATGTTTCAAACCCCTAATAAAAATATTTTTAAAGCGAAGCTTTTAATGTTATCTTCGGCGATAGGAGTGAATAGCGGAAAAAAGTCTGCCGTACGGAAGAATGTAACGGAAATATGGAACGAACGAGCAAACGAATCTTCTCTCTATTTCTGTCTCTTTCTTTTTCTTTATCCTTTTCGACAACATTACACGTTTATTATATGAAAACGTTGTGCTCTTTTGGTTTCGCTATTTTTCCTTAGTTGAAGAACACTACCGTTTATAATACATTCGAAATTAATATAAATGTTTCTAATTGTTGTTAATATTGCTACATAACCTGAAACTTATTATAACCTATCAGCTGTTCAATGAAAACAGCTGATCGTTACGATTTAATATAAAACATCTGCTCTTTTACTACAACTACAGTAAATAACATCTAAGCTAGATTAACGTATTTATTTATTTCAACAAAACAAGTTATTTGTAAACATATCTTCGAATTAGTTCAGGAAAGATATCGTTAACAAAAGCTTCACTTCTGTAAATAACTCCTCGAGTTTCGCACTTGTAATATACCTAGTAAGTTATTAAACAAAGTTGCAGAAATATAAGGCCTAGTGGAAGAACTGATATTAAAAGATAACTTTTAATTTACTTATTGAGTTATGTTATTGTGATAAAAATAACGTTCACAATAGTATCTTCTGGCTTTTGCTTGTATTTACGTGCTCTGCTACGATGGCATATCGAAAATAGTTCCAATAGTGATGAAATATTCTGTTTTATCAAAGTTTGTTTAAATTTTGGTTACAACGGATTCATAACTCAAGTCTGTGAACTAAATAAGAAATTTACGGTTCAAGAGTTAAGCAAAAACAAAAAAACGACTGTAGATAGGATTTATGTATACAGATTTTTATGCTGATTGTGACAAAATCATACTTTAAAAAAACATAAAACAAATATTATTATGGTAAATTGGTTGCAGTCACGTCAGAGAGAGAGAGAGAGAGAGAGAGAGAGAGAGAGAGAGAGAGAGAGAGAGAGACAGACAGAGAGAGAGAGAGAGAGAGAGAGAGAGAGAGAGAGAGAGAGAGAGTTTGTGTGTGTATGTGTATGTGTGAGAGAGAGAGAGAGAGAGACAGAGAGACAGACAGACAGACAGACAGACAGAGAGAGAGAGTTTATGTGTGTGTGTGTGTGAGAGAGAGAGAGAGTGAGTGAGTTTGTGTGTGTGTGTGTGTGAGAGAGAGACAGACAGAGAGAGAGAGAGAGAGAGAGAGAAAGTTTGTGTGTGTGTGTGTGTGAGAGAGAGAGAGAGAGAGAGAGAGACCTGTGTGCAACAAATATTTATTATACGACGACGGGCTTTAGTTTGAAATCAAACAGCAGATCACCGCAGTCTCTGCATAAAATATCTATTAACGAATTTCCATGGTAAAGACACCACCCACGCACACCTGTCGCCAATCAAGATGTCAGCTGTTTATCAAATGTTCATCAACATGCCGGGTACAGTGCTTGAACTCTGATCCCGAATTTTACTTTGGTGTAGAACATTGTAAACCGGCAGAGTTGATGCTTTGGGCCAGCTGCCAATGTAAGTAATGGCAAAGATCCGATCTGTGATCCTTGCTCTAGCGTGCTGTCTGTATAGCTTCAGACGTTGGGCGAAGATGTGTTATTTAATCTGTGTTTTATTTTAGTTATATGGAAGACATTTTAAGTACATTTTAAACTGTTTAAACTGCAACATTTTTTACGGTTTTCTAAACTAGTTATTTACTAAGCGAAATATCTAACAGTACTTTTAAAAAAATGCTCTATTCCTGCGAACACCGTTCAACATTTTGCGCATATTTATACGCCAAAATTAAGTTTCTCAACTGTTTTATTGGCCGAGATATTTCCATGAAAAAAAACTATTTTGGCCCGACAAATCGAATTTTAAAGGCAAAAACGTACTGTGACACATTATTACGTATAGAAATAAGCAGTCGCGAATGTTTTAGGTTGTCATAAAAATATATTTTCATAATAGTTTGAACAAGTCTGTAACCAGGAAAAATCTGTTAAGTTCATAGCGGTTCAGAATTAATTTTGGGAATCATTTTTAATTATGAAAATTTTAAATGATAATTTATTCATATTTTAGTTCTGATTATTATAGTAAATCCCTCTCTACTTTGACACATAAATTAATTGTTTTTAGCAACAGCTTGGACAAATTTCTTGCGCAGACAAATATTTTCAATTATTTCGAATTAATGACATTTATATTAGTATTTTCAATAACAAAAATGTTAATTTATAATTTTTGCATATTTTAACGCCACTTACGATAATGAAACCAAATATTTAAAAATAAAATAAAATAAACCAGGTATAAAAATTGTTTGTTAATGCTAAATGACACCATTCTGAAAACAGAGTTTTTTCTGAAACATTATCAAAATTAATTTTCGTGCCAAGTTCAACTTCCCTTACCGAAGTGTTCCTTCATGGCACGTGATAATTTTCAACAACACAGCTACGTGCAAATTATCTATTATTCTCTTTCGCGATACAGTAGTACCAACACCTTTCCACATACATTCGACCAATATCGATACAAAATTTGAACAAAATGGGATTACCCGTTTTACAGAAATTTAGCGATTTAGACGTTCCTTCAATTCGAATCGGTTTTTGGTCGTATAGCGACCCCAAACGTTTTGTTTGTAAAGTTATAATTATGAAAGAAATTTGAACAGTTTACTACAAAAATTATTAAACGGGCGCGAGTTGAGGGAAAACCAAATCTTAAAGCCAGACTTTATCTAAATCGTTCAATTTAGTTTAGTTTTTAGAAATGCACAGAGCACACGGACAGACTGATAGAGTCATCACAATATCAAGACCGATTTTTCACAATCAGTAGGCCCATGATATTTTCTTCGTCACTGTACATTTACAGTTTTTGATTAGTCTACGATTACAGATTTTGACCCATTTTTTTTCACGTGACCCTTTACCGAAGAAATATCCCCGTTGCCGCGAATTAAAATGTTAAACAGGAAAAAAACAATAAGCGGATTAATTCTGAAACCGCACAGCGTGGCGCAATGAAACTAAACCTAATTTACAGTAGCAGTTCGGATAACTCACGCTAGAGCGCTACATGACGTGGCGTGAGCGAGGCCGATGTGTTTTGGCGAGTGCAGACCGATTTTAATTAAACCTACACGCAACGCTCGACGTTATTGTTATTAATAGTGACTCTCTTCTGCACGCTCCTTTGCTCTTCTCTCTTTCGTTTCTCTTTTACTTCTATTTATTTATTATGCAACCGTGATGTTCTTTAATTAATGTGCATCGTTACGTTTAGCAATTATAAAGGTTTTAAATGTTAGGCCTATTTGATTTATAGGTTGTAACGGATCAAGTGTTTTACGCTTTTGGTTCACGTTATCGAGACTGGAAGACGATTTCAGATATACAGTCGCTCTGAGACTTAAAGAAAGTTACTGCTTGCTTTTACACACTTTGATCCGCTAAATTTGGGCAAACAACGTGTTGGATGGTTTACGTTGTCGGTGCATTTTGATTCCGCATAAGTTACGGAGCAACGATATATAGAGTGTTAAAAAACCTAAATAATCTAGAACATGATTATAAATACAAAAATGACGATAAATGTTCATGTCAAGGTACGTCCTGAAATGCTCCGTCATTTTGTTGTTTTTAAACAAATTTGTTAACATTTAACGTTGTTGAAATAAAATTTTGTATTAATGTTAAAATTGGCTAGACCCATAATCGAACAGAAAAAATAATCTACTGTAGAAGGTACTACAGAAGGAACAGTACCTTTTTCCGATAGACGGTAATGTAAACTTTTACAAATGAAATAACACGAAAATGGCTACGTTTGCAGAAAATTATTAAGAATAATTTCTTTTAGAACTTTTTGTTATGCAACGGTTAGTATTTCAAAAAAACCAAATTAAAAAGAACGGCTTTAAACAGCGGTACAGATGCAGTACAACACATTATTTTGCTAATAACAGCTGACTCTGCCTACGTAACGATAGCAGTTAATTTGTATTGCTACCACCATTTATTTATTAATCCTAACCTAAACTAACCTAACCTAACTTCAACTAAACTAATCTAACCTAACCTAACCTAACTTCAACTAAACTAATCTAACTAACCTAACTTCAACTAAACTAATCTAACCTAACCTAACCTAACTTCAACTAAACTAATCTAACCTAACCTAACCTAACTTCAACTAAACTAATCTAACCTAACTTAACCTAATCTAACCTAACCAATTACGTAAGTACTTCTGAGATACATTGACAGGCAATTATTGTTAAAATTTGTAGATTTGATTTTTAGATGTTTAGAATTTCGTTAAATCGTAACGGTTTCATTATAAAAAATATCATTACTGTTTGAAACATTCAAGAACAATAGAACGACGTGATAAGTTTGCAGAATAGTGTTGCGCTATTTATTAACTAATTAACGTTTGACTTAACAACTTTAAAGAAGCAATTGCGTTTCTGAACACCCTGTATGTAAATCACGCCTGATATACGGCCGCCGTTTAGATTCGTTTATGTCGAAACTAATTCCGCAAAGAACAGGAAATTATAACAACAAATATAAAACCGTCATCAAGCCTCGCAAGACTGACCAGTCTGTTAACAATATTATTAATAGTCAGATACTGTGGAACTCAGTGGGCAACGACGGTGGGGGTTCGAGCCCGGTAGATGTAACCATTCATCGTATTACCGGCGACATGTCTCAAGCGCTAGGGAGTCACTGGCGATTGAGACAGACAAACTGATTTTGCCCGTTCCTTTACATTAATAAAAACAAACATTTTGAAAAAAAAGAAACGCTATTGTTTAAAACAAAGTAGCTGGTCTTGGTGCCCCCTCCCCGGAATTGAATTTAATCGCCGAGATACTGTTTTCAGATAATGCACTTCCCCACTGCGCGGAACAGAGGACCACGCCCCCCGTGGAGACCCCCTTCTGTTCTGGGGGCTGCGAAAACAAGACCCGGGTCCTCGGACTGCATCATATTTCAGCGGGGTCTAATCAGGCAAGGCTGAATGTCGCGGTCCCGTAGAACCCCCACACACTGCTCGGGACCTGAGACGTCTCCCTTTATATTTACGAGTGTATTTGTTGCATTTGGGTTATTAAACGTTATGTATGTGTCAGCAATATAACAGCAACTATCTCGCTGGAGTCAAGATAGCGCTCAACACCTTCTCTGTCTGTAAGGAAGCGTGAGGATGATCCTATGTTCAGCAAATACTTTTCTTTGATCTACATGACAATTCTGATTATAGCCTTAAGTAAACATAGTTTTTCGAATGGTAAAAAAAACTCGATTTTGTTAAATGATTATTCCGTTTTGAAATTCTCTGATTCGTTCACGATTTTTATCAAATTTGCGTGAAACCCACCATTTCTTTACACATGCAAAACGTATCGGTTACTATTTACTCAAGAATTCGCGTTCAAGATTTATTGTCAAAAACACTCGAAAATTTTGCTTAATTAATTTCTCCAAGCCGTATTTTACTCAAGTTTTGGTCATATGCGAAAATCGCAACGCAAGTTCGTGTACCAAATTTGAATTAAAAGATGTTTGCAGGACAAAATTAAATCAAAATAAACATTATTATCAAGCTGGCTGAGATTTTCATTTCGATTTTTTTCATGTATTTAAAATCGTATGAATTGCATGTAAGAAAGTTTATGTAATGTTTTAGTGTGCGTCATTCAAATGAGCCAATGACGTCATCTGCTGTTTACCAAATTATTTAACTGAGCCAAGAGCATGTCAGGTGTGTTGGACCGAGCCAATGTTGGACAGATACAAAAATGAACCAACACAAGTGAGGTGATGTACGAATTACAGTGTTCAAAGTTCAATAGATTGACTTTGTTGAGAACCCCTGGTTTAGATCATCAAAAGCTTTCCTCGAGCAGCGGCTGAATTCGTATAAATACTGTATTAACATATCGATTGCACTATTTCTTTCACTTCTAAGCTCATGCAGAACTGGAATGATTGTACCAAAATATCACAGCAACTAAATGAACAGATAAAAGAACTATAGAGAATTATTTGCTCAGTACAATACATAACACTTCGTTTGGCCTTAGCTGCTGTTGGCTCAATTCATTATTTACTAAATTTTCATTTCCATCGCCAGAAAATCTCAAAGATCAATGAGGGAGAATGGCTCAATTTAATACTCTCTTTTTTTCGTAGTAGTGCGGTAGGTGTTGAGCCTTCTGTCTACCTAAAGCTTTCGTAGTAGTGCGGCAGGTGTTGAGCCTTCTGTCTACCTAAAGCTTTCGTGGTAGTGCGGCAGGTGTTGAGCCTTCTGTCTACCTAAAGCTTTCGTAGAAGTGCGGCAGGTGTTGAGCCTTCTGTCTACCTAAAGCTTTCGTAGTTGTGCGGCAGGTGTTGAGCCTTCTGTCTAACTAAAGCTGTTCGTAGTAGTAAAGCTGTAGTAGGCAGGTGTTGCGGTAGGTGTTGAGCCTTCTGTCTACCTAAAGCTTTCGTAGTAGTGCGGCAGGTGTTGAGCCTTCTGTCTACCTAAAGCTTTCGTAGTAGTAGTGCGGCAGGTGTTGAGCCTTCTGTCTACCTAAAGCTTTCGTAGTAGTGCGGCAGGTGTTGAGCCTTCTGTCTACCTAAAGCTTTCGTAGTAGTGCGGCAGGTGTTGAGCCTTCTGTCTACCTAAAGCTTTCGTAGTAGTGCGGCAGGTGTTGAGCCTTCTGTCTACCTAAAGCTTTCGTAGTAGTGCGGCAGGTGTTGAGCCTTCTGTCTACCTAAAGCTTTCGTAGTAGTGCGGCAGGTGTTGAGCCTTCTGTCTACCTAAAGCTTTCGTAGTAGTGCGGCAGGTGTTGAGCCTTCTGTCTACCTAAAGCTTTCGTCGTAGTAGTAAAGCTTTCGTAGTAGTGCGGTGTTGAGCCTTCTGTCTACCTAAAGCTTTCGTAGTAGTGCGGCAGGTGTTGAGCCTTCTGTCTACCTAAAGCTTTCGTAGTAGTGCGGCAGGTGTTGAGCCTTCTGTCTACCTAAAGCTTTCGTAGTAGTGCGGCAGGTGTTGAGCCTTCTGTCTACCTAAAGCTTTCGTAGTAGTGCGGCAGGTGTTGAGCCTTCTGTCTACCTAAAGCTTTCGTAGTAGTGCGGCAGGTGTTGAGCCTTCTGTCTACCTAAAGCTTTCGTAGTAGTGCGGCAGGTGTTGAGCCTTCTGTCTACCTAAAGCTTTCGTAGTAGTGCGGCAGGTGTTGAGCCTTCTGTCTACCTAAAGCTTTCGTAGTAGTGCGGCAGGTGTTGAGCCTTCTGTCTACCTAAAGCTTTCGTAGTAGTGCGGCAGGTGTTGAGCCTTCTGTCTACCTAAAGCTTTCGTAGTAGTGCGGCAGGTGTTGAGCCTTCTGTCTACCTAAAGCTTTCGTAGTAGTGCGGCAGGTGTTGAGCCTTCTGTCTACCTAAAGCTTTCGTAGTAGTAGTGCGGCAGGTGTTGAGCCTTCTGTCTACCTAAAGCTTTCGTAGTAGTGCGGCAGGTGTTGAGCCTTCTGTCTACCTAAAGCTTTCGTAGTAGTGCGGTAGGTGTTGAGCCTTCTGTCTACCTAAAGCTTTCGTAGTAGTGCGGCAGGTGTTGAGCCTTCTGTCTACCTAAAGCTTTCGTAGTAGTGCGGCAGGTGTTGAGCCTTCTGTCTACCTAAAGCTTTCGTAGTAGTGCGGCAGGTGTTGAGCCTTCTGTCGACCTAAAGCTTTCTGTAGTAGTGCGGCAGGTGGTGAGCCTTCTGTCTACCTAAAGCTTTCGTAGTAGTGCGGCAGGTGTTGAGCCTTCTGTCTACCTAAAGCTTTCGTAGTAGTGCGGCAGGTGTTGAGCCTTCTGTCTACCTAAAGCTTTCGTAGTAGTGCGGCAGGTGTTGAGCCTTCTGTCTACCTAAAGCTTTCGTAGTAGTGCGGCAGGTGTTGAGCCTTCTGTCTACCTAAAGCTTTCGTAGTAGTGCGGCAGGTGTTGAGCCTTCTGTCTACCTAAAGCTTTCGTAGTAGTGCGGCAGGTGTTGAGCCTTCTGTCTACCTAAAGCTTTCGTAGTAGTGCGGCAGGTGTTGAGCCTTCTGTCTACCTAAAGCTTTCGTAGTAGTGCGGCAGGTGTTGAGCCTTCTGTCTACCTAAAGCTTTCGTAGTAGTGCGGCAGGTGTTGAGCCTTCTGTCTACCTAAAGCTTTCGTAGTAGTGCGGCAGGTGTTGAGCCTTCTGTCTACCTAAAGCTTTCGTAGTAGTGCGGCAGGTGTTGAGCCTTCTGTCTACCTAAAGCTTTCGTAGTAGTGCGGCAGGTGTTGAGCCTTCTGTCTACCTAAAGCTTTCGTAGTAGTGCGGCAGGTGTTGAGCCTTCTGTCTACCTAAAGCTTTCGTAGTAGTGCGGCAGGTGTTGAGCCTTCTGTCTACCTAAAGCTTTCGTAGTAGTGCGGCAGGTGTTGAGCCTTCTGTCTACCTAAAGCTTTCGTAGTAGTGCGGCAGGTGTTGAGCCTTCTGTCTACCTAAAGCTTTCGTAGTAGTGCGGCAGGTGTTGAGCCTTCTGTCTACCTAAAGCTTTCGTAGTAGTGCGGCAGGTGTTGAGCCTTCTGTCACCTAAAGCTTTCGTAGTAGTGCGGCAGGTGTTGAGCCTTCTGTCTACCTAAAGCTTTCGTAGTAGTGCGGCAGGTGTTGAGCCTTCTGTCTACCTAAAGCTTTCGTAGTAGTGCGGCAGGTGTTGAGCCTTCTGTCTACCTAAAGCTTTCGTAGTAGTGCGGCAGGTGTTGAGCCTTCTGTCTACCTAAAGCTTTCGTAGTAGTGCGGCAGGTGTTGAGCCTTCTGTCTACCTAAAGCTTTCGTAGTAGTGCGGCAGGTGTTGAGCCTTCTGTCTACCTAAAGCTTTCGTAGTAGTGCGGCAGGTGTTGAGCCTTCTGTCTACCTAAAGCTTTCGTAGTAGTGCGGCAGGTGTTGAGCCTTCTGTCTACCTAAAGCTTTCGTAGTAGTGCGGCAGGTGTTGAGCCTTCTGTCTACCTAAAGCTTTCGTAGTAGTGCGGCAGGTGTTGAGCCTTCTGTCTACCTAAAGCTTTCGTAGTAGTGCGGCAGGTGTTGAGCCTTCTGTCTACCTAAAGCTTTCGTAGTAGTGCGGCAGGTGTTGAGCCTTCTGTCTACCTAAAGCTTTCGTAGTAGTGCGGCAGGTGTTGAGCCTTCTGTCTACCTAAAGCTTTCGTAGTAGTGCGGCAGGTGTTGAGCCTTCTGTCTACCTAAAGCTTTCGTAGTAGTGCGGCAGGTGTTGAGCCTTCTGTCTACCTAAAGCTTTCGTAGTAGTGCGGCAGGTGTTGAGCCTTCTGTCTACCTAAAGCTTTCGTAGTAGTGCGGCAGGTGTTGAGCCTTCTGTCTACCTAAAGCTTTCGTAGTAGTGCGGCAGGTGTTGAGCCTTCTGTCTACCTAAAGCTTTCGTAGTAGTGCGGCAGGTGTTGAGCCTTCTGTCTACCTAAAGCTTTCGTAGTAGTGCGGCAGGTGTTGAGCCTTCTGTCTACCTAAAGCTTTCGTAGTAGTGCGGCAGGTGTTGAGCCTTCTGTCTACCTAAAGCTTTCGTAGTAGTGCGGCAGGTGTTGAGCCTTCTGTCTACCTAAAGCTTTCGTAGTAGTGCGGCAGGTGTTGAGCCTTCTGTCTACCTAAAGCTTTCGTAGTAGTGCGGCAGGTGTTGAGCCTTCTGTCTACCTAAAGCTTTCGTAGTAGTGCGGCAGGTGTTGAGCCTTCTGTCTACCTAAGCTTTTTCGTAGTAGTGCGGCAGGTGTTGAGCCTTCTGTCTAACTAAAGCTTTCGTAGTAGTGCGGCAGGTGTTGAGCCTTCTGTCTACCTAAAGCTTTCGTAGTAGTGCGGCAGGTGTTGAGCCTTCTGTCTACCTAAAGCTTTCGTAGTAATGCGGCAGGTGTTGAGCCTTCTGTCTACCTAAAGCTTTCGTAGTAATGCGGCAGGTGTTGAGCCTTCTATCTATCTAAAGCTTTCGTAGTAGTGCGGAAGGTGTTGAGCCTTCTGTCTAACTAAAGCTTTCGTAGTAGTGCGACAAGTGTTGAGCCTTCTGTCTACCTAAAGCTTTCGTAGTAGTGCGACAAGTGTTGAGCCTTCTGTCTACCTAAAGCTTTCGTAGTAGTGCGACAAGTGTTGAGCCTTCTGTCTACCTAAAGCTTTCGTAGTCGTGCGGCAGATGTTGAGCCTTCTGTCTACCTAAAGCTTTCGTAGTTGTGCGGCAGGTGTTGAGCCTTCTGTCTACCTAAAGCTTTCGTAGTAGTGCGACAAGTGTTGAGCCTTCTGTCTATCTAAAGCTTTCGTAGTAGTGCGGAAGGTGTTGAGCCTTCTGTCTAACTAAAGCTTTCGTAGTAGTGCGACAAGTGTTGAGCCTTCTGTCTACCTAAAGCTTTCGTAGTAGTGCGACAAGTGTTGAGCCTTCTGTCTACCTAAAGCTTTCGTAGTAGTGCGACAAGTGTTGAGCCTTCTGTCTACCTAAAGCTTTCGTAGTCGTGCGGCAGATGTTGAGCCTTCTGTCTACCTAAAGCTTTCGTAGTTGTGCGGCAGGTGTTGAGCCTTCTGTCTACCTAAAGCTTTCGTAGTAGTGCGACAAGTGTTGAGCCTTCTGTCTACCTAAAGCTTTCGTAGTAGTGCGGCAGGTGTTGAGCCTTCTGTCTACCTAAAGCTTTCGTAGTAGTGCGGCAGGTGTTGAGCCTTCTGTCTACCTAAAGCTTTCGTAGTAGTGCGGCAGGTGTTGAGCCTTCTGTCTACCTAAACCTTTCGTAGTTGTGCGGCAGGTGTTGAGCCTTCTGTCTACCTAAAGCTTTCGTAGTAGTGCGGCAGGTGTTGAGCCTTCTGTCTACCTAAACCTTTCGTAGTAGTGCGGCAGGTTTTGAGCCTTCTGTCTACCTAAAGCTTTCGTAGTAGTGCGGCAGGTGTTGAGCCTTCTGTCTACCTAAAGCTTTCGTAGTAGTGCGACAAGTGTTGAGAATTCTGTCTACCTAAAGCTTTCGTAGTTGTGCGGCAGGTGTTGAGCCTTCTGTCTACCTAAACCTTTCGTAGTAGTGCGGCAGGTGTTGAGCCTTCTGTCTACCTAAAGCTTTCGTAGTAGTGCGGCAGGTGTTGAGCCTTCTGTCTACCTAAACCTTTCGTAGTAGTGCGGCAGGTGTTGAGCCTTCTGTCTACCTAAAGCTTTCGTAGTAGTGCGGCAGGTGTTGAGCCTTCTGTCTACCTAAAGCTTTCGTAGTAGTGCGGCAGGTGTTGAGCCTTCTGTCTACCTAAAGCTTTCGTAGTAGTGCGACAAGTGTTGAGCCTTCTGTCTACCTAAAGCTTTCGTAGTTGTGCGGCAGGTGTTGAGCCTTCTGTCTACCTAAAGCTTTCGTAGTAGTGCGGCAGGTGTTGAGCCTTCTGTCTACCTAAACCTTTCATAGTAGTGCGGCAGGTGTTGAGCCTTCTGTCTACCTAAAGCTTTCGTAGTAGTGCGGCAGGTGTTGAGCCTTCTGTCTACCTAAAGCTTTCGTAGTAGTGCGACAAGTGTTGAGCCTTCTGTCTACCTAAAGCTTTCGTAGTTGTGCGGCAGGTGTTGAGCCTTCTGTCTACCTAAACCTTTCGTAGTAGTGCGGCAGGTGTTGAGCCTTCTGTCTACCTAAAGCTTTCGTAGTAGTGCGGCAGGTGTTGAGCCTTCTGTCTACCTAAACCTTTCGTAGTAGTGCGGCAGGTGTTGAGCCTTCTGTCTACCTAAAGCTTTCGTAGTAGTGCGGTAGGTGTTGAGCCTTCTGTCTACCTAAAAGCTTTCGTAGTAGTGCGACAAGTGTTGAGCCTTCTGTCTACCTAAAGCTTTCGTAGTAGTGCGGCAGGTGTTGAGCCTTCTGTCTACCTAAAGCTTTCGTAGTAGTGCGGCAGGTGTTGAGCCTTCTGTCTACCTAAAGCTTTCGTAGTAGTGCGACAATTGTTGAGCCTTCTGTCTACGTAAAGCTTTCGTAGTAGTGCGGCAGGTGTTGAGCCTTCTGTCTACCTAAACCTTTCGTAGTAGTGCGGCAGGTGTTGAGCCTTCTGTCTACCTAAAGCTTTCGTAGTAGTGCGGTAGGTGTTGAGCCTTCTGTCTACCTAAAGCTTTCGTAGTAGTGCGACAAGTGTTGAGCCTTCTGTCTACCTAAAGCTTTCGTAGTAGTGCGGCAGGTGTTGAGCCTTCTGTCTACCTAAAGCTTTCGTAGTAGTGCGACAATTGTTGAGCCTTCTGTCTACCTAAAGCTTTCGTAGTAGTGCGACAATTGTTGAGCCTTCTGTCTACCTAAAGCTTTCGTAGTAGTGCGGCAGGTGTTGAGCCTTCTGTCTACCTAAAGCTTTCGTAGTAGTGCGGCAGGTGTTGAGCCTTCTGTCTACCTAAAGCTTACGTTATCTCAAATCTTCCCGACGTTTTGGCAAATCTGAGTTCTTAACTGTCGTACGCAGGGCACTCTTTCAAAAACCAGATAGAATTCTCCAGATATCGTCATCTATCACAGTATCTTACCTAATATGTGCAGAAAGTCATTTAGGGTGTAATGTCGGATTAACAAATCAGTTACCAATTTGAGTTTACTTCTATTTTTTACATCATGAGTGAATTATTTTTCCAGTGGCCCATTCACAACCTTTTCTCCTGAATGCAGTCTGAACATATATTCCACCAACCTTGTTACTCATTGCGGGACCGTCCCTTAAGTAGACACCAGCATTTCGCCGTCGAAATTCCTAGTAACGTAGGTTTTTCTTTCTTTTTTCTTGGTTTGAAGCCTATCTTGCCACCTTGTCGGTTCCTACTCCACAGTTGCAAAGGCCTCTTTTCCTTTGCTAGTTTATCAAGAATATAGTAATTTCTTTCAAACCCGCATGATTTCCTGAACATACGACTACCTCTTCTACAACAACTACACTTCAGGATAGCATAGACGTCAGAAAAAACTGGAGGTTTACCAATATTACTAGTTAAAAGCAATTGTCACCATGATAAGAATCAAATCTAGACAGTGAACTAAATCTTTAAATTAAGTATTTAAAGATGTTCACTGATTATATGCTCACAGAGATGATCAAAATAGCAAAATCTGTCGATCTATGTAAAGATAATGGTAATTAAATTCAAAAAGTTACATTTGTGCTAGGTGATTCTTCTTCACCGATAACACAAATTAAATATTAGCGTGACGCAATCGTTAAGTTTTACTTGCTCATTAGGTAAGTTGAGACGAAATGTCAGAAAGACGAGATTGCACAGCTGTTTGGCGGGAACAATGCCGCGGCGTGTCTATCAAATAATTGCAGAGTAATGCATATTCAATACTTCGCCACGCCTCACTGCCTACGCACACACTGCCACGCTGCCTGGCGGCTAACGATGACACTAGGCCAACTCTTCTGGCAGAATAATTTAATAAATTTAAATTTATAGAAGGTCATTTAGGCGTGTTTGTTTCTTAAATGAAAGAAAGAGCTTTGTAATTAGGCTCGATTTCAGATTAGATTATTAGATTAGATAATGTGTAATAGATCATATATTGTCGTGCCTTGGATTTTGATTAAATTACTCGGTTAGTGAAAAAGGCGATGGTACGGAGGCCTGTGCGAAACGTATGAAGAGGCGAGCTCGAAGGGAAAGTGGTTGGACGGGGTTATTTGTGGCGGAAGACTTACCGGTTACTTAGAACAAAATTAGACCGCTTCTGAGGTCATGATGTAACTCTGGACTTCACAGTTGGTTTTCACTTTAAAGAGTTTAATTTGTTGAATCAATTAAAGATAAAACTAAACCACAGTGGTTAGGAAAAATATTAAAAATCCACAGAATGTAAATTGAGTTTATTCAGTAATAAACCATAATACGCACAGAATCATATCTTTAGATTCTCCATATGTTCAATCTGTTACTTTGTAAAACGAACGACAGCTGCGGGGCTGTACAGGCGCTTCATTAAAACGTGTTTAAACACACCGTAAGTGGAAGGCTTGATTCAGTAGATTAAATAAAAATAGAATATACTTGAACTGCTGTAAGAACGAAGAAAGCATGATGAAGAGGTGTTGTAGGTTTAGGTTTAAAAAAAAACAAAACAAAAAAATCTTAAACATTAAGCTAATATAAAGGTTAAAAAATATGTTTTTGAAATATTATAAGTTTACTTAAAATATTATCGTGAATTTTTTGTCGATATATCCAATGGTGATACAAAATATATTATTAAATTTACATTTTAACCAAATCGAATTTTAAAATTTCAACTCCTTCAGTTTTTCGCCGATTTTATGAGTGACGTCACATTTTAGAGGTTTCATAATGTCGGTTTAAAAGTTGATCTGGAAAAAGATGTCGTTAATAATTAAAATCAAAAAATCAATCTTTGATCGAACTTAATGTAAGCTAGTTTAATATAGGTATAATATAGTATAATATATTCTATTTTATTTACCAATAGAATAGAGTGTTATTTTTTTATCACTATATCTTAAATTGAATCTTAAAAAATGTGTTCCCTTAAGGAAAATACGTAGACTTCTCTTGATAGTTCTCTCTTCGGAAAGACTGCTTAAGAAATCGGTTTTAAAAAAGTAGCGCAAATAAAGATTACATATTTATTGATCACCCCCCCAAAAAAATCCGGATCGTAACTAGAAAAAAAAAGAAAAAAGATTATCTACTTACTAATCTTAAGATTTTGATTAAAGGTTTGCTGATGAAGGCTATGCAGATATAATTATAAATCAAGCCAGAGCTGAAAATTTAAAATAAAAAATAAATTTTAAAATTCTAGGTTAGGTCTAAATCGGAAAATAAAACAAAAATGCGTTCAAGGTTCATTTTTGGTTTTTCGGTTTATCCATAAATAAATTTCTTAATTTCAAATTATCTACACTGGCAGGAGTTAAGTATTTTTACATAGCCTATAAAAAAAATGTTAACAAAATGTGATGAACAATCAATCGATCCCTACCTGACTTTTTTATCCATAAAGAGGCCCATGTGTACACACGAATATATGTTTGGATCCTTAGGAGCTCCGTTTAAGAACGATTTTATAAAAACTTATCTATTTACACGAGTTTTTTAACCAAAACAAAACTTAAAAACGAATATTTTTGAATAGATCTATGCAAAAACAGATCTACGTGGTCGCTTAGTTTAGTTTCCGGTGAGTGCATAGATACAAAAGGCATAGGCTACATCCAAATCAAAATCACTTGGACTCGAAAACCTTGAAATCGATATAGTAATGAAAATATTTATTTCGATTTATTTTCACGATCACGATACTTGTTTTAGATTCAGAACAATGAAAAATCGATTCACAGCATAAACAGGTGTAGCAAATTTGAAATAAAAATAAAAAGACAATTCTTTAGTAAACGGAGAAAACAAATCTAACCTCTGTCAAGATTCATCTTAGGTTTTTATGTACCAGTTCATACACAGTATTATTTTAAAAACCTGTACTTGCCAGTGTTTAGCATCAGAGCAGGCTATATTTCATCGTCCCAAGAGTAAATACCGTCAGTGGTACCAACTCAACGTCCACAATTTCCCCCACATCCTCCAATAAACGAACACGAAACATATGCTACAGAAAATATTAAATCCCCGCAAATTGAATTCGACTGAATGGGAAACAAGCCTATTACGGCCGACTTGTTGACAGTGGAGAGAGAGGGGGTCAGTCCGGTTGTCAACTCTTTACGGCCGTGACAACAAAGCGGGGGGTCCCCGAGCCCGTTTCCGGTCTGTTCTGTTGATTTACATAATTTAAATATATTCATTCAAATTTAGAACCGAACCGGTGACGTAACCCCGTATGTTATTTCGGTATCGAACTGTTGATATCGGTTGCGCTGGTATAACCGTTAAATGGCGTAATGGCATCGCAGCCGTTACAGGGAATTTTGTGCGTGCATTTATAAATGTATTATATAGGCTAAATAAACTACTAACTAAATGCACAGAAAGTGTGTTACAGGCGACTCTACAATCTGGGACGCGATTCACGAAAGTAAAAGTCTTGTTATCAACAATAAATTGTAAACAACTTCACTTTTAATCAAAGTTATCAACATACAAATGTTGATTCAGAGATTCACAAACATTCGTTAATTACAATTATAATTATCAAATTGTTTTTGGACAGTTAAAAAAGTGAATACTTTTCGGCATCATAATATTGTTTGTGTTAGAATAGAATTTAATTTAATATTCAAAAACGTTTCTTCAACATTAGGCCTTACAGACTTGAAGTTAAGCCAAGATTAAATCTTTCATTTAGTTAATAATTAATATAGTATGTAATGAATAAAACCTACATCTATCTACATCTATATTAAATAAATTGTAGGTCTATTTAAATTGACCTCCATATTAATAGGTTATTTATAAACTAATGATTAAATAAGCAATATTAAATCATAAAAACTGATTTTATTTTGTTGACTACGTCCAGATACACGTAATTAGTAGCATTTTATAAGGCAATTTTAATGCGTTTAGGCCAATGTAATGAGTAGTAATAAAAAACAATAAAAATTCATGTCAATCGGAATGGAAGGCTATTAAAGATTGTTCGAAAACAGTTTAACGAATCTAACCGCATGTGTTGTTATTAAAGGTTTCTGTGTTGCAGAAACATTGGTACATAGGACACATATTTGCAGAAAATTAGTTTCAATCAACAACACAAGGACAAACATTACCTAAGAAATGCATAGTTTCTGCCACCACACCACCACCCGCTTCGTCCTCTCTCCTTCTCTCCCTCTATCCCCCTTACTCACACTCTCCAAGCCTCCCACTTTTTCCTTCTCAAATGGCCTCTTCAAAGTGTTTCTGCTCACTATAATATTAGGGAACGACAACAACAACAATAATAATAAAGCTTTATTGATATTCTATTTAAAAAAAAAACATTTTTTTTTTTATTTTAAGACGAAAAGCACATTGAGGCTATTACCGCCTCCCTAAATTTAAGTGTGAGTGTAAAGTGTTAAGTCGTAAGTATAGTGTTGTAAGTGCAAGTGTGTGTTAGACTCGGGTACCGCGAAGGACGTCTAAATCCTCTCAAGCCTCTCCTTTCGGAGGTAAACTGAATTGGTATGAATGTGAACAACAATTGATTCCAGTGGTACCAAACCTAAATACAAAATAAAAAACTAAAAAAAATAGACGTATTATTATATTTTATATTCTATGTTTATTTATTTTTGATATATGTTGATCCCGTTTGATGCTGCCCCGTGTCTTTATTTCAATTCTTCCCAAGGTTTTCCGTTCTTTTATGGATGTATCCAATAGTCCATCGCTAGTAATTGTCATTATCAAATGTTTGTAAGTTGTATACCCTTTGATTTTTGTGTTGTGTTCCAATAGAAGATTCTCGATCTGAGCTCGAATACATGTACTTCGTTTTGTTTAGGACACCACTGTCATATAACGACAGGAAATGAAGGTTTATGAGATCAACCTGTTTTCATTTTTTGAGTCCAAAAAAGTGATTTTTACTTGGACCTAAACCATTTTAGACCATTTTGGCGTGTCTTTTCAAGTGTTTTAATTACATTTTTCTCTCATTTTCTCGTACATGAAGATTCATTAATGAAGGCAAATTTGAATTAAAGAAATATTTGCTTTGAATAAATCGAAGCACACGAAAATTAAACACTGATTTCAGTCGGATTTTTGTTTGCGATTTACTCGATAGAACCATAATTTTCTTCCGTTAAAAAAAATCTGATAAACCGATTTTGAGCAATTTGGCAGATTTTCTAGATTTTTTGTCGGTAGCCGGGTGTTTCAGAGCAATAACTGAATGCAAAATTGTTTGCGTAATTTTTCCGCACCATTTGTGCTAGTAGTTTAGAATATGACCCGGCACGAATACATATTTTAATTGAATTACGACCTTCCACAGAACTGAAAGGTCGAAGGGATGAGACGTTATGCAATTACCCCCCACAGTAGTAAGCATTACTACCGTTGCTATGGGCAACACCTAATGATGATATCATGCAGTCATAATTCAAAACCCGCAGTGTTACAGGCATTTCTAATATTTTAATTAAAATGCAGATACATTTGTGTTAGTTGTCAGGAAGCTAAGCGAACGAATGGCTGTTATTAATGTGTTATTTGCCGGGGAGGTTTACGTGTGCGAGTGGCTTAGCAAAATTACAAAATAACCATATGTTTTTATATTATTTATTTTAATGAAATTATATTTCTTGCCCGTGACATATTGTGGATAATAATATATTGCAATAAAGTTAATTATTACTGTAGGCAATTTGTTTCCAAAAAATAAAATTATTGCTTGATTTGTGGAGGATACGTTTTAGAATATCTGTGTTTTGTTGTACATATTTTATATTAGACTGGAATAAAATTCAGTTTTATGTACTCAATTTTCTGCTTTTACAAATGTAATTGTAAATACATTTTAAAATTATTGAAATTAAATAGATAAAATCGATTAGCCTGTATCGATTCCGTAGTTTTCAGACGTTAAATTAAATACAGCAATGATTAAATTTCTTGCTGTTGTAACCCACCCCTGTTTTGCGCGCTCTCTGCTTGTACTCGGTGGTCAGCCTTTTTGTATTGCCCTATTTTATAGGCGTACCCAGAGGGTGTTTGGGAGTTGTAACCTCCATGATTAAAAAAAACTTTCAGAATTTTTAACATATGTTTTAATAGTCCAACTGTATTGGACAGTTTATCTTCGCAAATTTGTTGTCTTTTGTTAGGAAATAATTCAATAAATAAGACAACTACTGAACTATAGGCCTGCAAGAATGTGGCCGTGTGACCACCCGCATGAGATGCGCTGAACCCAGCGACTCCGCTCAGCTCCGTTTCGCTTTCAGTGGCCGCACTTACATTAAAAACAGTAAGTTTGGTTTTGAATGCGTAGTCCGCTCCGTTCTGCACTTGGTGACCATCTGGTCTGAAGTTGCCCTCAGAAGGCCTTAAAAACAGGCAATATTGAAAAACAGGTCTGTTTGAAAAACTTTCTCCGGACGACTTCCCCCCTCCGCTTATTTGTGGGGGGAGATATGCCGTCTTCCTCCTTTTCGGAAGTGGTAACTGCACCATTTTATCACTCTATACGTCCTATTTCATAAACACAGCGATAAAAGATGGATTATAAAGAACAACGATTAAAGAGGTGTTTGTTAAAAAGTATGGGCTCGAGTGGACTGACACCTGTCAATCTCCTGCGTCTCTAAACTTGCGCACATCATGGTCGTAGGTTCGAGACTGCAGTTACTGCATTAAGCTTTACCATTTTCGTTAATATGTATTACAAGTCTAAGTGGCGCAAACTATTTATAGACGTTAAGAAAAGATAATGTTACAAATGATTTAAAATTTCACTTTGTATTGCACTTGCCTGCCTGATCCGAATTATAAGATGTCATGAAATCATAGATCAAAAGATGTGTAATGACATTCTAATTATTGTCATCGACTGTTAGTTCAGCTATTTGTCAAACTTTTTGTTCTTTAATATATTTTCATCCAGACTCGATCGATTATTTTATTTTCCAAGTCCAGGCTTTTCTTGTCAGATTGTTTTGCCCTTATTTTACGTTAGAGCCATTGCCACCTGAATCTTCGTGATTTTTGTACCCTTTCCCTGTTTCTTTGTTTTACTTTATCCATTCCTCGGAATGTTACTCTGTATTCTTTAAAGAACGTCTCAACATAGTTGTTAACAATCAGCTGTTTGACAACGATGATTTGAATAAGTCAGCTGTTTTATTAAACAGTTAATATTAAGTATTTTTTTAGCTTTCATCATGTCTTAATTTCTTATGTTTCAATTTAGAAATGAGGTTATTAGAATGACCATCATTGTAGGAGGTGTGACGCGTTTGAAAATCGTAAAAAAAGAAAAATTATACTTGTTTTATTTCCATCGTGCCATGTTATTTAGGTTATCTAGAATCTATGTTCTAGGTTTTCCTAGCAAAATATGCCTGTAAATAAAGTATTTTTCACCATTTCTTGTTTTTCTGACTTTTTCTTTCAACATGTTAACCTGCTGTTAGCAAACCAAAATTTTTCAAAAAATACTACTTACGTATTCAAACGCGTTACGTTAGTTTAGTTATAAAGACTAGCATAACCTAACTAACATGTTATGCTTGGGAACAAAGAAGGTTTCTTCTTATATCATATTTTCTTGTTTTTCCAACTTTTTAAACATGTAAATCCGTTGTTAGGAATAAAAAATAAACACTATATTTCAATAAAGAAAAATTACCTAGTGACTGCCAAATAGTAAACAATTACGGTAATTTTGATTAAATTTTTTTCGCAGAAATTAATTTTAGTAATATCTTGGACTAGTTAGTCACTCAATAAAAGTCGTTCAATGGTTACAAAATGGTGTTCATTAAATTAAAAATTACATTTTTCTTTCCTTACATTTTTTTTTTTTGAAATATCTGATTTCACCATTGTAATCACAACATTAAAAACTGCATAAATTAGAATCTTAAATTATATATTGCAAGTTTAAAACATAATATTATACTCTTAACGTTTATAATGAAGGTATTTTTTTTATAAAGAATAAAAATGTAAAAAAGAGGTATAATTATAGAAAAAGAGTGTTTTCATTGGAAAAAATATTTTTTATCGTTTTTTCTTAAAAGTAAACAAAATATTTTAAAACACAAATTATGATACACGTAATTCAGCACCCCCCCCTCGAATTCATCCTCTATAAGGATGTATTCCTGAGACGCTCAGTTACGGCGCCTTCTCCAGTCCTAGTCTGTTCATAAAGCCTAGGATTTGGACAGAAATCAAGGTAAGTACCCCTACTTCTAACTGGTGACTTCCCCGTTCCTTACTGAGTTGCTTGCAGATGCGTGCGCTGCTAATTCCCTTACAGTTTTTCCTCTTGACCCTCATTACGGAGGTTCAGCTCCATTTGGCCAACCTTTTTATTGTGCTGTTAGATCCCGCTCATTCTATTTTATATTCTTACTTATGGAAACAAACACAAGTATCTAAGTAAATAAGGTTCTGTACCTTGCAGCATGGGTAAGGCTAAGGTACACCGGAAGTTCACCAGGTCTCCCAGGACTCCGTTTGACACACCATTAGGCAGATGGAGTTAGCCAAGCTATGTAGAGTAATGAAAGTGTAGATGAGTGAGAGTAGTATGAGCTGTAAGTATGGTGGGATCGCTAAGCCTATCAGCTGCTCACTTCAGCTGCCTCCATCGGAGACAGGCTGAATTAATTTTCTATTTTTTATATTACAAATAATATATTTGCTTTTTAAAATGTTCCTTTATATGATGACCTTCAATTTTGATACATTTAAAGATTCGTTTTTTTTTTTTTTTTTGTGTTTAACGTCTGACTATTGTGCACACTTGGCTAATGCAGACGATGAGATGATTTATAGCGTATGAAAATGCCAAGCCCTGGCCGGGAATCGAACCCGGGTCCTCGGGGTGAAAGCCTAGTACGCTATCAACTAGGCCACCAAGGAGGCCCTTGAAGATTCGGTTTTTCATGTCAACGAAACAGTGCGTGGTAAGGTTATTTGATTTTGTAATCTAATTATTTTACTAGATACCTGATACGTTTTCAAATTCCCTGCGTTTCGAATTACTTCTGTTCAAAATTAATACTTTTAAATAAAAAACAAAATTATAATTTTCTGTCCAAAACTATAGTTAGAACTGAGTAATTGCAACGTAAGATTACAAGTGCATCTTCCCCTGAACGTAGTATAGGCAACCAATAACAGCTGATACTAATTACACTTTGCAATATTTAAGTGTGTCACTTACAACCTCTTCCCAGTGGGCGTGTACCAATAAAGTCCAATTATGGAGACCGCCCTAGATATAAATAAATACTGTATGAATTACAGTTTAACTATATGTGTTTGGATTCGGCATGCGTTAGGGTCTCATTAGTGTTCTGGAGCTTAATAAATTCCATCGCCATTTGTACCCTATCCAGGTCGGTGGTATTTTACCTTCGAATTTACTTTCAAAATTGTTTACTGGCGAATTTCCATTGGAAAAATGAGCTGTTAGAGTGGTCATCATGGTAAAACTTAGACTCGGTACGTTGAAATGAGCACGGTTATTTCTTCTAGTTACGTTTTGAAGTGTCGTTAAAATGTAAGCTATCCATATATTTGTGTTAATATCCTCACGGCCGCAATTTTGGTCCGATTTTATTAAAAACTGGGCACAAAAATTTATTATGATAATAAGTCGGAAAAGTTCTCTAACAAACAAAATTCGTTAAAGAGTTTCAAAATGGTGGTAATTTCAAATATTTAAAATTTATAACTCTTATGCATTAAATGTTTTTAGAAATTCGATTTTACTAATCAGAGTTTAAAACTGCATTTTACATTTTCAAAAACCGCTAAATTAATGTTTTTTTTGTACGATACATTTCCATTATTTCAAATTTGGGTCACCGACATTACTTATAAATCTTCATTTATGACCAAACTTTAGCAGAATCTAAAAAAATGAGTCCATAAATTAGGTGAATCTTATGTTTTTTTATGAGTTTCAGAGTAATTTCATCTTTAAAACCAACTGATACAGAAAAACAATTCTGACAATGTATTTTCTCCGAAACTCGAGAACAAAAGAAGATTCACGTGCAGAAAAAATCATAAAAATGTTTAAGAAATTCAGTTAGAACTTCCAAATATTATAAATTATCTAAAATAAAAGTTTTTCGGCTTACTGTTTGTACGCTAGAGCTGCTTTTGCTGACAGAACCGTCAATTCCTAAGGTCTAACCTACCAATTTACCTTCCCAAAAAATAAACACATAAAAAATGTTGGAAATGATTTAAATGACCATAAAACCATTCCAAGCCCGGCCAAATGAGATATTTGAATATTCCTTGTTCACACAGTGTCCTGAGCGCCCTTTGAATATATTTATTTTATTTTTACGCCGGTGCTTCTTCAGCTGTTCTCAGCGTCTGCAGCGCCCGGGGCAGCCAGCACCCAAGCCCCCCTGCCGTGCAGCCCTATATCTCAGCAACGTACAAATCAATTATAACTACAAAAATTACACTCTTAACAATCTGTGGAAAGTTTTTTTTTCCCAAAAAATTTATTACGCTGTCAATTCGTAGCGCTAAGCCGCGCTGATGAGGTTAATTATGCGATGAGGAATTTCTATGCATTTAAAATTAAATTCTTTTGTCAAAATTCTGTTGTATCCCATAAAATCAATATTGTTTCTGATTTTCTTTTTAATTAATTAAGAGAACATATAAAATATTTTCTGTTACTTTCATTCGATTTGAATTAAACTATTGATAATTTTTAACTAAACTTTTTTGTCATAAGTAGGCCCTACGTATATTACTGCTAATTCTAGCTTTGTATTTGTATTTTTCTTGTTCACAAGTTTTTAAAAGAACTTACTTTAAAAACATCTATTTTGTTGAAAATAACCTACTCCCAAAAGCGTCAACTAGGAATAATTGTAAGACTGTATTGGTAGCAACCTGTACTAATTATACAGTAAACAATATATTTATTATTTATATACAATTTAAATGTATATAAACGGCGCTGCTTCTTTAGTTCTCAAAGTATTTAGGCTGTTAGCATTTTAAAATGAATTTGTGTAAAATGTCTGAACCAAACATATAAATTCTGATCAGCATAATATATAAATTAGGGGCCTATATAAATTCTGATCTGCAATAATATATTTTTCTGAGACAAAACTTTAAATACAGGTTATCACTTGAACAATTTTTTACTCCTTTAAAAAAGTTATTAAAAATTAAAAAATCAAAGAATCTAGCACGAAGTAAGTACCAAAAATGCAAGAATACTCTAACAAATATGAAAAAAGAGTTAATATGTTTAAGTTATATACTAATTTTGCTGATCGATTTTGTTTTCAACTGAACTGGACCAAAAATGTACCATTTTAAAACTTTTCTGCTGCAAATTTTCAGTAAAATATAAACGTTCAATATAACATTGTATATAAAAACTCATATTTAAAAAATGACGTAATATAATTTATATGGGAGAATGTTTTGTGGAAACTAGCCTTTAGTGTATGAGAAGCAGTTATCGTACGCTCTTGACAAATATACCATTTTGAAGCCGAAATATTTCATACTCCTCAAAAATATAACATTTTAAAATTTCCTCAGTTGAAAATTGCGGAATATTACAAAACATAAAGCCCTACAATTCCTATATTATTTATAAAAATAATCTTTGTGTATGAATTCGCCTTTAGTTTTGGAAAATCAGTCGACGTAAGTTTATGAAGACATAACAATTGGCAGCTTCAACCTCCCCATACTGAGCAAAATTGTAAAATCTGACATTTTCTTCTTTTTAAATTTGTTAAGTAAAAAAGAACTAAATGTCTTCATATTGTTGTCAGTTTTGAAGTCATCTTGCATTTACAACAAAACAGCTGATCACGCTCGTTATTTTAGTCCACTGCTGATCAAATCATTTTCCTGTTTAATAAACTGTGATAAATTATTTTAATAATTTTATGTTGGTGAGACCAAGAACAAAGTATGTTAGTTTTTAAACTTTGTGATTAAACATGTAAAATTCATATTAAAAATAGAATAGTGAAATTTTAAAATTTTTAAATATGATTGTGTAATGCGATTAAATATTTGACAAGTGTGCATAATAAAATGAAACATTCGTTTAGGTTAGTCATTTTCATAAACTGAGTATAATCACTAGTAACGATGAATACCGGTGATGCGTCACAAGTAGGCTATACCGGTAATTTTAAAGGCATTAAACTTATACAGTTTTGTATATTTACTACAAAATCTAGGACCAAAAATATTAACTATTTAATAGTCATAATAAAATTAATAATTATTTAAAGACTATCATTGTTAAAGTAATTCATCTGTTGTATTAAAATCGAGTTTGTGATCCAATATTTGACCAGTCTCATTGATTGTTCATTAAAGTAAGCAAATTAAAACATATGGGGCCATTTTGAAAGGTTCCACTTGTTTAGTGAACTTACTGACATGAAGGGTCACACACATGTGAACTTACTGACATACTCACATACTCACATATTGACATACTTACATACTGACATACTCAAACTCAAATACTCAATACTCACATACTCACACACTCACATATATACACACTCACATACTCACATACTCACACACTCACATATATACATATTCACATACATACATATTCACATACTCGCATACTAGCATACTCGCATACTCACATACTCACAAACTCACATACTCACAAACTTACATACTCACACAATCACAAACTCACATACTCACAAACTCACATACTCACATACTCACATACTCACATACTCACATACTCACATACTCAATACTCACATACTAACATACTCACATACCTACAAACTCACATAATCACATACTCACAAACTTACATACTCACACACTCATAAACTCACATACTCACATACTCACAAACTCACATACTCACATACTCACATATTCACCAACTCACAAAGCCGCCTCGGTGGCTTAGTGGATAGCGAACTAGGCTTTCACCCCGAGGACCCGGGTTCGATTCCCGGCGATGGCTTGGCATTTTCATACGCTATAAATCATCCCATCGTCTGCATTAGCCCAAGTGTGCACAATAGTCGGACGTTAAACACCAAAAAAAAAAAAAAATTCACAAACTCACATACATACTCACATACTGACACATACTCACATACTGATTCACTGTCAGTTGAAGGGTTCACATACTGAACTTATTCAGATGATAGACAAACAGCTGATTTAGTTGTAGGGAAATCTATTAGTAGCAACGATTTTATTTTGTTGGTACTGAAATACATCTTCTGTTTACTAGCACTGTTTAAAATGGACACGGTAAACTCCACATTATTTGTTTTATTTTATTGACAAGGCTTTTAGCAAGAATTTATTATAAAATTGAGTGGTAATTAAAGTAGGTAATCTAAGCTATTTATTGGCAATAATAACTTGTGTTCCAACAATAAAACAAAAATTAGGTAGTAGCCGAAAGAAGTGACTTTTGGTATGCGTGACTGTACTTTTTCACTATTATGATATAATTATTTTTATAAAAATTTAGATGCATACAGGAAGGTAATTAATAGTCTAAATGTTATAATAAATATAATATTTGTGATTCTGGGATTAAAAATCGATATAGGTCATTAAATAATTTAACTACACAAATTTAGAAAATACACTCTTGTAATATTAGCAAGAACAATGAACATAACCTCAAATGAAATGATATTGAAGCAACAGCTGTTGTGCGAAATCAGCTGTTTAGAATTAGTCACTTCAAGTCGACATATATACACGAACAATTACATGCTGTGACGTATGCGTTACGGAATCAAGCGTAACGCAAATGTTTATACCCATGTTTCGTCAACCGCGACCACAAAACTTTTCTTTTCAATAACACTAACATGTTAATAGTTAATTACTAGAAATATAATTTTTGTAAATTACATAGGCCGTACTGTTGTTCAATCTGGTGAACTACTGGTTTTCATAACAAAATCGTTTTACAGTAGTCTGATATTTGTAATGTTAACAAAATACAAGTATCTAAATATTAAATTTTAAAAATATTTTTTTTAAATACTCCGATTACCGATAATTTACCAGCATGGACAACCATTTGACGTCGGGTGGTCAATCTTTGATAGCTTAGACGTTAGTAACAAATCAGATTGTTTTTGTAATGGAAGTATAATTATTAATAGGATGTATTATTATTAACTGGATGCTGATTATACATTTCAAATTATATTATTGTAAACAGCCATTTTAATCACTTAGGCCTTGATTTAAAATTACTAGCCTAGGCTTAGTATGTTCCATTATTGTAACATAGCCACCGGACCACATATTCAAATGATTATTTGAATGATTATCAAATGATTAGCCGAATTTCATGATGAATATTTTAAATGTGTAATTGTGCTTAGTGTTTGTGGTGTATGTTTTAATGTTTTGTTTGACTTTGTGACGACCTCGACAGAGGAATTTAACATTTTGTATGGCCTGAAGATGTAACTATAGAGTTTCAAAACCGCGGTAGCCTTTATGAGGTGAGTTGATAGACCACTGACAGGAAGAATAGGTCATAATACTAATCATTAGTATGTTTCTACAGAAACGATATTTTTGCGACTTTTTTGTTTTTTAAATGTAAATAGCTAACGGAAATCACACTTTAAAGACCTCAAAATCAGTCCATCGTTTTTAGATTTTTGGCCAGCCGTCCAATATTTTTTAAACTTAAAAAAATCACAACAGAAAAGAAATAGAGTAAAACGTCCTTATGTCGCTGCATCAATAAAAAAAAGTTAACTTATCGGGAAGGCATAGAAAAAATATGAGGTTAAGAGGAAAAAAGAGAAGAACGAAAAATATACAAGAACTAAAACAAAAACAACGAGAAGGTAGCCTATGCCAAAAGTTAAAAAATGAAAGCCAGGAAAGCAAAAATTATCTCAAGTAATCAGAAATGAATGAAGAATGGGATGATAGTGGGAAGAGTGTGTTTAATTTCTCCTAAAGTGATTATGTATTGTTTTCACCCGAATAACTTCCAAAAACATATGGTAAGTTTATCTGAAAAAGTTTGCAAAAGTTGACTTCAATCTTCCTGCTTAAATTTGAGGTAATGGCTCAAAACCCATTAGATTCGAATGGAGTTTTACATGTAATAGATGAATGGGATATAAATGTTATGAACAATGAAATTATTAGGAAAATAGAAGCACTAGAGCTTCTTCAAGCAGGTGATAGAATTCAGTACAAGTTTTAGAGCCTGTTAGTTTATACAAATAATCAAAATGTGTTATAAGGTTTGCAATGTATTTTTTCAATTTCAATTTTTAAATATTTCATAACGTAAAGGTATTTCTAATTAACAGGTCTACATTTATAAGTTTATAGTAGAATTGTTTAGATAAATTAACCGCGTAAGTTAATAGCCTGGCACTTATACAATCAATATATTCATTTGCATTAATAATATTCAAAGTATTTTATTCTCTTTCTTTTAAATAAAAGCTGGAAGCGTGTGTGACAAGTACTGGTTTACTGATGGTCATTCAGTGATTGTCTTTGGTCAAACACTGGTACAGCATGACAAACTATACATAGCCTATTTATTATAAACACTAAGTTGGTATAATAATATTTAAAGTTATTATTGTTGAGATCTAGTACAAAACATAATTTCTATGGATACTGTATAAATTGAATACACCAATAAATAACTTTGAATTTGAAAATGTTCATAATTTGTCAACTACTGGATCACCGATCCACTCTTCACAACTCTTTCGGCGATCTTTGTTTATTCTAATCATGCAGTTATTTCCGCATCATGTATCATGCTTCTGCATTATCATGTCAGTTGTAGTTCCTTTAAATGGTTTCTATAATTGACATACATTTAAAGAAACTAGAAAAAAATGTACGTATTAAAAAAAATTAATAGAATTTTTCCTAAGAAGTAGAATACTTCTGTATGTGTCAAATTTGGTCCCATTCCAAAAATGTTTTTAATACGCATAAGAAATTCAAAAATGGTTTTACAAAATGAATTGAAAAATCTGTGATAGTAGACTAAGTGTACTTTAAAACGAATATTTTACAATTGTCGATAAATTTTATCGTGTATAATTTTGTCTAAATCGTGTAAATTTTATCGTGTATAATTTTGTCTAAATCGTGTAAATTTTATCGTGTATAATTTTGTCTAAATCGTGTAAATTTTATCGTGTATAATTTTGTCTAAATCGTGTAAATTTTATCGTGTATAATTTTGTCTAAATCGTGTAAATTTTAATGTATCTAAAAATCAAATCGCAATTAAAGTAAACCTTTCAAAAAGTCTCCCCACGTGACTTTGCCCAGCATCTCTAAAAATTCAGGGACGGGCAGATCGTTTATATACGAAAGGGAAAAAACGGTTTGATGGTTGTCGGCGGCACCCTGCCCCCCGCCGCGTCAATACGGTAGGAGCCCGCCTGGTCCCGTAATTGGAAACGCGGGTTATTTATGTTCTCCTTCGGTCGGCCAGACTAATTTACACAATTATTATTGTACTTTGAGAAATACATGATTAGTCTCCAGATGTAAGTAATGGCTGTGCTTAATTTTACGGGATTTTGAAATACGGTCGCGTAAAACCGTTCGTACCACTGGTATAAAATAGCCGAGATGTAATATACAATGTCTGCTGTCAGTGAGGGTGTGGGTGTCTTATCTACCGGAAATCAAATTTGATTGTCTGCTTAATGTCGCGTTATTTTCAAAGCTAGAGTCTTAATTTCCGAATCAAAGAATGGGAAACAATTTTAATTTATATCAAACAAACATTTTGAGTGCACGTCCATTTTTTTTTAACTATTTCTCATTTTAAGTTATTACACACGAAATAATAGCGATATGTATTTGTCTCGCTGACTTGATAGAAGCGCATTTCTTAAAAATAACAACATCGAGTAAAATCAGGTAAATAAACATTTTGATAACTTACTTTATAAAAGCTTTCAAAGATTATTACAAAAATAATCTATTCATCTTTTAATTACGTAAAAATCTGTTTTATCATAGATCTTTCAAAGTTATTTCCCATAATGATCAGCGTTAATAACTGCATAAATCAACAATTTCAAACTTCAAATTTCATTTAAGTAAGAACATAACACAACTAATTAGAGTTTTTTTCAAGTAAATTTTAAAATACTAACTTTAGAATATTATGACTATGAAATCAGTTGAACGCAATACAAAAGTTATGATATTTTTAAAGATTTTTATTAGCCAAAATTTTTAGATCGTAGGTCCTATATTGGGAGAAAATTATACAAGCTATTTGCCAAAATCAGTTTATGTGCAGAGCTTGAATCAAATCGGAACAAATTTGCTAAAGTTAGAGTGTTAACAATATAAACATTTTATCTACCATTCAAAACGTGATAGATGGTCCCCGCATTTGGTTTCCCTTTGATGGAAAAACTTCTAAAAGTTCGGTCAACAATTTGAAAGCGGAAAACTGCATTTATCTGGTCTCTAAAGTGTGGTTCTACATAGAATCTACCAAAATTTCAATATTTAGTTTTGCATCTTATCTCTTAACTTTGTTCACATTATCAGTATACGATAACACAAAAGTAAAGCGACATTTTAAAAATGCCTTGTGGAATTGCTCATTCATTGACAGTCAATATTGGTTTGTTACCGCGGCCCAATTTGTGTGAGGCCCACAGTAAATTACCGGGCCATGAATTGTGCGCATATCAGTATCTGTGAAATCGGTCCGCCCCTTGCCCTCGGCGGGAACGCCCTCTGAACCAAATGTTGACAAGTAATTTGATCCTTTCAACACCTAACCAAGATAAATACTAGAGAGTGACCGCCAATTTTTCAAAACCGAAACCAACCTGTACCCGCTAAGATATAATTTCTGATAATGCTACATTAATATTTTTATTGGGGTTAATCGTAATTTAAGAGGAGTTACTGTTAAAAAATTATGTTATTTTCTTTCATCTAAGTGATTTTTAAAGTGATTCAGATTTGGGTTTTGTTTGATCTTAACAGAAAATTTTGTTTTCGCACTAGAATCTGTCCGTAAAACCCCTAGCACCTAAACTATAAATCAGAATATTATGTGTCATTTCATTAGATGCGGTGATGCAAAGTTGAGAGCATATGGAGGATGTTCCAGAGTGGTAACATTGTGATTGGCCAGGTATTGTTTCACCTTCAGCGACGATGTGACGTGGCATTGTTGTGCAACAAAAACAAATCGTTCCTTGCCCATTTTCCAGGTCGTTTTCATCCAACTGCATCTCGCAGCCGTTTCAGGATCTCTATGTATTGTTTTTTCTTTCCTTTCAGGAGTACTGAATCAAGTCCTGGTAATAAAAATAAATTCTCCAACATAACTTTACCCCGGCTTTTGTTTAGGCGAAATTTTCCTTTCTTCATGATGTTTTTGATTTCCATTCATCAGACTGACTTTTCGTCTGAGGCAACACCATGTTTTTTATCACCGGACTTTACCTGTTTGCAAGACTGAAAATGACATTGAAGGGATATCGCAAGACCGATTCGCAAGAGGTGGTGGAAAACGCGACGAGCGGATAAACAAAATTTCCAAACATGCAAGAGGAGAGTATTTTGAAAGAAAATAAGGTTAAAATATTATACGTACTTTCAATAAGTTTTCAGTGATAATTTCCGTGAAAATGTTTACCCTACCTCTTATATTCACTGACTTTACACATATTTTTGGAGCTTACCCTTCTTCAACCGTTACTAAAGTGTGGTAAGATCATCTGCAAAAGTAGCTGTTAAAGTTCCTTGATTTGCAGACAAGCCTCTTGCGTTGAGCATATTAAAGGTAAATCCCTACTTTGCTGAATACTTGATAATATATTCTTAAATTCGGATTTTATCTGGTAAACCTAACAAGAAAACTGATTTCATATATCGCCTTACACAACAGTCTGTGCCACACTTCGAAGACTTTTTAACTCCTTTGTTTCAGAGTATTTTCTATTATTCTAGATAAACTAGACAACTGCTCAACAGTTGTGCGTTGTTCCCGAACCCAAATTGGTGTTTTGGAATTAATTGTCTTCAACTATATTGAATGTACGCTGGAAAAAATTTCTTGTTTTGTTTTTAACCGTTGTAGTCACTTAGATTTAATAAATAATAGTTGACTGTACTTTTAGATTATATTGTATCTATTGGAGCGTTACAAAACATATGTTTATTTTTCAGAATCCTTAGTGAGTTCCGCACTCGTACATAGACACTCACGTCACGTCCTGTGCTACGCTTCACTTTAATTAACTAACCCGCGTTTACCGGTAACCATATTAAATAGCAAGTAAACATGTTTCTCCTTGGAGTAAATTAATACCCAGGTCTAACAACTTGATAAAGCTAAATTTAAATTCCAAATTACCTCACTGACTTCTCATCAGACACAATAAGTCTTCCCGGCCGTGCGGAGGGACATAATGGCGGCTCCAACGCAGCGGGTGGACGCCATTCCGCTGCTGTTTGCCCGTCCAATTATACCAGAACAGCTGTTCCGTTTTCAATCACGGAATACTTTCTCCGCTTTAATTAATTGTGCACGAGAAAAGGAACGGAATATTTTAACGTGCAATAAAGGGACCCCGATGGGCCAGAGTCTTCCGAGACGTAGTATGACGGAGCGTTCGGACATTTTCATTATTCTGGGCACCGTAACTGCTCTACGGGAATATGGGGAATTAGTTCGTGGCCCGAAATGGCCCAATAAAATGAGACCAGTTTGTTAGCGGGCATTGGAAATTCTTTTGTTACAAACTGGCGTGGTTTTACTGTTTTCGTTTGTTGAATGATTTGTTAGTCGGGTTTATTCGCTCTTGTATATTATATTAAGAGCTCACTCACCTACTCACTGGTATATTTTGCTTTATACTTTCATACATGCTGTTGAAGAGTTAAGGAAATTTCCAGATCCTACCGGATTGCTCTCGAAACAGTAGTATTCTTATCTTAAAACCTCTCGTTTTGTACTGATTTGAATTTAGTGGATCTCCGTTAATTTTTACTTATTGATATCCTTTTCAAGTTGTATCCATAAAATCACTTCTTCCATCAGCAGCATCTCTGACTGTTCTCCGAAAAAGCATTTCTTAACTTTTCTGGCGAAATCTACCTGATGGTCATGGAGAGATTTACTTTTAATTTTTGTTTTTAGACCTTTGCCGATTACAAAGATATTACAAATTAGTGTATGTATGGTAGGAAATATTATATTAGTGTTGAAGTTCTCTGTAACTGGAAACGTGGTTTTACCGATATTCTTCTCTATGAGGATATGCCTATGCATGTAGCCTATACAAGGTGTGTTCAGAAAGTAACGAGAATTTCAATTTTTTGAACAAAATATTTATTTATTCTTCTACATTGATGTTGTCGCCTTCAAAATAGTCCCCATTGGAGCTTATGCACTTGTGCCAGCGCTTTTTCCAATCCTCGAAACACTTCTCAAACTCGACCTTTGAGATAGCCTTTAGTTCTTTCAGCGATGCGCTTTTAATGTCATCTACGGCGTAAAACTACGGCCCTTTAAGGTTTTCTTTATTTTAGGAAATAGGAAAAAGTCACACGGAGGCATGTCTGGCGAATATGGAGGCTGGGGCATCGTTACAGTACTGTTTTTGACCAAAAATTCACGAACAAGCAATGAAGTGTGAGCTGGTGCATTATCGTGGTGCAAAAGCCACGAATTGTTTTTCCACAGATCCGGGCGTTTTTACGCAAACGGCGTTGAATTTGTAGGTAGTACTCCTTATTGACCGTTTCACCTGGTGGCAGGAATTCATGATGCACTATGCCATTAATATCGAAGAACACAGGGAGCATAACCTTCACGTTCGACCGCACTTGTCGAGCCTTTTTCGGTCTTGGCAAGCCAGAATGCCTCCACTGGGACGATTAAGCCTTAGCTTCGACGTCATATCCGTAAATCCATGTTTCGTCCCCTGTTATAATACGTTTCAGTAATTCTTCATCGTCGTTGACTTCATTTAGTGACTCCTGAGCAACTTCCATTCGCCGCTGTTTTTGTTCAAAATTCAACAATTTTGGATCAAATTTTGCTGCCACGCGTTTCATACACAAAACATTGGCAACAATGTCATGACATGATCCAATCGATATGCCAACATCATCAGCGACCTCTCTAATTGTGATTCGGTGATTGTTCATAACCATTTCTTCCACTTTTTCCACGTTTTCATCGGTTGTTGATGTGATGGGGCGTCCAGGGCGTTCGTCATCTTCAACGTCTTCACAGCCTTTTTGGAAACGCTTATACCACTCGTAAACTCTTGGTTTACTCATATCAGACGCACTATAGGCCTTTGTTAACATTTCACACACTTTGTTACACTTTATTCCATTTTTTACGCAAAATTTGATACAAATTCTTTGATCCATTTCTTTTAACAAACGAAAATCGCCGAGCTCAAAAACACATCTAACCTTAGTGGCTGTTACAGACAAAGTCAACAATGAAAACAGCTGAAAGTTTTCTCATACTTCAAGGGCATGTATACCAACATAACAAAGAAAATGTTTGACAATCGGACTCTCCAAGCCCGCGAAATTTAAAAATTCTCGTTACTTTCTGAACACACCTCGTATATTACCTATACTGCTATGATTTTTTTATCTATGGTTGTACAGAATGCAAACATAGATGCTGTAAGGGAAAATGCAAAATGTTAGTAAGCCTACATTGCCAGTTAAGGGTTTGGCTCTTCATCCTTTTCTCGAAATGTGTTACGTTTGACCTCTCATATGTTCGATACATTAGAAGAGTAACCATATTTTTGTATGGTAAATAATATTCCTTAATCTGGATATATATTAGTTTTTAATTTCTGTTAGTTTTCGAGATGTCATTATCATATTACTCAGTGTCGCTGGAATATTGAAATTTATTAAACAGACAACGGAAAACATCTAAAATGCATTTTTCATTTGTGAAACACGTTGCATACACAAACAAAACACTTTATTGTCTAAAATATACACCTGATATCTGTCAAAATCATTTTTACGCGGTAAGTTCAATATTTCGTACCTGTAGGGAGAAAATAAATAATAATTTGTTAACAAAGTTAAAAAATATTTTTAATAGGCCTACTTTTAATAAACATAGTCCAACAATACTCAACAATTAGAACTTCATAATTTACGTAACTATAGAAATTTTCAAACATTTTTTCTTAGTTTACAATTTGTTACGTTAAGGTAACAACGACCTAGCGACTTTTTTAAAGAAAAACAGTAAGGTTTGTACAAGAGTAAGATTAACTATTTAAATATGTATGTCTGCAGAAAAACAATCTATGTTCATGTAAAAACCAATTGCGAAACAAATTTAGCACATTCGTATGTGCACATTGTATGTCATTTCTGATAGTGATAACTGCTATTGAACGTTTTATCACTTAGTACAAACAACTACATATATCTGTTAGGTCCAAGTCAAAGTTATATGAACCGCAGGTGCAAGCAGACTAGCTGCACCTATTAAGAGAATTTAGATGTTCCTCGCAATACCCGAGTCTAACATATACTTACACTTAAAACACTACACTTACGACTTTAACACTTTACACTCACATTTACATTTATGGTGGTGATCAATTTGTTTTTCACCTTAAAATAAAAAAATCGTTTTTTTTTTTTTTGGTGTTTACCGCCCGACTATTATGCACACTTGGGCTAATGCAGACGATGGGATGATTTATAGCGTATGAAAATGCCAAGACCTGGCCGGGAATCGAACCGGGATTCTCGGGGTGAAAGCCTAGTACGCTATCAACTAGGCCACCGAGGAGGCCTAAAAAAAAAAATACATGTAGGATGAAGTGAAACTTCTCAATTTTGTTAAAGGTTTCTCGAGTTATTTCAGCAGAGGTGAGAGGTCTGGAATTATCGTGCCTTTTGCGCTGAGATATAGTACATTTTTGGAATAACAGTGATTAGTGAATGAGTCAGTGGTATTTCGTTTCTGGTCTGGAAACTGAGTTCTTTTTAAATTTATCCACGTCCCTTGTAAGAGACTGGATGGTCAGAGTTCGGGCAGTCAAATGATAGGCTAATGCAAACAAAAAACGTTTAGGAGACTGTATTATTTACTCGAGGAAGAATAAAAACGGAAATGACCATAAAAAACTTAATGTTTTTCTGCACTTCACTTTATTTAACAATAAAGTAAAACCTAACTAAAACTTGACAGTGTTTTAAATAGGTACTATAATTGAATATAAACATACTAGAATGACAGCAATTATCAGAGGTACGTGAGCGCTTTCTGCTGGTGGTATCTTGCGAAAGAATGTTCAACTACAGTTAAATAGATAGTACTGTATATTTTCTCAAACGTCTCCATCCCCTGTTCTTGCATGCAGTGTTCGTAGCGGCAGATAATCCAATTACTTGAACTTTAGCCGCTAATATGAAGTACACTTTTTAAATAGTGGCTGTACTTTTAGTATGTGTATATACAATTGTATTAGCCTATCTACGTAACAGTATAAATCTAATTTTTCATTCCTTGATGAAACTTGTTCTAGGCCCTTATACCTCAATGGCAATTAGATCCATCTCGTTTATCACTGACTCCAGACACCACCACGACTAGTCCCGGACCGGAAACGGACTACGAACACTGTCCGTTCGTCGGAAACTCGCGAAATCGCGCCAAACACTGCGTCACACCTATCACACTATTTCTTACAGCTTGACAACTAGCGCAACCTATACAATCCGACGTTAAACGATTTCCAGCGTACCAACGTGACCGATTGATTAATGCGTACCCGTTGATATCCGAAGTGTCGGTCTGAGGTGTCTAATCCAAGATGGCGGCCGGTACGGCACCACGCGGCGACGTTTAGAATTCCATCCAATCCTTTATATTTATTTAATAAAAGATGAAAGTGCGGCTTTGTCTCGACGTCCATAAATCACAGGCATTGTCAGTAACCAACAGAAACAGCTGTTTTTTTTAATTCACACTTTATTGTGGTGAAGTAAGCTATGCGGTTGGAATTAATCACGGTATAATGGTCGCTGACATTGTTGTGCGCCCATTGTTTAGGGGAGGGTTGTATTTTATTTTAAACAAGGAATGCTTTTAGTTCGTGCTACATAACTTACTTGTAGTTCCTTTATTCGAGTGATGCGTATGTTGTCGAGGTCTTTATTTAATCGAAGTCAGGACAGTTGGGTCCTTTCTCTTTGTTTTCTTAGATAAATTTACAAGGAATCTAGCGGTCTTGTTGACGACACATTTTGATAGATAAATTCGTTTTTACTTTCTCACCAAACGAAGTTAAAAGTTTCGTGATCCTGAAGACGTCGATCATGATATTTCGATGAATCTGTTAGACCATTTACGGAACCATCGAGTTCAATAAATTGATTTTTACTTCAATGATTTAATTAATCTTTTGATAAAGACAACGATTTTTGATGTGGTTTGTAGTCGAAAATCTTAGTATGATTTTCTCAACATTGGTTAAACGATTTTGATCAAATTTTGCATAAATGAGTAGGCCTACCCAGACAAAACGTATGCGCGCTCTTCCCTGAGCACTGAAGTTGGGACGCTTTAATCGGTTTAACTTCTCAAAATCGGTTCATCAGATTTTACTCAAATTTTGGTCACTTAAAAACGAAAAAACTAAAAATAAACCTTGCCCACAGTCTGGTTTGTACGAATTTTTCAATTTAGTAACAAACTATATATTTAGTTTATTTTAAATTTGTTACATTAATATAAGTTATGATGATTCATTAGCAACCAATATTTGAGCAAATCTGATAAACATATTTTGAGAGTTAGCCTGGTTTTCAGGATTTTTTTGTCTGTACCTTCATAATTTTTGGAAATAATTAAACGTTTGTATGACGTGTTTCGAACCATATTTGCACCCACAAAGTTAGAATAAACAATATTATCAATTTCGTTGAAACGTGATGTGGAGTTTTTCATATCGTTAGGCCATTTTTAGTACAGAAAAACTATCAAACGACTGTAATAATTTGGTGTTTTGAATCTGTAACTATTGAATAATTCAGCACAAATAATGTAGCCTTTGAATACCAACACGTAACCATAGGTCGCGATCCAGTTTAAAAAAATTAGTTCAACTACCAAAAAAAAAAAAAAAAAACAGAAAAAATAATTTCACTTACTTTTGCTCGAACTTCAATGATTAGTCTATAATTAATTAAATTAATGATTAATTAACTTACGAATCTCCACAAACGCAAGCAAAATTTGAGTACCAGGATAAAACGATTTATACAGGGATTTTTCTTAAGCTAATGAACGAAATTTTTTGAAAGTTTTTTGCTTAGATAGATTTTAGATTTGTTATGAGAGGTTTGAGGTTATGAGAGGTTGATCCCCAATTACTGCAGATAAAGAACTTAGGCCTATTGTGCAAATAAGTCTCTTCGATTTTAGTTTAATAGACTGGTTCCCTCAATGAGTGCCACCAATCCACTGATTAACTCTGTTCTGCTGGAGGTCCTCAGGGTTCTGGAAGCCTTTTTCCTACTGCTGGCAAGAACCTTACAGTGAAGGATAAGATTAGATTCAAACTAGAGGAAGGAATAATACAACCCCAGGCACTGCTATCAACAGACCTATTTCGCAAATAAACCTCTTTAGTAGTAATTTAGCAGATGATGCCCTTAGTAAATTCCAATAATCTACTGACAGGCTCATTCTGCTGAAGATCCCTAGGGTCTTGGAAAATTAAAACCCCTGGTCTCCTACCAACAATAGCTTCACAATCAAGGATTATGTATCCTATAGTCTCGTCTTCTTTTATGCACAACATACACATGGTTTCACCATGGTACACACCTATCCTGTTTATGTGCACCCTCAGACCACACTGCCCAGTAATAAGCTCCATGATTTTTCTGAGTTGTGCTCTGTCCAAGACGTCTGCTGCCCCTTTAAACACGTCATATGAACCATGCTTAGGAGATGCTTACTATAGGAATGCCCATGACGGTTATCCCATCTTGCTTGGTGTTGCTTAATAACCCACCTATTAATAGCAGACCTGGCCAAAGACAGAGAGATACCTCAAGCCGGCTCAGGTCCGATAAACTCAGATACAGATCCCAATCCAGCCAGTCGGTCTGCCTCCTTATTACCCTCAGCTCACTAAAGAGTTAACCTTGTAAAGAGTTAACCGGTTATCCAGAATCAGAGCGTTAAGGTTCTCCCGACACTCCTAGACCAGCTTGGACTGAATTATAGGACCCGCAAGTGCTTTTACAGCTACCTGACTATCGGTATGAATATGAATACAAGCCTTCTTGAAGGCCCGTTTCAAGTTCTTCCGAACACAGTTATTAATGGCCACACACAATTATAGATAACGTGACCTGCAATTTCCTCTTCCTTCCTGCTTAACCTATGTAAGGTTTGAGTGTCCTGTTAATGCGCACCGTTAAACCAGTGTCCTACAATGACTCCTATAGTTTCCCTAGTTGCCCTTTACCAAGGATCTTGTTCTGGTAGAAAGTTCCCGAGGGTTTTCTGAATTCAGATCGTCACCTTCGCCATCTAGAACATAGCTCTGACTAACATCACCTTTACTCTTAGCCATCTCAATGTTATTCGACAGACCTTGTTCTCAAGCCACTGTCACCTGCGCAAGTTTCATAAACCGTACGTTTTGTTTGGGCACTTAAAGATAACATTCCAGCAAATCGTTAAGAGTTTTATGAATCAAAGTCGAGGTTAAAAACAAATATTGTCAAATTTTGAAAAACAAGTAGGCCTACAAACACATAAGTAAAATTAACGTTTTTGGACTAAGGCCTGAAAACACATATAAAACAAAATATCAAAGTTAACTTTCTCCATTCCAGTTCAAAATTTAATTACTAAAAGACTGTGATAATGTTTCCCCTATATCGCGCGTTACTTGTGCATTGATATAATGGCATTTCTTACAAACTCTTTAACGCTTAGCCTGTTACCATGGCAACGAGTTTATTTGAAACATTATCAACAATTAATTGCACATTATTAGCGGATTTTCGTTGGAAAATTAGCTATGGAAACGCTGTTATAAAAGAAATTTTATTGGAAGACAATTTTTATCTGGATAATGAAATGAGCTATTAGAGCGGCCATCTTGGTAAAATCCTTGAGACCTTAATTTGAGCTGATACTGACCTCTAAACCATTTCAAATCTCAAAAAAACAATTTTTTTAGAAAATCTGATATTGCCAACGAAATCAATGTTAAAATCTACATAAATTAGTACTTTTAATTTTCTAAATACATTAAAATTAAAATAATGAAGTTCTAGTTAGTGGTTAATTTTCGTATTTTTAATGTATTTTGGAAATTCAAAATACAAACGTACTGGATTATAATGAAATCACATCTTAAAAACTAGGCTATATGATAAAAAGTTATCGCTGTATTATGTGATATTGATACTGCTCGGGCATTGGCTTCCATCACGTAAGTTGTGTAGTTTTCATAAATTACAACTGTTTTTTTTTTATTATTTTCTGGCCTCATAGGACCACTTTAGTCTAAATTTCAGTTCTTCCCAACATCGGGCTGTAATTTTTTCCTCCAATAATCCCTCATTCGATCAGATCGTTGCTTTATGACGGCATCTGTGATCTCTACCTTGTTGTGTCTCTTCGGTTTATCCACTTTAAATTTATTAGTCTTAAGAATGCGTGTTATTTTACATTTGTCTGTTGCATCATCCATTTTCAGTCCTATTTCACTGAGGTCTCTGAGGACTTGTGTGATGTATATTCTCTGTGTTTTCCTGTTGATGCTTCTCATTACAACTGTTTATTAAAGTAAATAATTAATTTTGTCACAATCGCCAAATTTTCTACTAACGTGCTATGTATAGGGAGCAAGTAACACACTTGGTAATAATTCAGTTTCCAGGGCGTTACCGCGAAACCGAGGGCCGATGGTAACAGAGACACCAACGTTGCCTGTTGGCTTGTTTGGATAAAAATTCTCTTGTTTTAGACGTAAACACTAAACTCCGACTACAGTATAAGGGACAAAGTAAATTTATTTAAATGCAGCGTTAAGAGAGCGGTAAGGCGATACCCGGCTACGCTCACATTTTATAAAACTGGAAACCGATTTCTGTAAAACTAAATATTTGTAAAAACACTCGCGGTTTTGTGAAGATTTTTTCCCTCGAATCAAATAATAATAATACTATAGGATATCCTTGCCCGATTGGAGGATTAACCCGCCGCTCTTATAATTGGCCTCCGGTACCAACCCATACTGAATGCTTCATCTGTTCACAATTTAAAAAAATCAAATTTTTAAACAGCGTTAAAACTCCTCAAATTTTTAATTAAAATGTTCATATTACATTATAATATTTAAAATGCTAATTTATGCAAATTTTAGCGGTAGCTTTGATTTTGAAATCGTTTTTTTTTCAGATTTCGAATAGCCGCCATTTTAAAACTAATTATTACAAAATAATTTTCGTTTGTATAAATTCGACGAAAATCTCCGCTGTTATTAACAAATAGTACGATATGTGTGTGATTTACAAAAATTATTGATTTATTTACTGCATTTTATAATACAACAAATCTTGGGTTCAATGTTCAGTTAGCGCATCGGCTTGCTTTCAAATACAGAAACACTGTTAAAATAAACTCTTTGTGGAACCTTAAAAATAAATTGTAAAGAATATGCTAACAACATTTCACTTTACTTAATAATTAGATGAACAACTGAAGTGATTTACGGATGATTTAACAAAATTAAAATGATGGATTTAAATTTAGGCTATTGTACATTATGTTGGTTTGTAAGTTTTTTTAATTAATTAGCTTCTAGAGTCTGATGATTAAGCCACTGATGGTATTTTAAATTTGGTATTAAAAATTATCACTCACCAAATTTTTAAATTTATAATTATGTTACCAGATATTTTGTGTTAATATTTTTTGTAAAATTATTAAGTGTAATCATGAACAAAACGGAGGTCACAGCGGAGTGTCGTTATTTAATTTGTCTCGCCAACGTAATCGCTTAATTATTGACTTCTTCAAATTGTTAAAATTCTCTCTTGTTTATTTAAACAAGAAAAAGAAAAATTCACTTGTTTGTTCTTCCTCTGCGAACTGCTGGTTCGTTTTAATTTTCTTACAGATTTATCATTTATTGAGGTAATTCTTTTTATTTATGTTTTACATGAAAGAATTTAAAGCCTAAACGATGCTTACAATAATATTATGAAGACGATATTTAATTTAATATAAACTGTGAATGAAAACGGGTAATGGGTGAGTTAATTTAAGGTGAGTTCAGGGTTTGGTGATTTATAATTGTTACCCTGAGGTGTTTAGGTATATTTCTGTATAATTGAAATTCGGTATCGCTACACAAGAGTGGTAACAAATATAATATAATAATCATACACAAGTGTTACGTAGCCTAAGTATATACAAAACTTGACCTCTCAACGACCTCTCTAATTCGGTATCGCTACACAAGAGTGGTAACAAATATAATAATCATACACAAATGTTACGTAGCCTAAGTATATACAAAACTTGACCTCTCAACGACCTCTCTAATTCGGTATCGCTACACAAGAGTGGTAACAAATATAATAATCATACACAAATGTTACGTAGCCTAAGTATATACAAAACTTGACCTCTCAACGACCTCTCTAATTCGGTATCGCTACACAAGAGTGGTAACAAATATAATAATCATACACAAATGTTACGTAACCTAAGTATATACAAAACTTGACCTCTCAACGACCTCTCTAATTCGGTATCGCTACACAAGAGTGGTAACAAATATAATAATCATACACAAATGTTACGTAGCCTAAGTATATACAAAACTTGACCTCTCAACGACTCTCTAATTCGGTATCGCTACACAAGAGTGGTAACAAATATAATAATCATACACAAATGTTACGTAGCCTAAGTATATACAAAACTTGACCTCTCAACGACCTCTCTAATTCGGTATCGCTACACAAGAGTGGTAACAAATATAATAATCATACACAAATGTTACGTAGCCTAAGTATATACAAAACTTGACCTCTCAACGACCTCTCTAATTCGGTATCGCTACACAAGAGTGGTAACAAATATAATAATCATACACAAATGTTACGTAACCTAAGTATATACAAAACTTGACCTCTCAACGACCTCTCTAATTCGGTATCGCTACACAAGAGTGGTAACAAATATAATAATCATACACAAATGTTACGTAACCTAAGTATATACAAAACTTGACCTCTCAACGACCTCTCTAATTCGGTATCGCTACACAAGAGTGGTAACAAATATAATAATCATACACAAATGTTACGTAGCCTAAGTATATACAAAACTTGACCTCTCAACGACCTCTCTAATTCGGTATCGCTACACAAGAGTGGTAACAAATATAATATAATAATCATACACAAATGTTACGTAGCTTAGGTATATACAAAACTTGACCTCTCAACGACCTCTCTAATTCGGTATCGCTACACAAGAGTGGTAACAAATATAATAATCATACACAAATGTTACGTAGCTTAGGTATATACAAAACTTGACCTCTCAACGACCTCTCTAATTCGGTATCGCTACACAAGAGTGGTAACAAATATAATAATCATACACAAATGTTACGTAGCCTAAGTATATACAAAACTTGACCTCTCAACGACCTCTCTAATTCGGTATCGCTACACAAGAGTGGTAACAAATATAATAATCATACACAAATGTTACGTAGCCTAGGTATATACAAAACTTGACCTCTCAACGACCTCTCTAATTCGGTATCGCTACACAAAGAGTGGTAATATAATATAATAATCATACACAAGTGTTACGTAGCCTAAGTATATACAAAACTTGACCTCTCAACGACCTCTCTAATTCGGTATCGCTACACAAGAGTGGTAACAAATATAATAATCATACACAAATGTTACGTAGCTTAGGTATATACAAAACTTGACCTCTCAACGACCTCTCTAATTCGGTATCGCTACGCAAGAGTGGTAACAAATATAATATAATAATCATACACAAATGTTACGTAGCCTAGGTATATACAAAACTTGACCTCTCAACGACCTCTCTAATTCGGTATCGCTACACAAGAGTGGTAACAAATATAATAATCATCACACAAATGTTACGTAGCCTAAGTATATACAAAACTTGACCTCTCAACGACCTCTCTAATTCGGTATCGCTACACAAGAGTGGTAACAAATATAATAATCATACACAAATGTTACGTAGCCTAAGTATATACAAAACTTGACCTCTCAACGACCTCTAATTCGGTATCGCTACACAAGAGTGGTAACAAATATAATAATCATACACAAATGTTACGTAGCCTAAGTATATACAAAACTTGACCTCTCAACGACCTCTCTAATTCGGTATCGCTACACAAGAGTGGTAACAAATATAATAATCATACACAAATGTTACGTAGCCTAAGTATATACAAAACTTGACCTCTCTCTAATTCGGTATCGACACAAGAGTGGTAACAAATATAATAATCATACACAAATGTTACGTAGCCTAAGTATATACAAAACTTGTCAACGACCTCTCTAATTCGGTACTACACAAGAGTGGTAACAAATATAATAATCATACACAAATGTTACGTAGCCTAGGTATATACAAAACTTGACCTCTCAACGACCTCTCTAATTCGGTATCGCTACACAAGAGTGGTAACAAATATAATAATCATACACAAATGTTACGTAGCCTAAGTATATACAAAACTTGACCTCTCAACGACCTCTCTAATTCGGTATCGCTACACAAGAGTGGTAACAAATATAATAATCATACACAAATGTTACGTAACCTAAGTATATACAAAACTTGACCTCTCAACGACCTCTCTAATTCGGTATCGCTACACAAGAGTGGTAACAAATATAATAATCATACACAAATGTTACGTAACCTAAGTATATACAAAACTTGACCTCTCAACGACCTCTCTAATTCGGTATCGCTACACAAGAGTGGTAACAAATATAATAATCATACACAAATGTTACGTAGCCTAAGTATATACAAAACTTGACCTCTCAACGACCTCTCTAATTCGGTATCGCTACACAAGAGTGGTAACAAATATAATAATCATACACAAATGTTAAGTAGCCTAAGTATATACAAAACTTGACCTCTCAACGACCTCTCTAATTCGGTATCGCTACACAAGAGTGGTAACAAATATAATAATCATACACAAATGTTATGTAGTCTAGGTATATACAAAACTTGACCTCTCAACGACCTCTCTAATTCGGTATCGCTACACAAGAGTGGTAACAAATATAATAATCATACACAAATGTTAAGTAGCCTAAGTATATACAAAACTTGACCTCTCAACGACCTCTCTAATTCGGTATCGCTACACAAGAGTGGTAACAAATATAATAATCATACACAAATGTTATGTAGTCTAGGTATATACAAAACTTGACCTCTCAACGACCTCTCTAATTCGGTATCGCTACACAAGAGTGGTAACAAATATAATAATCATACACAAATGTTAAGTAGCCTAAGTATATACAAAACTTGACCTCTCAACGACCTCTCTAATTCGGTATCGCTACACAAGAGTGGTAACAAATATAATAATCATACACAAATGTTACGTAACCTAAGTATATACAAAACTTGACCTCTCAACGACCTCTCTAATTCGGTATCGCTACACAAGAGTGGTAACAAATATAATAATCATACACAAATGTTACGTAACCTAAGTATATACAAAACTTGACCTCTCAACGACCTCTCTAATTCGGTATCGCTACACAAGAGTGGTAACAAATATAATAATCATACACAAATGTTACGTAACCTAAGTATATACAAAACTTGACCTCTCAACGACCTCTCTAATTCGGTATCGCTACACAAGAGTGGTAACAAATATAATAATCATACACAAATGTTACGTAACCTAAGTATATACAAAACTTGACCTCTCAACGACCTATCTAATTCGGTATCGCTACACAAGAGTGGTAACAAATATAATAATCATACACAAATGTTATGTAGTCTAGGTATATACAAAACTTGACCTCTCAACGACCTCTCAAACGTGATCTAGAATTCAGGATCGTCTTCTTACCGTGACGGCAGCTTATTGATACCATCGCTGATATCAACTAAAATTAATTTGTTCAATAAGTTAACTTGAATTTCAGCATACAAAAAATTCTCTTGACAAAAATACATTTACATTTATATAATTCATTATTAAGTTTGTTTTAATTTTCTAAAATAGTTGATTAAATACTTTACCGATGAATCTTAAAAGAAAAGCTTACACCATAAATTGCACTTTATAAATAATTTTATTGTATTCAGATTAAACTCGTTCCTAAAACGTATTACTTTTGGACTTCTGTATCTTCCACACCCAACAATTGTGAACGATTAGGCTGACATTTATATAGAAAATTAACGGCAGAAAAGAGTACAGCAATTATACGAATTAGTGAAAAGATTGTCACAGTGCTGATCGTCTGAGGTAAATAATGTAAATGGAACCAAGTAGGCTATAATGTAATAGCAGAGCACCTGTGTACCATCTGGACATTTTCTTGTCAACAATGAAATTATGGACAGAGTGAAGATCATCTTAGGAAATATTTTAAATGAACCAGAATCAATATGGCTTTGAAATCAAATATATAGAATAGCCAATATATGCGTATTATATTAAACTACAACAATTGTAGTTTAACGTCGATTTCGTAACGTCGGAAACAAAACAAATCATAAAAGTATAAAAAATTAAGTTAAAGAAATCGACTAGGTTTTTATCCGACTCGCGATTTACCCTTTTCTGATACTTGTACAATACTTTTACAATACTTTTACAATACTTTTACAATACTTTTACAATACTTGTAATTGTTTACATCATTATAAATTGTTGTCCTGATAGAAACTACAATACTGCATACAAATTCCTTTATATTTTAAATTCGACACTAAATAACCTGAATTTAATCATCCTAACCTAAACACTTAAAAACTTGAGCGTATTGACATTATAATTATTACAATATAGCTGAAAAAATAATGTTTTTTCAATTAGATTTCCTTTAGAGTTTTTTATTGGATTGCCTCTCATTTTACAGAGCTTATAATTTGTAGGCCTATTTACAAAAATATAATTGAAAATCATTATCTTCAAACTAGTTATGGAAGCAAATTTTTTAAATGTAATTTTTAATAATATAAAAAACAAACAAATTTGAGATGCAAAAATTTGTATTCAATGTAAATCCTATACTCCGAAAAATCTATTTATATTACTATTGTACTCGAACAATTAAACCTACCTACGTAATTAGTATTCGAATCGTAAAAAAATAGTTTTTAAAATTTTCAAATTACAGCAACATGCAACTTTAAATTCAAAATGTACAAAGAATTTAAAACTATTTTGAAATTAAATTTCCAATAAAGCGCGTAAGGCAAAAAGTTACTATTTTAATAAACGCTTTTTTGAAACTGGTTAAAGGATTTTGAAGGGTAGTGAATGTGTCCAAATTATTATTAAAAAAATGTTTGCGCAAGATTTGAATCAAAACGGACCAAAATTGTGACAGCTATATGGCTGAATGACTAAAACACACGCTCGCTCGTTTTATATATATATATATATATATATATATATATATATATATATATATATATACATATACGAGGTGTGTTCAGAAAGTAATGAGAATTTTTAAATTTCGCGGGGTTGGAAAGTCCGATTGTCAAACATTTTTTTTATTATGTTGGTATACATGCCCTTGAAGTATAATAAAACTTTCAGCTGTTTTCATTGTTGACTTTTCTGTAACAGCCACTAAGGTTAGACGTGTTTTTATGAGCTCGGCGATTTTCGTTTGTTAAAAAGAAATGGATCAAAGAATTTGTATCACATTTTGCGTAAAAAATGGAATAAAGTGTAACAAAGTGTATGAAATGTTAACAAAGGCCTATAGTGCGTCTGATATGAGCAAACCAAGAGTTTACGAGTGGTATAAGCGTTTCCAAGAAGGCCGTGAAGACGAAGATGACGAACGCCCTGGACGTTCCAGCACATCAACAACCGATGAAAACGTGGAAAAGTGAAAGAAATGGTTATGAACAATCACTGAATCACAATTAGAGAGGTCGCTGATGATGTTGGCATATCGATTGGATCATGTCATGACATTGTTTTCAATGTTTTGTGTATGAAACGCGTGGCAGCAAAATTTGATCCAAAATTGTTGAATTTTGAACAAAAACAGCGGCGAATGGAAGTTGCTCAGGAGTCACTAAATAAAGTCAACGACGGTGCAGAATTACTGAAACGTATTATAACAGGTGACGAAACATGGGTTTACGGATATGACGTCAAAACTAAGGTTCAATCCTCCCAGTGGAGGCATTCTGGCTCGCCAAGACCGAAAAAGGCTCGACAAGTGCGGTCGAACGTGAAGGTTATGTGTTCTCACTGTGTTTGTCGATATTAATGGCATAGTGCATCATGAATTCCTGCCACCAAGTGAAACGGTCAATAGGGAGTTCAACGCCGTTTGCGTGAAGCAATCCGAAAAAAGCGCCCGGATCTGTGGAAAAACAATTCATGACTTTTGCACCAGCTCACACTTCATTGCTTGTTCGTGAATTTTTGGCCAAAAACAGTACTGTAACGATGCCCCAGCCTCCATATTCGCCAGACAAGTCTCCCTGTGACTTTTTCCTATTTCCAAAAATAAAGAGAACCTTAAAGGGCCGTCGTTTTACAGCCGTAGATGACATTAAAAGCGCATCGCTGAGAGAACTAAAGGCTATCTCAAAGATCGAGTTTGAGAAGTGTTTCGAGGATTGGAAGAAGCGCTGGCACAAGTGCATAATCTCCAATGGGGACTATTTTGAAGGCGACAACATCAATGTAGAAGAATAAATAAATATTTTGTTCAAAAAATTAAAATTCTCTTTACTTTCTGAACACACCTTATATATATATATATATATATATATATATATATATATATATATATATATATATTAGGAAAATAATAGTCATCTGATTTTAATATTACTTTTTAATTTCCTTCATTATATCATGACAATATTATTCTACTTAAAGGTCTAAATATAAAAAGATATGTATACGGCTGAAGGCCGTAATGAAAGTGTATTACATAATTTTTTTTCTGGTGTACAGTGAAAGTTGTGAACTAAAAAAACCAAATGAATATTACTGTTCCGATGAAAGAACAGTAAAGCAATTAAGTAAAAAATAGTTTTTTTAGAGGAAGTCAATCACTTTTTTCGTCGAGTTTATAGAGATACTAGAAGTATTTTATTTCTCTAAGGACTTGTTTTGTGTACTTTGACTGTACTGCAAGCAGATACTGCACCAGAATGCCACACGGGTCGCGGCGTGGGTTGGACATGTTATTTGCCATTGAGGCCCGAGCTTTGGTTTTATAACGTGGTTAATTGCAGCGTGTGGGACGTTGACGATTCCATCACCCCACACATGGTTAAGTGATTCGTGGTCACCTGTGTAAGGCGAGGTCAAGGGGCACCCGTGGCATTTGATTACGTTTGCATTGTTCTTTGACCTGATTTGGATTTGTAATGTGTTTAATTACAGCGTGTAAAACGTTGACGATTCTATTACTCCACGCGTTGTTTAATGAGTCGTGGTCACCTGTGTAAGGCGAGGTCAAGGGGCACCGTTGCCTTAATAACATTTGTCCATGTAATTTGCCCTGATTTTGTTTTATGACATAATTAATTACAGCATGTGGAACGTTAACGATTCCTTCACCCACACGTGGTTAAATGAGTCGTGGTCACCTGTGTAAGGCGAGGTCAAGGGGCACCGTTGCCTTAATAACATTTGTCCATGTAATTTGCCCTGATTTTGTTTTATGACGTAGTTAATTACAGCATGTGGAACGTTGACGATTCCTTCACCCACACGTGGTTAAATGAGTCGTGGTCACCTGTGTAAGGCGAGGTCAAGGGCACCGTTGCCTTAATAACATTTGTCCATGTAATTTGCCCTGATTTTGTTTTTTATGACGTGGTTAATTACAGCATGTGGAACGTTGACGATTCCTTCACCCACACGTGGTTAAATGAGTCGTGGTCACCTGTGTAAGGCGAGGTCAAGGGGTACCGTTGCCTTAATAACATTTGTCCATGTAATTTGCCCTGATTTTGTTTTATGACGTAGTTAATTACAGCATGTGGAACGTTGACGATTCCTTCACCCACACGTGGTTAAATGAGTCGTGGTCACCTGTGTAAGGCGAGGTCAAGGGGCACCGTTGCCTTAATAACATTTGTCCATGTAATTTGCCCTGATTTTGTTTTATGACGTAGTTAATTACAGCATGTGGAACGTTGACGATTCCTTCACCCACACGTGGTTAAATGAGTCGTGGTCACCTGTGTAAGGCGAGGTCAAGGGGCACCGTTGCCTTAATAACATTTGTCCATGTAATTTGCCCTGATTTTGTTTTATGACGTAGTTAATTACAGCATGTGGAACGTTGACGATTCCTTCACCCACACGTGGTTAAATGAGTCGTGGTCACCTGTGTAAGGCGAGGTCAAGGGGCACCGTTGCCTTAATAACATTTGTCCATGTAATTTGCCCTGATTTTGTTTTATGACGTAGTTAATTACAGCATGTGGAACGTTGACGATTCCTTCACCCACACGTGGTTAAATGAGTCGTGGTCACCTGTGTAAGGCGAGGTCAAGGGGCACCGTTGCCTTAATAACATTTGTCCATGTAATTTGCCCTGATTTTGTTTTATGACGTAGTTAATTACAGCATGTGGAACGTTGACGATTCCTTCACCCACACGTGGTTAAATGAGTCGTGATCACCTGTGTAAGGCGAGGTCAAGGGGCACCGTTGCCTTAATAACATTTGTCCATGTAATTTGCCCTGATTTTGTTTTATGACGTAGTTAATTACAGCATGTGGAACGTTGACGATTCCTTCACCCACACGTGGTTAAATGAGTCGTGGTCACCTGTGTAAGGCGAGGTCAAGGGGTACCGTTGCCTTAATAACATTTGTCCATGTAATTTGCCCTGATTTTGTTTTATGACGTGGTTAATTACAGCATGTGGAACGTTGACGATTCCTTCACCCACACGTGGTTTAATGAGTCGTGGTCACCTGTGTGAGGCGAAGTCAAGGGGCACCGTTGCCTTGGTATCGTTTGTCCATGTAATTTGCCCTGATTTGGTTTTATAACGTGTAGAGCGTTGACGATTCCATCACCCACACGTGGTTAAATGAGTCGTGGTCACCTGTGTAAGGCGAGGTCAAGGGGCATCGTTGCTTTGGTATCGTTTGTCCATGTAATTTGCTCTGATTTGGTTTTATAACGTGTGGGATGATGACGATTATATTATCCCACACGTGGTTTAATGAGTCGTGGTCACCTGTGTGAGGCGAGGTCAAGGGGCACCGTTGCCTTGGTAACGTTTGTCCATGTAATTTGCCCTGATTTGGTTTTATAACGTGTGGAATTTTGACGTCCTATTATCCCACACGTGGTTAAATGAGTCTTCGTTATTTGTGTAAGGCGAGGTCAATGGGCACCGTTGCCTTGGTATCGTTTGTTCATGTGACGTTTTAATTACGTTACATAACGTAATAATTACACGTTACTTATAACGTTTTTAATAACTTTTTAACAGTTTTATAACGTGTTAAATGACAGCGTGTAAAAGGTTAAGGATTCTGTTACTCCACACGTGGTTACGTTATTCGTGGTGACCGTATAAGGCGAGGTTAAGGGGCACTGTAAGTGTGTGCATGTTACTTGTTCCGTTTAAACTGTTGACGATTCAGTCACTCCGCACTGATTAAAATAAATGATCACTGAGTAGCGTCTAACAATCAAGGGACATTCTTTGTCCTTGGTAAAGTTTGTACATTTTATTTGCCTTTTGATTGGTTTTAAAATGTTGTATATTAGAGTCATTGATACTTTTCTAATGTGAATCTAGGCCTCCGGCATTTCTCTGTAATCTATTTAATACTGGACGTGCCATTGGAAACCACTAACTGTGCAGATTTGTAAATAATTATGAAAGTCGAACAATTTTTAAAGATTTATGGGTGAAAAAAAATTAGAAAAATATTACTCATAAGAGATAGGCCTACATAAACACATTTTTATGAAAACTGTACTTCCGTTCAACATTCATTTTATCTATTTTTCAAGAAATACGTAACGGAGTAGTTCGTACGTAATTTTATGAAATAACTGTTTAGGAAATTTTAAAATAATGAATAATCGTGACGCACAACTGTTTTGTTTACGTGATGGAAGCGAATTACCAAAAATATTTTGTACGTTACCTATTGAAACTTCTATTTCACAAATATAAATAGTATTCAAATCTACATATATCAAAACATGCAATTTTTAAAATTGCATTGAAATAAAAATAAACAATTTAAATTTAAAAAATTCAAAACGCAAATTTATGCAGTTTTATAACGCTGTTACGATAGTTAAATTAGATTTTCAAAAATGTTTAAATCAAAAAAGTTATGAATTTTTAATGAATTCAAAAGGCTGCCATTTTTAAACTGCTAAATAATTTTTTCTGATTAACGGACCTGTCCAAGCTGCTATTAAAATCGATTTTTGTACCAAGTTTGAATCAAATCGGATTAAAATTGCGAACGTGAGCGCTCTAAAACACACACACACACACACACACACACACACACACACACACACACACACACACATATACATATATATATATATATATATATATATATATATATATATATAAAGGATCTCTATCTACAATAAGAGATGTATGTCGACGCACACAAAAATCAGACACTACAACACAGTCATAAAACCGGAGGAATTATATGCAAGCGAGACGCTAGCACTCCACACAAAAGCTACCATGGAGGGTATTTTGAAGGAAGAACGCAAAATCTTGAGGAAGATCCTTGGCCCGAGATTAACAGAACATGGATACAGGTTGCACTCCCGGTAGACCACAGAGAAGATATCGAACCTGGCAGCAGATATCAGAAGAAGGAGGCTTCGGTTCTATGGACACATCTGTATACTCCCAACAACGAGACTTGCCAATAGAATCCTTAAGTATATACAAGGAGTCAAATCAACAACGTCGTGGATCGCACAAGTCAGAATAAACCTACATGACGCAGAAATAGACTCAACAGGCGTTGAAGACAGGCACGCATACAGGAAAAAGATGCTCGGTTGGAAGGTCCGAGAGAATTAAATCCCAAAGAGAGCAGGGGTAAAATGGACGGAGGAGCGGAAGAGGATCCATGGGGACAGGATGAGGGAGGTGTGGAGGATTAGAAGGAACAAGACATGAGTCGGAGTGTTTTGCGTGATCCAACAGGATCTATACGTAAATAATAATAAATGATCTCTGATACAAGTGATCTAGAAGTTTCACGATCGGCGCTATTTTCAAGGTTCCGGATCCGGGTATTACCATGACGACTACGCCAATAGTTCATTTTCCAATGTAAATTCCCTAAAAATGAAACAACTCGAAAATAACATATTTCCTTCCCTTAATATTAAATTGGTATATTTACTTGTATCATATGAAGAAATGAAACATGTGTTATTAATTTAACAGCTGACCGAAGATTTGTATGTACAACGTAACTTCCACATTAGCATTGTTACTGTATGATCAGCTGTTAACAAGAAGGGATAAGCTGTAGATTGATTTGATTTTATAAATTAGATGAAATATGTGTACTATTTTTCTAGAGACGGTTGTATTTTTTACTCAGCGGGCTATATTGCTAGTAATGTGACAGTAGTGAATAAGTTATAAGAATATTAGTTCAAACACTAAAAGAAGCAACTTTCCTGAAATTATGTTTGACCGAAAACAATTTTCACTTTAATGGTTGAATAAACCATACCTTCGGAGGTTGAATACCTGACCACCCGGTACCTAATCACAACAAGAGACGTTAAACAACTTTCTTTAAAAAACGACTCGTCGGATTTCGATGTGTCATCATATTTGTTTTCAAAACTTAAGAATTATGAATAATAAAAAGCGAACGTTAAAAATATCGTATGGCCGAGTTATGGGCTGGAAGACCGTCTTAAATATCAGCTGATTTTATTGCTCACAAATCGGATGTAGGGAACAGCTGGGGTAAAGCGATGGCCGTTTGTGCTAATTGTTTACACATTTCCACCGTGTCATTCTTCTTTTTAAATGATTCAGTGTTACCAAGTTCACAGCCTCCTAGTTGTAAAAATATTAAAATATAAACATTCTAAGTAGCCTACACAATTTTACAGATTCATTTATTAATGAACTGCTGACCAAATTCGATGAATGTCTTAAATTAATTTATTTTTAGCGGATTTAAATTGAAATGTGAGCATATTACAGAAGCCATTTTGTAAGGCCTAGTCCCAAAATTTTTAAATGAGAACCGATTCTGAACTGTAGATGACATTTTAAAATGATTGATGAAAATTTTATATATGTCACAAAAACAGATTTTGGAAAAAATAATTTTACCCAGCAAAATGCGTTTAACAGTTTTAAAATGTTTGCTTTTCCAAATAAAAAAAATCAACTCTTTTGCTATACGTTTTAGAAAATATGATTTTACCATCGTACCTTCAAAATCTGCATAAATTAATATTAAAATTTTTTTTAGTTCCATTGAAACTATAAAAAGTAATCACAGTTCATTTCAGTGTTTTGAATATAATTTAGAGATTTAATAACAATCAAACAAACCTTTTATTATGCGCGTATTCTTAGCGAAGTAAAATCCAGCCGACAATTTGTTCCTTTTGTAACTTCTATAAAATTAAAAATCCTAATTACGCAAAAATTTCGCGCGGATTACGGTTGTAAAATCTATTTTTCAAAAAAATGTAAAAACTATTTATTGACGTACTGTTTGCTGTAATGACAGACAGTTTATTTTGTAGTCGCCTATCTTGCATTTCTTGATTACATTTGTCTACAATGAAATAACTCAAAAACCAGTGTTACCACTTGTAATCTTACAGTAACAGATGTAAGTTGCAAATTCCAGAGCTGGTAAGTCATCCCTCCAAGCATAGAACGTAATTTGACACCATAAATTAAGTTTTTTTGCTCATCTTGTTGTGGACAATCTTTAAAGATAAAAATAGAAAAAATTCAAGTTGTTTAACAACACTAAAATATCTTAAATTTTAAATATTCTTTGTTGTTTAAACTGGCAATTTTAAAATGGTTTCTTACATAATAGGCTTGGATACATGTATTCGTAGTAGGCCTGTTTTATATTTTTGTAAATGATTTAGTATAAGTGTTCATAAAATTTAATTACTCAAGATTTACCTTTACGTATTATTTTGTTTTGAAGTTTTTTTAGCCGCCTCGGTGGCCTAGTTGATAGCGTACAAGACTTTCACCCCGAGGACCCGGGTTCGATTCCCGGCCAGAGCTTGGCATTTTCATACACTATAAATCATACCATCGTCTGCATTAGCCCAAGTGTGCACAATATTCGGACGTTAAACACAAAAAAATTGAAGTTTTTTTTTAGGTTGAGTGGAAACCAGAACTTAACGAGCTACAAAATAAAATCAAAGAATAAGATCCGCAATCAAATGACAAGTTCTGTAATCTGAGGATAGGATTCGTAATCTAAGGGTAAGGGCTGTAATCAAAGGATAAGGTTCGTAATCAGAGGGTAAGATCCATAATCTAAGGATTAGATCCGTAATCTAAGGATAAAATCTGTAATCTAAGTGTAATATTAATATGTATCCTTAAGGATAATATTCGTAATCTAAGGATAATATCAGTAATTTAAGGATAATATTTGTAACCTAAGGGTAAGATCAGTAATCTAAGGACAAGGGCCGTAATCAAAAGATATGGTCCATTATTTAAGGATAAGATCCGTAATTTAAGGATAATAACCGTAATCTAAGGGTAAGAGCAGCAATCTAAGTATAAGATCCGTAATATAAAGATAATGTTAGATTCATTCTTAAGAGGTTTGATGGCAAATAGCACTGCCATCAAAGGAGCTATTACTTAACGAAGTCTCTTGGATTCACTCTGGTACCCTCAATACGTTTTAGTAGTAATCCACTGACTAATTCTTTCTGCTGAAGGTCCTCAGGCTCCTCGAACATGCCTTGCCTTCTGCTGGCAAGATCCTCAAGTCATTGACAATGTTAGCTGCAGTTTGCCCTTCGTTCCTACATAGCCTATACTGTTTTTCTCGATACAGTTTTATTGTTCACATGTACTCTTAAACCACAGTGTCATTTAATAGGCTACTTGGATTTACAGAGTTGCTCTTTAGCCAGAATTCCTACTATATTTAAGTCCTTCTTGAATTAAGTCCTTCTTCTCCTTTAAAAAACGATTTATCTATGAGTCTAACGTCGCCGCCTAGTAAGTAAAGATTTATATTATTTATACTTAAGACCAATGGTATTTGGTGGAAATCCATTATATTAATGCAATAATAAAACGTTTGTATTTTTCCATATTTTATTTGAGTCTTGCCAACCAAGGTTTCACTCGTTAGAACATTGTCAACGACATTTAATAGATTAAAGTTAAAACAGACAGTACAACATTATATTTTTGTTAGGTAAAAACGCATTGTACAGGCTTAAGAACTAGGAGGAGGAGTTAATGACTTAAGTAATGTATTCAAAAGAAGTGAAAAAGTATAGGCTAACTTAAGTCCAACTGTTCAATTTGAAACTAATACAGATTTACTTAAAACTAAACAATTTATTTCTAAATTTTCTAAATTATTTAATTTCCTGGATTAGTTAGGTACATGTAATATTTTAAAATCCTTATTTTTATAAAAATCATAAACATTATGAACTCTCCAGTGGTTAGCAAAACTAGAGTCTTCTTCGCCCAAGCTCACACTTCTATTGCGTTCTTCTATTCTAATTTTAAATTTACGACCAGTTTGGCCTATATAAATAGTTTTATAAATTTTACATGTTAATTTGTACACATCACTTAAGTGTTTTTCCTTTACAATTATTTAATATTTTACCTAAATGAGTGTCACAATAGAAAGCTGGATTAAAATTACGTTTCTTTTGCAAAAGAGTTCCGTTACATATTTTAACAAAATAACTGTTTTTTCGCTATTTTATGTTTAATTTGGCTACAACATCGTTAGGGAATATGTTTTTTGCATTGTTTTTGTATCTGACTACTTAAGATTTTGTCTATTAAGTTTTCTTCGTAACCATTATTCTTAGCAATATTTTTAATGCAACTTAATTCAATACAAAAATCCATATTTGACATTGGCATATTAAAACTTTGGTTATTCATTTCTTTTAAAACCATTGTCTGGGTCATTTTACCCTTCCTCTTAGATCTTGGGCCTGTACAGTGGGTTTTTACCTAACAAAAATGCCTGTTAAGTGGCCTTGACAATGGTCGAATGAGTGAAACCTTGGTTGGCAAGACTCAAATAACATTTTTCTAGAAATATATATAAAGATGTATGTAATTATTGCTAACATATATTTGAAAACTTTATTTGTGTTTTTAGCATTCATTTTTTCTGCTGTAATTATACTGTAATAAACTGTAATTGATAACTGTTTTACTGTAATAATACATTAAATCTGTTATTAATGTGTTGTTTCTGTAACACCGGACGCACGCAAATCAAGTAAAACATTAATTATGTTAAAATAATTAGGCGAATGTAAGAAAGTTTTTTGTAAATATGTTTCTTTTATTTAAAGTCTGCTCTATTACTATAGAATACTTCGTATAGAGCGAGCGTATAACATTCACAACCTTGATACACAGCTATGCTACAATAAAGCGTGTCAAGTGTTCACCCCACTCAGAACAAACAGCACAGTTATGGGCTCAGCTGGGCTGTTAGCTGTTGGGATGTTTCACTTGTTTAAATGACAAACCGCTAAACACTGTTATTTGTGGTCCGGTGGGAACCCGATAAGGCTCGCGTTTCCCACAATTGTTTCACTTAGGCAGTAATGTCCCCACGTACCACTTCACATCGTGCCTATTTATCCCCGATCCACGGCTAATTGTACGACCTCTATAATTTGCTCACTCGATCGTTTCCGATACCGTTCGTTTCTTTCCTTTATTTGTTCGTGTGTTTCTAAATATCTGCTCGTCCCTCTTACCTCACAGACACGCTACTACCCTTCTCTTTATCGTACCTAACTAATTTTACTTGCTTTCTCACTGTGCAAAGTGTTGTTTTTGTATTTACCTATAGGTAATCAATTTTTATTCCCATAAATTTTTAAAAAATATTTGGAAATATTTTTAAAAAATTGGAAATCCATTACTTTATAATGAATTATTGGGAATACAATACTTTATAATAAACTTTTGTAAATACGTTCCTTTAAAATAAATGTTTGGAAATTCATTACTTCATAATAAACATTTGGGAATAAATCACTTCATAATTAAATTACTTTGAATACATTACTTTAAAGTAAACGTTTGGGAATACATTACTTCATAATAAGTTATTTGTAATACATAACCTTAAAATAAGAGTTTGGGAATACATTACTTTAATAATAAAACTTATTGGGAATACAGTACTCCATAACAATTTTTTTTAATTACTTCACAATAAGGTACTTGAAATACGCTACTTTAAGATAAACTTTTCGGAATTTATTACTTCATAACAAACTACCGGAAATATATTACTTTAAAATAAACGTTCGGAAATTCATAATAAAAGCCTGGGATGCGAATACTTCATAATAAACTACTGAGAATACAGTACTTCATAATAAACGTTTAGGAGTACGATAGTTTAAAAATAGATGTTTGGGAATACGTATTACTTCATAATAAACGTTTGTAACCTTACGTTAAAATAAGCTTTTGGGAATTCATTAATTCAAAAAAAGCTATTGGGAATATATTAATATATTAAAAATAAACAAAAGGGACTTCATTACTTCATAAAAAATTAGGAATTCATTATATCACAATAAACAATGTTTTTTTTTCATTATAAACTATTGGTTTATTACTTATCAATTCATTACTTCATAATAAAAATTGGAAATTTATTACTTTATTATACCAAATTTTGAATTACTACTTCCTAATACACTATTAAGAACGTATGTAATGCTGATGGTTTAATCACATTTTCAAAAAAAAGTGTAAAATAAAAAGGTTACGCTTGTTTTAAGATTTGAAATGGCAACCATTTTTAAATTGTTGAATGGATTCTGCAGGGCCATTTTATTTTTATTAAAATATTTTAATGTTTTCAAAGCGTTTTGCGTTTTGTTACAAAAATTATGAAAAATATAATGTTATAAAAAATAGCACTAACGTTTTATTAAATTTTGTCTTAAATATAGTCCTTGGTCCTCTTTCGTTAAAACTGTTATGTCTCTCTTGTCTTCTATGTAAATATCTTCCTTAGTTTTTGGTTACGTGTCGAAACAGGAAATTACGGGTTCTCTTTGAAATTTGAAGCAATGTTAACACCACTTTTCATTTTTCCTCTTTATAAAAAACTAAAATGGTGGCGTTAAATCTATTTTCAACCAATTTTTATTGAAATTTGAAATGACTTTGACAGAAACATTAAATCATTTTTAGCACAACTGGCATTAAATTAAACTTTCTCACTTTTAAGAACGAAAATAACCTCTGCAGAACGTTTTATTTGCTGTTTTTTCAGTGACTTCCCGGGTTTTCTAAGGAACTATTTTTTTTCATCATTTGCCCCCAGCTGCTACTGCCACATTTTTTATCGTTTTTCTTAATTTCTTTTGCCTTTCGCCACACGTGTTAATAACAAGTAGACTATTTCTTCAAAAGCGTCACAAAATACGTCTTTTATATATTTATTTTATTTTGTCATTTGTAAATCGTCGTTTCCCAATTTCACCTCCACAAATCTATTCCACCAAGTCTTTTCCTTCTCTTAGTGGCTGTTTACACTTCTGCACTATTTCTAGCAATATTGCCTATTGTTTTCTTTAATTTTTTATTTACAGTAATGTTCCGTAGTGTTTTAATTACAAATTACCGAATTTGTTTTCAGTGGTTACCCTATGCTTTGTTGTTTAATGTCTTCTGCAGATATGATTAACCTTAGACGGTTAGAGTTCTGTCAAAAAATAAATAACTAGCCTTCACCGCCATATTTGGTTATATAACCAAAGCAATTCTTTTCTGTTTTGTACAAATAAGATATGGTCGTCGGTAAAATTAAGAGAACAGCATTATCGTTTACTCTATTACATGGCATATTACTTTTTACAAAATGTACTGCTTGGACAACAATGAAAAAAGTCATTGAGAGATCGATTTGGCTAAAGCACCGGTCTGTTTGCTGCGTCTCTGAACTGCGCACTTTAAGGTTCTTAGTTGTAGCCGTAGTTACTCCCTTTGCTTTTACCTTACCGTTAATGCTGATCTCTCGTCCTCATTAGTCTAACTGGCGCAAAGTACGGACGTTAAAAAAAAGAGGCATGAATTTACCTACTTTCTCGTGCTTAGTTGTGGGAAAAGGTTCAACTGAAACACTCGAACAACAATTAGGATACACGCCAATCTCGCTGCGCTGTTCCAAAAAGTAAAAAAATCTTCAAATAAACGAGGCAACTTACATTTTCTCTTAAATGTGATTCTAAAATATTTTTTAACTTCATTCAAGCAGATGTAGGACGATGAAATTAGATTTTTCTAAAATTAATACGTTAGGATTTTTAATGTCCACCATTTTTGAAACGGTTAAGGAGATTCTTTAAATTAAAGAACCACTACCAAAATTAATTTTTGTTTTAAGTTTTACCTAAATCCAACCGAATCAACCAAAGCTGAAATGTTAATACACAAGAGAGTACGTAACCTGTACATGTAAAATTTGTATAAGCTATAGAACTTCAAAATACAGGCTAATCCAAATCTTAAAAAATGCATTACACTTTTTTTTTAAATCTTAACACAGCGTAAACGTTTCATATTTCTACGTGATTGTTCATTATCGTGATTACATAAAATTTGCATAAATTGGAATTTTAAATTTGCAAGTTCTATTAAAAATACTAAATTGAATTTGACGGCGGTAAGGGTTCATTTTCGTATTACAATGCAATTTGATATTTAATTACATACAAGAGGGCTCTTGGTATAACGCGTGATATCTACAATAAGAGATGTATGTCGACGCACACACAAATCAGACACTACAACACAGTCATAAAACCGGAGGTATTATATGCAAGCGAGACGCTAGTACTCCACACAAAAGCTACCATGGAGGATATGTTGAAGGAAGAACGCAAAATCTTGAGGAAGATCCTTGGCTCAAGATTAACAGAAGATGGATACAGGTTGCATTCCCGGAAGACCACAGAGAAGATATCGAACCTGGCAGCAGATATCAGAAGAAGGAGGCTTCGGTTCTATGGACACATCAATATACTCCCAACAACGAGACTTGCCAACAGAATCCTTAAGTATATACAAGGAGTCAAATCAACAACGTCGTGGATCGCACAAGTCAGAATAGACCTACATGACGCAGATATAGACTCAACAGACGTTGAAGACAGGAACACATACAGGAGAAAGATTCTCGGTTGGAAGGTCCCAGAGAATGAAATCCCAAAGAGAGCAGGGGTAAAATGGACGGAGGAGCGGAAGAGGATCCATGGGGGACAGGATGAGGGAGGTGTGGAGGATTAGAAGGAACAAAACATGAGTCGGAGTGCTTTGCGTGATCCAACAGGGTCTAAACGCAGATAATAATAATAATTATTATTATTATTATAATTATATACATATATATATTGTAATGTTTTTAATACGATATTGAAATCAAATTTTCAAAAAAATATTTTTAAAAAAATATTGTGATATTTTTAATTTTGGAGATTTGCTTTCATCACGACAAGGGCTAGCGATAATTAGTTGACATTGAATAAGAAAAGGACATTTTGAAACCGAACTGAAGAACTGATAAGGCTACTTGAAGGGTCATCGGTCGTTAGTCTTCATACGAGCAAAGAAAAAAATTACAAGGTCTCCGAAGTGAATTAAAACAGAAGGCCAAAGTAAGTAGTAAACATTTCTGTACTATTAGTGCCCGCCGTACTAGTTTATTACGAGCGAATTTGAAAAACAAACATAGCTGGCAACAATTGTATTTTATTACGTAATTATTACAATCCTCGGGTACCAGTTACTACGCCATAAATCTCTGCCTCAAGACCATTGTTTAAACTTTAATGTCCGCAGAACGGCATTGCTCTTTTATTGCCCTTTTAATTTTCATTTTCACTGTCTTGACGGCAATTTTAGGATAAGAGGTTAAACTCGGCCCGGTACGGTAATTTGAGCTTAGCATGTTGGCAATCTTGATTAATGACGTGTTTTAGTCAGCGGTGATTTCAGGTGGTCCTTATATCAGCTGTGTAGAGAAAGTTTCTTTTTATGAGCAACCGATCTCTTACCAGTGGAAATTTACGTTTTGCGTACGTAACGATTATCGCTGCGCACAGCTGTATCGCTGACGTCATGGAAACGATATTCCAAAAATAAGAAAATTTAATGAAGTCTTTTAGTAACGAAACCACTCTTTTGTACAACAATAGAAAGACAGGGTAGGGTCTATATTTTCGTTTTTTCATTTTTATTCCAAAAATATTTTTTTAAATCGCTACACTTGTTGGGAAGAATAAGAAGAAATAAAATTATGTTTAAAATATTATGGCAGACCGTGATAAAACATGTGACAATTTCTAAATAATTTAATTATATTAGCGTCATATAAACATATATTCTTTTGTTCATTCTTGAATAAATTAAATCATGATTAAATTTCTACAGTTAATATTGCTTTGCGACCTTTGCAGATCTATTGTGCTAACTTTTTATATTACTGAAATACCTTCTCCAGTCTCTTTGCAGGATTTGCAAAGGACTCAAAGTGGGTAAATTCCCCACTGGTGACTTCCCAGTTCATTATTAAGGTGCTTGTTCTGCTAATTCCTTTTCAATTTTTCTTTCTCTTGACCCTCATTGTTATTGTGGTTATGTTTCATTGGCCACCTTTTTCTTGTACGGGGAGATTCCGCTTATTCTATTTTACGTTCTTATTAATTAGGAACACCCACGAGTAGCTAGGGAATGAGATCTGCCCATACAAAGCCCTGTGTGTGGGTAAAGCTCAGTTTGATACACCATTAGGCCGGTTTCATTCACTCCATCAGCACGGGTCAATCTACTTTTTATAGTTAGCCTATGTAGATGTAGTGAATGTGTCTGTTTTGAGTAGATAAGTGAGAATACAGTGGGATTGGGGGGGGGAGTATTAGAGTACAGTGGGATTGCTCTAAGGTAATCAGCTGACTCTGTTGGACTGTTTAGCTCTTATTAAAACAACAAAACCTTTACTTCTGAAAGTATTTATTGTTTATAATTTATTACACTGAGTTGAGTAATAAACTCACATAAGACCAACGTATGAGCAAAATCGTATCAACGTATAAGTAAAGTTATATCTTCTTCAAGTTTTCTTCCTACAATTCTCCTATTTGAAAAAAGATTCCGATTTAAGACAAACCTCTCCTGCATGTCAAATTTTATAAAAATCGGTCAGTCAGTGTAATCTGCAGAGATATGCAAGCAAGCAAGCGCACGCGCACACACATCACAGACTGTGGGATCCTGAATACAATAAATCTAAAACAATCTCAAGTTATATTTCGTTTAAGTCATTATAATTTTCTTTCTTTGTACTTAGTATAGTTAAATATTAAAAGTTATAGTTTACCAGTAAGTTAAATTGGTAAAAACAAAATAAAACCTGTCCTCCATTTGGGCAGCACCATGTCGTCTCAGTGTGACCTCGTTGTAGTAGGTGATCTGGTATCTGAGTACAAACAGGCTAGAAGTACAGCCAACATTATAAAAAAGCGCACAGATATTAACGGCTAAAGTCGAATTGGACTATCTGCCGTTACGAACGCTGCGAGCTACAAGAACAGGGCATTTGAAAAAATATATAGTACTATCTGTTTAACTGTAGTTAAACACTTTGCCGCAAGATGGCACCAGTAGTGAGCGCTCTCAAAGCTCTCTTAAGGGTTATCATTCTAATACGTTTAGTAATATTAAATGTGCCCTCTGTGCCAAGAGACGAACTCAAATATGAACAAGGAACACCTGCTGACACGCCCTGGATTAAATGCTGATTCGAGACGACAGACTAGCTTCGCTCGGCTGTATTGGGAGGCAAGGAGGCTGATGGACTGGAGTCCGGGCTAGCCATAGGAAACAACAACAACAACTTTTAACGAAAAACTAGAACCAGGATTGTAAAATGTGTCCCGATTCTGACCCGTAGGACACGTATTTATTGCAGTAGGTTACTGTTTACTATTTGTTCGTAAACATATTTACGTGTTAATACAACAAAAGTATTCTAGTTTTTTTCAACTTTGGCACCAAAATAGCTTTTTATAAAAGTAGAGGAATTTAAAATCAAGAAAACCTAATAATCTTTTACATCACACTTTACTGAAACCTAGTTTCAACATTGATCTGCAGATGTAAGTGCAATATTTTATTGAAAATACACGACTATGATTAAGTTCCATTTTGGAAATTTTGGTTGATGTCAAAGCGGTGTTATTTAATAATATTTTTGGACATTCACGTAATGTGTTAGCTGCGATAGTCCTAACTTAAATACATAAACAGTTTGAGAGGAAATAGAAAAAACTAGTCATTTTTTTTAATTTGGTACTATGAGTTGAGTTATGAAACCTTTAGATTTCATCGATCTCAGATAAACATCGCTCTTTAGATCTCGCTCTAAAAAAACATCCGTTTTTAGGTCCCCTGAATCCAAAAAAGGTTTTGACTTGAACGTTTGCCCATATGTGTGTGACTGCACATACCACTTTGTAACTTTTATGGGAACTATCGATGTAAACCTGAAAAAAAGAACCTTCTTTGCCAAAATCGATTCACTAGATTGTCTTCAAGTTTTGATCGCATATAAAGTAGAATCACATCATTCAAATAAATTTTAAATAAATAAACGTTTTGAGAGGATATTGGAAAAAACTAGTTATATTTTTTTTTATTTGGTACTTTGAGTTGAGTTATGAAACCTTTATTTTTAATAAAAATTTGAGTGGAATTTTTATATTGATATTGCAAGTTCCATATAAATTCCGTAAGAACCAATTACTCCACATCAGTAATGAAACTCTTTACCAAAAAACTGAAACACTATCAGACACAATAAGAAAAAGGACAATTGATTTTTATGGGCACAATCTTCCGAATTGACAAAAATAGACTAACCAAAAAAATATTTGACTACTTTCGCAGTAGAAGAGCCAAACCACTTTGGTTTAGAGAAAAGGAGAAAGACATAACAGAACTACAAATCACTGACACTATGCTCATGGACAGAACAGCCAAAACAATAACCAAGGACAAGAAGCAACGGTTCCAAGGCAAAGTCAAATCCAAGCGAACGATCCAAATCTCTGACGAAGAAAGAAAAGCAAGATTACAACGAATGAAGCAATACTGGGCTACGAGGAAGGCACAGAACATTAAAAAGTGATTGATTTAGTGTACCCCAATGTTGGATGAAACAAATAAAGAGATATTGCAAGTTATACTGTATCAATAAAAATTATATTAATGAATTTGATGTATGTAAGGAAGAGAAAACCAACATGTCCAAAGCTGAAGCAAAGTTAGTAATCCATTACCGAAATAAGCTACACTCTTGCACAGTACAATTAGATTTTGCGAGCGAAAACAACTACGGAAACTTTTATAACCGTGCTGACTTCATAAATACAAAATTTTAATGAACAGGATCAAGCCACAGCCTGAATTTTAACGGGGTTTAATTTTTGCGTCTCGCAAAATGAAACAGTAAACTCGGTTATACCACTTTGCAAACAATCGGACTTGTATTCCGAGAAAAAATCATAAAGCCGAACGTAACGGCCCGACAAGCATGTGCACTAATTTTATGACGCAATGTTGTTTGCAGCCACAGATAATTAGTCGTTGCCGGTAATTGGTGTAATTTGAACAGATCCAATGTGTACGCGGCTCGCTGATTTTGCCCCGGCTACCAAAGTGGTTCAACGTTTATTGCCGGTGTTTTATGGCAACACAATTGCTCTACCGATGTATTGAAGCTGGTAGCAATCCTGTGCCGGTAGTGATTGACTTATTTATAAGTAGCGTGCTGGTGGTTCTGCTAGGCTGGAAAGGAGCCGAACTGAAGGAAAGGAAAACTGAAACTTCCGCAGGACGCTACAGTTATAACACTGTACACTTTGCTTGCCTATAGTCTTATCACTGTACGCTTTTCTTGCCTATAGTCTTATCACTGTACGCTTTACTTGCCTATAGTCTTATGACTGTACACTTTGCTTGCCTATAGTCTTATCACTGTACACTTTGCTTGCCTATAGTCTTATCACTGTACACTTTGCTTGCCTATAGTCTTATTACTGTACACTATGCTTGCCTATAGTCTTATCACTGTACACTTTGCTTGCCTATAGTCTTATCACTGTACACTTTGCTTGCCTATAGTCTTATCACTGTCTTATCACTGCTTTGCTTGCCTATAGTCTTATCACTGTACACTTTGCTTGCCTATAGTCTTATCACTGTACACTTTGCTTGCCTATAGTCTTATCACTGTACACTTTGCTTGCCTATAGTCTTATCACTGTACACTTTGCTTGCCTATAGTCTTATCACTGTACACTTTGCTTGCCTATAGTCTTATCACTGTACACTTTGCTTGCCTATAGTCTTATCACTGTACACTTTGCTTGCCTATAGTCTTATCACTGTACACTTTGCTTGCCTATAGTCTTATCACTGTACACTTTGCTTGCCTATAGTCTTATCACTGTACGCTTTACTTGCCTATAGTCTTATCACTGTACACTTTGCTTGCCTATAGTCTTATCACTGTACACTTTGCTTGCCTATAGTCTTATCACTGTACACTATGCTTGCCTATATTCTTATCACTGTACACTTTGCTTGCCTATAGTCTTATCACTGTACGCTTTGCTTGCCTATAGTCTTATCACTGTACAATCATGGTGTCGAAGAACACGCGGTTAAGAACCAATCTGCATAATACTGATCGGTTAAGGAAAGGAACCGCGCAGGACGTAACAACGCTGATGGAGCCTCTCCTCCAGAATCAGTTCTTTACGTGCAGCTATTTCTATTTGGATGTATATGGAGCGTACACAGGACAGAAATCTGTTCATTCCGTTCCGTCTCTGTAGAACAGTTAGTAAAAGAACGGTAGCTCCATTTACGGCAACTAGTCTCTGTATAAACATTATAACAGACTATTTTAATGAAGCGTTAAGTAAAAGCAAATTCTGAAGTGATCCGCCAGGAAAATTATCGTTTGGTTATACGTAAATATTTTCAATACCTACTATTATAAAACAAAAATATCCATTTTTTTAAGGTCAATACATTTACTAAATTCGTATCCGTATCCTTTTGATCCAATGCTGAAAAGGATATTTAAAAAATAAGTTAATAATTTATAGCACTATTTTTACTTTTTTCTATCCAAAGTATAAAGTATTGTTAAATATCCATCTTTAGATTTTTATCTGAAAAAACACGCGTTTCTAGGTTCTCTGAATTCAAAAAAGGTTTTGAATTGAACGTTTGTCCATATGTGTGTATCTGCACATACCATTTTATAACTTTTATGGGAACTATCGATTCCTGAAAAAGAGAACATATTTATCCAAAATCGATTCATTGGATTGTCTTTAAGTTTTGATCGTAAAGTTAGAATCACATCATTCAAACAAATTTTAAATAAACAAGTTTATTTCAACTTTCAATCTATTTAGAGAATGGGTTTTGCGAAATGGTGAAAAATATATTTCATTACTTATATTTAAGAGTGACTATGTTACGTTTTAAGAAGGTCAGACGAAAAACATATTTTCCAATAAAAATTGTTGTACCTCATTTTTACCTCTTTAGGGGTGGAATACTGGAAAATCGTTTTTCAGTGCAACCATACATGTGATTTCTGTGTATACATGTGAACCCTGAAAATTTCAAATCTTTACCTATTATAGTCTCGGCTATACGATGATTATTAAAGTTGGACTAAGTTAATGGACTTAAAATCAAATTTTTGCAAAATCCTCTCTTAGTGCATCTCGAAATTGTTGTAAGAAGGTACCCTAAAAATTTCAAGTCTCCAGCTATAACAGTCTTGACTGTACGTTGGTTATTAAATTTGGACTGGGTAAGTAGTTCAATGGCGTTAAAATCAATTTTTTGAAAAATTCTTTCTTAGTGCTCCTTGACATTGTTATAAGAAAGTACCTTAAAGATTTCAAGACTAGCTGTAATAGTATTGGCTGTACGTTGATTATTAAATTTAGACTGGGTAAGTAGTTTAATGGCGTTAAAATCAAATGTTTGCTAAATCCTTTCTTAGGGCGCCTTGACATTGTTGTAAGACGGTACCCTGAGGATTTCAAGTCTCTAGCTGTAGTAGTATTGTCTGTACGTTGATTATTAAATTTGGAATGGGTAAGTAGTTTAATAGCGTCAAAATTAAATTTTTGCAAAATCCTTTAGTGCACCTTGACATTGTTGTAAGAAGGTACCCTGAAGATTTCAAGTCTAGCTGTAATAGTATTTAAAGGCTGTAATAGAAATTTAAGGCTGTACGTTGATTATTAAATTTGGACTGGGTAAGTAGTTTAATGGCGTCAAAATCAAATTTTTGCAAAATCCTTTCTTAGTGCACCTTGATATTGTTGTAAGAAGGTACCCTGAAGATTTCAAGTCTCTAGCTGTAATAGTATTTAAAGGCTGTAATAGAAATTTAAGGCTGTACGTTGATTATTAAATTTGGACTGGGTAAGTAGTTTAATGGCGTTAAAATCAATTTTTTGCAAAATCCTTTCTTAGTGTACGCCTATATGGTAACATAAATGTACCCTGAAAATTTCAAGTCGCTAGCTAAAATAGTTTTGACTCTGCATTGATTATGAATCAGTCAGTCAGGCAAGACTTCTTTTATATATTAAGATTCAGATTATGGTTTGATGACTATGAAAAAATCGATCATAATCCTTTGAAGAACGTTTCTGTTTTCAGGTTCGTTGGGTCAGAAAGAAGATCCGCCGTATATCTGTGCACATTGGTGGACGCTGTTCAGTTGAACGATTTTTATAAAATTTAGTACGTCGGGTTTGCAAAATTGCTCGTAGGTTTTCTATTTAGCAAAATAAATCTCAATGTTATTTTTTTAAATTAAAAACGTGTTTAAACTTTTTGACCAAATTGATTTTTTAAATTGAATTTTCTCCGATTTCGCTACAAACGATTTTTATTAAATTTTTCTCGAAGTATAGCTTAATGTCTGATAAACCGATTTTGAGACGTTAGATCAGTTTTCAGTTTTTTGTCGGTAGATTAGATTTCGAACCAGATTTTAAGAAGAAATAATTTAATGCGAAAAAGTGTGAATGAAGAAAGAATTAATGCAATTTATTGCATTATTTGTCTATTATTTAAAGTAATTACCGTTTGTGATATTTAATTATCAATTATTAATACTCAGTGATTATTAGCAATAGTCATTTTCCTTATTGAAGTCTGACCAATGCCACTTACAAAAAAGAATAAAAACAGAGTTCACAGAATAAACGTCCTAGATTTCGTTTCAGCTAGCATACCTACATAGTTTACACACTGCCACTGCCTTCAGTATTTCGTATCTCATGTTCCAATTTACAGTTCAAGTCTATAGGCATCAACAATCAATTCATTTAGCAGTGCGAACTGGTTCAGTCAATTTAAGGTTATGTTCAGTGTGCATTTAGTGTCGTTTATTTAGGATATTTCAGTGTGTTTTGTGAAATGTAACGTATTTAGTGCTTTGTGTTTAAAAAGTATTGTGTGTAAAAGTTTGGTTTAAATATTCTATTTCAAGTAAGTAATTGATAACCCAATTTTTCTACTCACATTTGGCACGTTCTATTTAACTTTGATTGGTAACAAAATATTAATTAATGGAGCCTATTTATTAACAAACAACTAAATCGTAAACATAATATAACCTTTCTTTTAAGTATTATATAAGCCTTTAATTAGCATTATTTGACTCTAATTAATTTTATGGATTTCTGAAAATATTGCAATATTATAAGCAGCCTGACTCATGATGGAAATTTTTCAATAGTCTTTATTGGTTGATTATTTTCAGATAGGTACATAAGTCTCTAGGATATTTAGTTTATTACTAGGCTATGTGAGGTAGTCAGTTTGTCATTAGGCTATGAAATTAAACAGCGTTTTCGATCAAAAATCAAGGAATTAAAGTTAGATTATGCTATTTGTTGGTAACCTAGCCTATAACATAGATTAATTTAAATAAGTTTGGAATTTTCGTAACTCTAATAGGCCTAAACGAAACACTTCGCACAAATATTCTCATATACAACTAAAAGCACGTAGGCTATATTGAGCTATTCTAAAATATTTCATTAATATTTTGTGCCTAACAATATTTTTTCCTTCTAACAAACCATTAACAGTTTATATTTTAAATTAAGTACACTGTTTTTAGTTATACTTCTTGAAAAACCGGTTTGAAAAATGTTTTTTTTTACATTTAAGTCTTACTACCGATTGTTTAGTCTATAAAGAAACGCTTCTATATCGAAAAGTAACCTAACCTTCACAACAAAAAAATGTTCTGTAATAAGCTATTAATTTTGTTCGTGGCTACTTAGCCTAAAAATTTGTCGTTGATTTTTATTAAAAATGTAGGTATACTATTTAGGTTATTTATACTGCGTATATAGGCCTACTCTATACAAATAAAACAGAAAAACACTCTTTTTTCTAAGCGTTTATTACTCATTTAAAAGTAAGTATAGCCTAACTAAATTTGTAGTAAAATAAATTTACTGTTTAAAAGTACGCCTAAATATTTTCATAGTTAATTATCGTTTTTTCCAAAAAGACCAAAATGTATGCGAAATCTGATAAACCATTTTAGAAATTAGGTAAATTTTTCTGTAAACTTTAGGCCTATTTTTTTTGTACTTGAGGACTGCATGTGACCAAAATTGTTAGTGTTCTGAATTGTTTTTACTAAAAATGGGTTAGAATTTTTTTCAGAAAATAAAAAATGGTCTCGATCTATGGACAAATACCAAATGTTTTATCGAATTTTGTCTTTCAGCTAATTACTTAGTTTCTAAAGGAGTGCACAGATACAGATGGATATACTTACATCCATTTAAACCCACTTTTTTGATTCATTATATGATATAACCTACCTGTAAAAATATCAAGGTTTTTTTCGCGACTGGGCATATTGTGATTTCTTAATATTTCATATGGTCCAAAATATCTTAAGTAGATCTCCCTGCACGGTTGTCCCTGTGTAAAGCTGCATTAAAATGTTGATTTACTTTGCAGCGGTTTCCAGTTAGGAGTGTAACTTTCTCAGATCATTAGGAAGAAGGCAGAAGCAGTCAGACAGGGACGCAAAGTGATCAATCATTGGACGAAGTAATTAAATGACTGTTACCTGGGCAACCTACGCGTCTTACGCAACCCCACTCATTACAATTAGATTAACAAAGACAATACAGGGTGTCGCGCAACTATCGTAACGTAGAAAAACAAACAAAGCGAATAAATCAGTCAAACCTCGCAACCAAGAGTAGCAGATATATTATTTACGTCTAAATTAACTTAACTGGTTTTTTATTTTTTGTACTCTAGGACAACGTTACCTCGCATTTCTTAAGATTGTTTTCTAATTTTCTGTAAAAGCGTTTGTTTCTCAGTAAAATGGAACGAAATTGTACTTTCACAATGTTTTGATGACAAAACGATTTTTTTTAATAAGATCAACACAAAGCTGTAAATTTGTTTTATAAAGTTAGGCCTCCTTAGTTTTAATAACCGTAGTGTACTGTTAATATACACGTTGCACTTTAACGCTTTTTCTTGTACTTTCAAAAGTTAAAATTTGTTACAATATTTTTAAACTAAATGCTACGATATTACAATTCTAATATATCATTTTTGAGGTAGTATAGGTGTTACTGTTTTTCTATTAATGATGATTGGATAATTATTCATTCCAAAACAAATGGCGCCAACAGTACACAAATTTTCTAACATTTAATAATTATTTTCACTGAGAATTAATTTCAGAAGCTTTCTAAGAAAAACCGTAAAGAGAGCCTAATTTCTCGAACTAGATAAACTACTTCAAATTATGCGGGAATTTTAATCGTCTATGAAACTTTATAATTTTTGTCAGTGTAGCAAATATGATATAAATAAATTTAAAGTTCGGGATAAATTGAAAAACTTTAACACTGACTGTCATAAATTGATTTTATTTCAAATTTGCTGCGCTGATTTGAGTTATTAATTTTAATATATATGCCCTACGACTAAATTTTCAGTATAATCTGATGAGCCGATTTTGAGAAATACAACGATTTTTTTTCTGCGGTACGTCCGAAAAGGATACGAATAAATAATGTAATGTTTTTTTATTTTATTTTAAGGCGAAAAACACATTAAGGCTATATCGCCTCCCTAAATGCAAGTGTGAGTGTAAAGAATTAAAGTCGTAAGTGTAGTGTTGTAAGTATAAGCGTGTGAAAAAGGTAGTACAGGCTAATATTTTGCACCATTTATTAATATAATTGTTATCATCAGCCGTACAAATCATATTAATACTATCATATAGTTTAATTCAACTTACTCTAAATATCACAAACAATGCAGGCTACCTAAGAGCATTTAAAAAAATATTTTAATTTAAAAAAAACTCCCTAATAGGTTTCCCTGTGTTTGTCTAGCTTTTTGCAAAACAAATAACTCAAAAATCCATTTATCTCTGAGCTGCAATCAATTACCCTGCCAAAAATCATTAGTTCGTTCGTGCGCTTTTTGTTTCTCACAAAACGTTGTTTGCCAAACCGCTGACCAGCTACCGGCTACCGATGCTTCTTGGAAGTGTTTTTGTAATGTAAAACTGGTCGGCAGCGGCGGTCGATAAGACGTTTGATATTTTTGGTAAAAAAAAGCAGCACACCGTATATCTTTAGTTGAAAGGGGCGTGTCGGGGGACCCCCTACTGTCCAGCAGCCTGGTGTTAATGAATCCACTTCTAGCTTCGGTTCGGGCAATTTTCTTTTTAAATTGAACAGTTAACAAATTATAACTGATTTATAATATAACTGGCAATAATTTATAACACAGAACAACTTCCCCTACTTTAATCGGCCCATTGCTTCGTTGATGGGGTTTTCGTTGCAGTTTTCAAATTTGTTTTTAAAATTATTTTAATATTACAATTCCAATAATAGCAAAGTTAACACTTCTGCCATCTTAAACCATTAACACAGTTTTCTGAAAAATTGGTAATTCTTATTTAAGGTAAATGATAATTAGTGGTGCAAAAACATTAAACACTGACATGCAATCATTTCCCCAAAACATCTGGTTTGGAAGCTACAGATAAAAATGGAAAGCGATCTTCAGATTTAATTTGCACTGTTATATATGAAGAATCATAAATCAAGCCAATGAATTAAATTTTAAATAAAAGAAAATCTATAAAAATAAAACAAGTTCGACCGCAGTCAGTTTATATTTCTAAGGTTTTTTTGATTTATTCTCAAATCGCTAATTTATTTTTATTTTAAATTTGCGTTAGGCCTACTAAATTTGTGATATTTCTGATATTATTTCATTAAGGGATAGTAACCCGCAGAAAATTGAATTTATCACGATAAATGTACGATAAATTACGACTATTAGCCTTTTACTACGGAACTATATTCTGACTTCCATTTTTACAAAGCAGCGGCAGCTTTATATACACCGCAATAACACTCGTTACAAAGGTTTTTATTGGATAACAGTTATATAAGCAGCAACTGAGTTAAACACCCAACAATAAGTCGAGTTAGGTCCTGAGTTCTTAATATTATATTCTTTTCATTATTAATAACACGCATTTAATTAATCATTTTCGCAATGAAAAACACGTTTCCTACTTTTGCGCGCTAATCATTTTGAGGTTATGTTTGTCACATTTATTTTTATTTTTTGTAAGTTCCCGTTGTTCGCGCACTCTTGTATTATGGATTATTAATATTGGGCATTTGGTAAAGCGTTTTGGCGCAAAATTTACCAAAATTGACAAAAGTCTCTGAAACTCACTAAATTTGTTGCTGTACCAAAATCTGACCAACCAATTTCGATAAATTAAAGCCGGATTTTTCAGGAAATAATTGAATATGAAAAATTTTTAGAACATTTTTGCGCCATTTGTTTATTTCACTGTCTAAACTTAGTGGGTTGGAAAGCTTAAATCCTTTCTAAGTATTTTATAGCTTAACTTATTTCGCGTTATTGGAGAAAAACAAAGTTTTGTATTTTTCAGTAATAATCCTACTGTAGTTAACTTCTTTATCAACACTGTGACAAGTTTTTTGTAGTTCTACTAAATATTATACTGTAGCAGCTGTTATTAATTGAGCGAGCGAAGTGAAGTCTCTGTTTTAATATGGTTTTTCGGAATTTGGTTTGTGTGTTTGTTACGCAGTTTTGAACGATTATTTTGAAATTCAATACGAAGTTATCTTATGTAAAGCCCGAACGACGGACGTGTAAGATTTTTATCGCACACCAGTTTCAATATGGCAGCCACTGATTTTTAAGGTGCAGATTGTACGTATTTACGATTGTTTTGAAATTTGGTACTAAAGTACCTTGTATAAATCCCAAAAGACGTATTGTAGGATTTTCCCCCACTCACTTTCGTTTCAAGATGGCAGCCTCTTACTTAACGATGAAAATAGTACGCAGTTTTGGGCAAACGCATTGCACCATTGTTTTGAAATTTGGTACTAAAGTACCTTGTATAAATCCCAAAAGACGTATTGTAGGATTTTCCCCCACTCACTTTCGTTTCAAGATGGCAGCCTCTACTTAACGATGAAAATAGTACGCAGTTTTGGGCAAACGCATTGCACGATTGTTTTGAAATTTGGTACTAAAGTACCTTGTATAAATCCCAAAAGACGTATTGTAGGATTTTCCCCCACTCACTTTCGTTTCAAGATGGCAGCCTCTTACTTAACGATGAAAATAGTACGCAGTTTTGGGCAAACGCATTGCACCATTGTTTTGAAATTTGGTACTAAAGTACCTTGTATAAATCCCAAAAGACGTATTGTAGGATTTTCCCCCACTCACTTTCGTTTCAAGATGGCAGCCTCTTACTTAACGATGAAAATAGTACGCAGTTTTGGGCAAACGCATTGCACGATTGTTTTGAAATTTGGTACTAAAGTACCTTGTATAAATCCCAAAAGACGTATTGTAGGATTTTCCCCCACTCACTTTCGTTTCAAGATGGCAGCCTCTTACTTAACGATGAAAATAGTACTCAGTTTTGGGCAAACGCATTGCACGATTGTTTTGAAATTTGGTACTAAAGTACCTTGTATAAATCCCAAAAGACGTATTGTAGGATTTTCCCCCACTCACTTTCGTTTCAAGATGGCAGCCTCTTACTTAACGATGAAAATAGTACGCAGTTTTGGGCAAACGCATTGCACGATTGTTTTGAAATTTGGTACTAAAGTACCTTGTATAAATCCCAAAAGACGTATTGTAGGATTTTCCCCCACTCACTTTCGTTTCAAGATGGCAGCCTCTTACTTAACGATGAAAATAGTACGCAGTTTTGGGCAAACGCATTGCACGATTGTTTTGAAATTTGGTACTAAAGTACCTTGTATAAATCCCAAAAGACGTATTGTAGGATTTTCCCCCACTCACTTTCGTTTCAAGATGGCAGCCTCTTACTTAACGATGAAAATAGTACTCAGTTTTGGGCAAACGCATTGCACGATTGTTTTGAAATTTGGTACTAAAGTACCTTGTATAAATCCCAAAAGACGTATTGTAGGATTTTCCCCCACTCACTTTCGTTTCAAGATGGCAGCCTCTTACTTAACGATGAAAATAGTACGCAGTTTTGGGCAAACGCATTGCACCATTGTTTTGAAATTTGGTACTAAAGTACCTTGTATAAATCCCAAAAGACGTATTGTAGGATTTTCCCCCACTCACTTTCGTTTCAAGATGGCAGCCTCTTACTTAACGATGAAAATAGTACGCAGTTTTGGGCAAACGCATTGCACGATTGTTTTGAAATTTGGTACTAAAGTACCTTGTATAAATCCCAAAAGACGTATTGTAGGATTTTCCCCCACTCACTTTCGTTTCAAGATGGCAGCCTCTTACTTAACGATGAAAATAGTACGCAGTTTTGGGCAAACGCATTGCACGATTGTTTTGAAATTTGGTACTAAAGTACCTTGTATAAATCCCAAAAGACGTATTGTAGGATTTTCCCCCACTCACTTTCGTTTCAAGATGGCAGCCTCTTACTTAACGATGAAAATAGTACTCAGTTTTGGGCAAACGCATTGCACGATTGTTTTGAAATTTGGTACTAAAGTACCTTGTATAAATCCCAAAAGACGTATTGTAGGATTTTCCCCCACTCACTTTCGTTTCAAGATGGCAGCCTCTTACTTAACGATGAAAATAGTACGCAGTTTTGGGCAAACGCATTGCACGATTGTTTTGAAATTTGGTACAAAGTACCTTGTATAAATCCCAAAAGACGTATTGTAGGATTTTCCCCCACTCACTTTCGTTTCAAGATGGCAGCCTCTTACTTAACGATGAAAATAGTACGCAGTTTTGGGCAAACGCATTGCACGATTGTTTTGAAATTTGGTACTAAAGTACCTTGTATAAATCCCAAAAGACGTATTGTAGGATTTTCCCCCACTCACTTTCGTTTCAAGATGGCAGCCTCTTACTTAACGATGAAAATAGTACGCAGTTTTGGGCAAACGCATTGCACGATTGTTTTGAAATTTGGTACTAAAGTACCTTGTATAAATCCCAAAAGACGTATTGTAGGATTTTCCCCCACTCACTTTCGTTTCAAGATGGCAGCCTCTTACTTAACGATGAAAATAGTACTCAGTTTTGGGCAAACGCATTGCACGATTGTTTTGAAATTTGGTACTAAAGTACCTTGTATAAATCCCAAAAGACGTATTGTAGGATTTTCCCCCACTCACTTTCGTTTCAAGATGGCAGCCTCTTACTTAACGATGAAAATAGTACGCAGTTTTGGGCAAACGCATTGCACCATTGTTTTGAAATTTGGTACTAAAGTACCTTGTATAAATCCCAAAAGACGTATTGTAGGATTTTCCCCCACTCACTTTCGTTTCAAGATGGCAGCCTCTTACTTAACGATGAAAATAGTACTCAGTTTTGGGCAAACGCATTGCACGATTGTTTTGAAATTTGGTACTAAAGTACCGTGTATAAATCCCAAAAGACGTATTGTAGGATTTTCCCCCACTCACTTTCGTTTCAAGATGGCAGCCTCTTACTTAACGATGAAAATAGTATGCAGTTTTGGGCAAACGCATTGCACGATTGTTTTGAAATTTGGTACTAAAGTACCTTGTATAAATCCCAAAAGACGTATGTGTAGGATTTTTTCCCATTAACTTTCGTTTCAAGATGGCAGCCTCTTATTTAACGATGAAAATAGTACGCAGTTTTGGGCAAACACATTGCACGATTGTTTTGAAATTTGGTACAAAGATACTTTTTACAAAATTCGAACAACGTATTTGTAAGGCTTTTTCCATTCGTCCCCGTTTCAAAATTGAGGCTTCTGATTGAAAGATTACAAGTGCAGTTGTGGATATATCCTGTAATACTGATGTATCAGCAATTTTGGAGAAAGTGCGTAAAATGTCTAATAAAGTTGTTTCAGTGACATGTTCTTAATATTACGGTTACCGGTTACATTGGTGAAACATTTACGAGTGCATCAGAACGCTATGTGAAGCGGTGGTCAGCCGAGTAATGAAAATATTCTGCGAGGTTTACTATCCTCTGAACTAATAATTTTTTTATGTCTATACTTCATGCCAGGTTAAACTAGATTCGTACCTGCGTTTAGGTCCGAGTTCCAGAGAATTGGCCGCATTTCTGAGTTATGAACACTTCGTTATTATTATAGTATTAACTGGCATTATGAAACGTGAATATTTAAACATTAAACTGTTCGTACAGGCAGAAGTTATTGCTGGAAGATAAGTGATGCAGTTTTAGTCACTTGCTGAAAAAATAACCTTTGCAATAAAAAAAATAAAACAATAAAAGCGAATAACTCACTAACCGTCATTAATTTTAAAATTCCATTTTAAAGGGGAGATTAAAATCTTCGGATGCCAGAAGCCCATAAATATCTTGGCTATTTATTTGCACGCCAGTAGCTCCGTCTCACCGTCGCTCACCCCTGACCGCACAGTAGGAGGTGGTGGACGGCTAAGAATTAGCAGCGAAACATTTTGCAGGTAGTTTTTGTAAAAACACCGCTGTGGGTGCTTCGTTGTGCCTCATTAGTCGAAGCTAGACCACAACATAGAAAATGTTGCTCTTTATGGGCAGAGTAGGCGTATGGTGATTTGAGTTATTCAGTTCGTTTGTTCCTGAGACTACTTCTGTGTTATTTCTGTCCGTTTGTAACGCACTTATAGCGCATAAACTGTAAGTCTAAAAATAACCAAACTTGGCGAAGTTCTTAAAGCTGTAAAGTTGAATCTCAGCTTAAAGATAAAAAAGTACGCGTGTGGAACTCGGGGAGTTACCGACAGAGGCGAAGCTTTGGTAATGATATCTTTGCTAAATATAAAATTAGTTTGAAGATATGTTTAAAATATTTCGTTTTGTCTAAATAAATAAATACGTAAACTTAGCTTAAATATAATTTACTGTAATTATAGTAAAAATCAGTTGTTTTATTTTAATTCGTAACGATCAGCTGGTTTCATTAAACAGCTGAAAAGCTATAATAAGTTTCAGATTATCTTGTTAAAAACTATCAATAATAACAACAATTATTATGAACGTTTATATTAATTTCGAATGTATTATAAAAGGTTACAACGTGCACGTGTTCGTCAACTAAGAAAAATACCGAAACCAAAGCAACATAACGTTTTCATGTAATACACGTGTACTGTTATCGAAAAGGAGGATGAAAAAAAGACAGAAATAGAGAGACGAAATTCGTTTGCCCTTTCGTTCCATATTTCCGTTACATTCTTCCGTTAGGCACACTTTTCTATTCACTGTTGTCGCTAAAGCTAACATTAAAAGCTCCGTTTCACAAAAAAAGGGGCTACAGTCGTTTTTCCAAAAGGATTGAAAATTAATTTATTCAAAATAGGTTATACCGTATAGTTTTAGGTGTTTTTACTCACTAAAAAAAGGAAAACGTTACTGTAAGCAAAAAAAGGTTTTTACACGAAAGTCTGTGAATTTGTTTATAAATATCGTTGGAGACGAACCAATTTTGATGAAATTAGAATGTAGGCTATCAGGTTTGTCTATATTTTGAACCGTTTTTCAATTAAAAATGGAATTTTTAAGTTATTTTTTATGTAAAATCGATAAAACCCGTTGTTTTCAGAATTATTAATAAAATTTGGTGAATCAAATTTGACCGATTTTGTCAAGCATTACAGCTTAGGTATTTTAATGAAAAATAGTATCGTCCACCAAAATACTATTTTGGAGCAACAAAAAATCACGGAAGGATTACTTTCTCGAAATTTGTTACAATTAGAAGTTTCTGTATTTTTTTAGCAAAATTCGATAGACCGATTTTGAGAAAGTAGACTAAATTTAATTTTTAATTGACAATTTTCTTGTATATTTTTAACATTTGTTTTTAAAATAAGAGCACGTAAATTTAATGTGGGGTGTTTAAGTGTATTATGTAACATAATCCTCTTGTAAATAGCCTAGCCTACTTTTATTGAATGCGAGAAAAAGTGTTGTCGAATTTCACTCAGAATGAGGAAGATTGATGAGCTTTCATGCATGGATATAATTTCAGTAAAGTACAGTATGTGAAGTGGACTATGATAAATTTAGATTTTCGATAATGCTAAATTAACGATTCAATTTAATAACAAAATTAAATTAACGATTCATTTCGTATACTTAAATCGGTCAAACGTCTTCGAAGTTTTCGTAGTGTAGTGGTTATCACACGCGAATCACTCGCGCAAGGTCCCCGGTTTAATTCCGGACGGAAAGAGTAATGTTCAATTATAATTATATTTAATATGAGACTTGCAACGTGTAAAATGTACTGTTACACACACACACACACACACACACACATATATATATATATATATATATATATATATATATATATATATATATATATATATAGCCGCCTCGGTGGCCTAGTCCACTAGCGTACTAGGCTTGCACCCCGAGGACCCGGGTTCAATTCCCGGCGAGGGCTTGGCATTTTCATACGCTATAAATCATTCCAACGACTGAATTAGTCCAAGTGTGCACAATAGTCAGACGTTAAAAAAAAAAAATTCTGGCACTCTTAACAAAAATTTAAAAGTCGTGGATTTGTGAAGATTCTCCTGGTGTCACTTGTAACTCTTAATCAAAAAAGTAGTTTATATTTTTCGAGGTATTTTTATGTTAATGTAAGACTTTCAGACAAATTGAGAGGATGTTCAAAGGAGCCTTTCAGAGAAGGTGCAGTTAGGTCGTCTATGGTATCTTGTCGCATTTTTGTATTAAGCTTACATTTTATCCAAAAAAAGTCTATAAGGCCTATAAACATAAGTTTTTAAATAGATTTTTATACCGCCAAATATGCAAAAAATAAATTGAATTAATTAATTTTTGAAAATAGTGGACAGATTGTTACTACAAATTCAAAATATTGCAGAGATCTTTTAAAACACAATATAAGTGATGTGGGGGGGCTTAACATTGCGTAGTGGGTTGTGTACTAACAAGACACAAAGTGAGATTACAAGTCAAATAAGCTTAGACAGAATCTAGCTCTTTGCGCGCATGTTTAATTTTGCTAGGAGGACTACCTAATTTCCTGTTTTTTTTAATTTGTATTTTGGTTGTATTGTAACAGTTTTTACTTCTACAATTTTAAATTTAATCTGATGTTAAAATTAAGAATTTTCTTAACTGAAATATATAATATATATATATATATATATATATATATATATATATATACTCCTTTGTATTTATTAATTAATTGATAGATTATCTAGCTGAAACTTCTGAATGTAAAATAAATAACTTTCGATAGGAAATAGCGTAGTTAATTAATTCGTTATTCGTTCAATTGTTGAGTTCTGTAAACTCCTGTATATTAAGTGTCTCTGGCTGACAGACATCTTGCCAAAAGAAAAAAACCTTTTATTGGTAAGTACAATACTTTCTCTGTGTAGAAAGTAATAATAGGGCGTAGTTAGAAGATCCTTGGTGATCATCTATTTAGCTCTATTTGCCCGCCGGGTACAGTGTGAGAACCACGGAAGGACGTTACCAGAAGAGGCCTGCCTAACTACAAGCACTTCCCACGCGTTTTTACAAACATTCTTCCTTCCAACAGTTTTCACTTACCGCGAGTAAAAAACATATTTCCCAGAGCGGCTGGCGGGTACGGTGGGCGAGCTGTAAAATGAGGATTGACCTTCCGAAGGAGCGGAGGCAGGAGGAGGTGCTCTAATGACATTGGCTCATAAAACTGGCCGGATAGTTACAATGTCTGGTCCGTGGGAACCGTGAGATATCCTTGTTCTAATTATAACTTAGGCCGAACATAAAATCTGACCAGAAAAGATCCCTCCTAAATTGTAGTGTGCGAGGAACGGTTAGGTTAGGTTAGGTAGCTTGGCTTGGAAGTCGGGACAGGTTGCCAAATACCTACGGGCCTTGTGGCTGCGACTTCCCGTGTTCGGCGCCTGAGGCTTGTCATACGCTTCTGATGGGCTTTCTGCATTTTTTGCCCAACGAAAATATAGTACGATTTCTTCGGACTGTAGCCTATACAGTGTATTTCAAAACTTATTCTACTTACAAGTTACTTGTTTCAGCAAATAATAATATTTTGTTTTCACGTCTTGCTTCTAAACGTTCAATATGTTCAATATGGAAATTTGTTTTAGTATTTAACGGTATTTAAAAGTAAATTTAAAGAAAGGGTTTGGATAATGTTGATTTGTCACATTGTTGCGAATATGTAAAATCATGTAATAATATTATCACGTTCCACATATCCAGTCTTACCATCATATAATTCTTATAATCTGTGCAATTCAGTTCGAAAAATATTTTTCATATGATTCGTGAAATTTGTCTTTTATCCCAAAAAGATTTTAAAGTTATATTTTTTCTTCCGTTGGTAAGACTGAGTTTTTGTGACTTATAACAGTTTTGGTAACTTTTACGCCAAAATCCTTTATTATATGCCCAATATTAATAATTCAAAATGTAAAAGTGCAAAAACAACGGGACGTTAGACAAATTAAAATAAAAATGACAAAAACTAACCTCAAACGTTTTTTTTATAGCGAAAACTATTAATTAAATGCTTGTTATGCTATTAATAATGAAAAAAATATAAACTTAAAAAACTTAAAACTAACTCGACTCGGTTGTTGGGAGTATATTATACCTAATTCGACTCAGTTGTAATGTGATATGCATGAGTGATACAATGTGATTGTACATCGGTGGTGAAGTTGGTGTAGTGATCTTGTATGTAGTAATCCACATGCTCCATGCAAAGTAAACAGCAATGACGTCACAATATTGTTCCGTAAAAAATGGCTTAAAATTGTAACTTATCGTAATAAATTTAATCTTAATTCTATAATACAATACATAGGCTAATAAAACAGAAAAAAATTGTTAAAAATCATTACTTTAGTTATAAGTCCTAAAAACTCAGAAATACCATTCCGTTTATTACATTTATTTTAATGTTACTCTATTTTAATTAGGTATTTTTAACAGTTTAAAAAGATAATAAAATCATATATATTTTTTGAAAACACTCACTTCTGTGTTGTAGACGCCATGTTGCAGCCACAACACTATCTAGTAGCGCTGAAAACAATTTCATACCTACACAATTAGTAGGCTTATGTTCAGAATCCATGTTAAGTAGGCTTCACACAAAAAAGTCAAAATGTAGGCACACGTTTTATTTATTTTTTGTTGCAACAAGTTTAGTGATTGGATATGTAGTACTTTTTAGGTTTAAGGTTTTCAAATGGAAATTTCAATATTGATAATGAAAGGAAGGCTCTCAGAGTAGGCTATAACGATATGAAATAAGGAAACGCGTATTATACAGGTTGAGTGCGATTATGTGCAGTACTTCAAATTAAGGGCCTTGTCCTATGAATTCCTTTCAAACAATGTTTGAAACCTTCTACTTTAATTTCTGCAATTATAAAAAAAATCAGCATTTGGAATAATAAAGTAATTTAATAATTTCGTGTTTTACTTGTAAACTTACTTCAAAACTGATATAAAATTACTTGAAATTCAAAACTTTAAATTTACTGCAAACTGCAGTTAGATATAAATTTATTTTACGTTTTTTTATATTACTCAGTGAAGAAATTTAGACCTATCATACTTAATCTTTTTTTTATTCTAATATATATTTGCTAGAAATTAAATCTTCGAAATTTGGAATCAGGCGGCTGTTTTGTTTAAAATTTACACTTGAATTGTAAATATCGTTTCTTTCAAATCTTGCACAGAATTATGAATCAGTGACAAAATTTTCAGCATAATTTCATTATTCAATTTTGACAAATTATGTCCGATTTCCGCGGTTTCGTTTGCTTTTTTAAAAAAATGTTTGCGTAATATTTTTTTCTGAAATGAACCATAAAAAAATGAAGTAACATCTTATTTTTCATAACCGGATAAAAGGTGTTTACTAAAGTTTCTCTTTATACGAATTTTCATAACTTAAGTAATTAGTGTATACAACTTTTATGTTTAGCAAAACGCGCGCGCGCGCCCACACAAACGCGCGCACACATACACACAAACACACAGACACACACACGCGCGCACACACGCACACGCGTACTCACACTCACGCGCGCACACGCACACACGCACACACGCACACACGCACACACGCACACACGCACACGCACACTCACACTCACGCGCGCACACGCACACACGCACACGCGCACTCACGCACGCACACACACACACACACACACACACACACACACACACACACACACACACACACACACACACACACATTAAGCAACACAGGCGTATTGTAAAGCTATTTTTTTTTTACTTCCTAGGAGGTCCTACATTTTAAAAGTTTTTGATAAACCTAGGGTTGAAGTAAATAAACCAAGTACAAGGGTAGTTGGGGTTGGTTTGGGTGTGGTTATATTTCAATTAAAGGCCGTGCTACACGAATTCGCTGCCATTTTGTTTCCGTATACAATCAAGTGCCTGATTTATATTCCTAATTTTATTTTGATCCTTTTATAGCGTTTGTGCCACCAAAGTTGTGACAATTATATTATATCAGATAGGTGCAGAGGACATGTGGAGTCGCACCTATATACACGACTATTGTTTTAACGATAGCATCGCGTCGGGCGTGCTCCTGCCTGACCCTATTAGGGGGCGACCACCCTCGAGATGAACCCATCCACAGTTAGTTTACTTCCTGACAGTTACAAGAGATATTTAACCAAGAAGGTGTAGACTGTTGCGCTATTGGACATAAATTACCACGACGAGTTGATGAAGTTACAACGACAGAAAGGCTTTTACTTTCTCACACAGTTTTGCACAAAGTGTTTAAGTAATTACAGCAGTGTTTTAGAAAAATATTAAAGATTTTGTTATTTGCATTTGTAAAATGGGGGGCTACGTGTTTTCGTACTTACCCGAAGGCTCGGTGGTCGATGTTGATAAAGCACCGGTCAGTTTGCTGCGTCTCTGAACGGCGCACTCAAGATTCTCAGTTCCAGCATCCGTTAATTCCCGTTGCTTTACTCTTACCGTTGACGGTATAAAATCTAGACGTTAAGCTAAAAAAAAAGTACTTAGCCTGTTAATTTCTGGACTGTGAGAAAAGTGGTTTCATAAATTTAAGGTTTGAATCTATTTAGAAATTAAATAATGCTAAAAACATTGCAGAAACTTTCTCACATACTACTCATAATGATTAAAAATAACTCCAATATAGCCTGACACATATAGAAAACGTATTTGTTAATGTTTTGCTAAAAATACTTGTTTCGGAACCTATCGGCACAAAACAGACACTTTTTAAAAAAATCATGTCAAATTTGGTTCGTAAGTGGCTTTAACTATGAATCCTTAAAATGTGTCCAGAATTTAAAAAATTTGTAATGAACCGAATTTGAAAAAAAAATCTTATTTGCTTGATAGCATCTAAACCGAATTTTTATGAAATAGGTAATTATACATTTTGTGAGGGTAATTTAATTACAATTCATTAAAAACAGTAGAAACAACTTCTTACCTTTTTTAAAAAAATGATTGTAAAACACAATTTTTCAGAATTAATGGATTTAAGAAAGTGCTAGCAAAATCCACCTGCATGCCAAATTAAGTTAAATAATATCTTAATTGTTAGTCATCAGCTGCGTGCACGTGATAACACGTGAAAAACTGACAAACCTAGAAAACACCATTTTTTAAATATTTATTTAATCTAAAAACATACGTACGCATGACAGCCTTACAGGATCACTATGCACAAGTAAAACAGTTCATTCCATTAAACTCAGATATTTTAAATGATTTGAAAAACATCGTGTTTTTTAATTATGTGCTGACATCAAAGATGTAGACAAAACATTGTAACATACTGTAAATATTGTAAAAGCACGAGTTTTGTGCTTTGAAGAGATCTTTGAGACGGAAACTGTTAACAAAAACAAAAATTTGGGGGGGGGTCTGATCAATTTATATCTCCACTGCGTTTCTAGCAGTACCAATGAACGATAAGAAAATTTTAACTTTGTTATTGCCGATACAAAGTTCGAGGTAGGCAAGTTGTATGGCAGAAGCTGAGGGCCGCTGAACTGCGAAGCGGGCAAGGAAATCTTAATGCGCATCAAACTCGCGCACCCTCCATGTCCCACCCACGAGTCCTGATCCTGTCCCAAGGAGATTTATACTGAGGTGAGGTGCGTAAATTAGACCTTAATTTGTTACGAGACAACCCTGAATCTAGATAAAACATAAAACAGTTCAAAAATCACTCAATCCAACTGAACGGCAATTAAATTGGTTTCCGGTTACATGGTGGAAGGAAAGTTAGCTTTATCTGTCTAGGGCTTTGGGGCCTGCGGCCTCGTTTCAGTTCTAAATAGAAAAAATACATAATTCAAATTAAATACACGTAATAATAAATGAAATGTTATAAATGGAATAAGTACTTATACTTACTCCATGACTATATTCTCGTATGTCAATGAATTTGAGGGGATACGATGGTCACACCGGTCAGTCTGCTGCCTCTGAACTGCTCACCGTCAGGTCCTTAGTTCAAGCCGCCTCGTCCTCATTAGTCTGACTGCCATAAATATAAACGTTAAGAAGAAAAAATGTACATTTAGTTGAGTGTACTCTATTACAAATGGAAAAGTAAATCACGCATTATATAATAACTGTAAAATTAAAATTACCCTAAGCTATTCTAGACATATCAAATAAACATACGCTCTAGCCGTCTGCGTTAAAGGCTTCGTCCAGGGAAGACTTTTGGCTCAGTTATAAGTGGGTTCCTGGAGAAAACCATTACATGATTCTACTCATCCACGTAAAGTCATCATCGCCCAAAGTAAAATAGCTTTGGGCCCTATATTTAAAATGGATTATATCAACCATACAACCTCGCTTTTCTAAACGACCTATTTTAAGTTGGATCCGGTAATAGCCCGCCTATAGCGGCGCAATGTATTTAAGCGAAATTCGGGTCCCTCAATATTCTCGAGCTTAAGAATTCTAGTATTCATTAACCTCTACAGCATAAGGATTCGGGTATTCGATATTCTCGAGCTTAAGGATTCGGGTGCTCAGTATTCTCGAGCTTAAGGATTCGGGTGTTCATTATTCTCTATAACATGATTCGGGTGCATTATTCTCTATAGCATAAGAATTCGGGTGCTCGATGTTCTCGAGCTTAAGGATTGGGGTGCTCAATATTCTCGAATTTAAAGTTCTGGTGGGTGTTCATTATTCTCTACAGCATAAGGATTCGGGTGCTCAGTATTCTCGAGCTTAAGGATTCGGGTGTTCATTATTCTCTATAACATGATTCGGATGCATTATTTCTCTATTGCATAAGGATTCGGGTGCTAGATGTTCTCGAACTTTAAGAATTGGGGTGCTCAATATTCTCGAATTTAAAGTTCTGGTGGGTGTTCATTATTCTCTACAGCATAAGGATTCGGGTGCTCAATATTCTCGAGCTTAAGGATTCGGGTGTTCATTATTCTCTATAACATGATTCGGGTGCATTATTCTCTATAGCATAAGGATTCGGGTGCTAGATGTTCTCGAACTTTAAGGATTGCGGTGCTCAATATTTTCGACTTTAAAGATTCGGGTGGGCGATCATTATTCTCTACAGCATAAGGATTCGGGTGCTCAGTATTCTCGAGCTTAAGGATTCGGGTGTTCATTATTCTCTATAACATGATTCGGATGCATTATTCTCTATTGCATAAGGATTCGGGTGCTAGATGTTCTCGAACTTTAAGGATTGCGGTGCTCAATATTTTCGACTTTAAAGATTCGGGTGGGCGATCATTATTCTCTACAGCATAAGGATTCGGGTGCTCAGTATTCTCGAGTTTAAGGATTCGGGTGTTCATTATTCTCTATAACATGATTCGGATGCATTATTCTCTATTGCATAAGGATTCGGGTGCTAGATGTTCTCGAACTTTAAGGATTGCGGTGCTCAATATTTTCGACTTTAAAGATTCGGGTGGGCGATCATTATTCTCTACAGCATAAGGATTCGGGTGCTCAGTATTCTCGAGCTTAAGGGATTCGGGTGTTCATTATTCTCTATAACATGATTCGGGTGCATTATTCTCTATAGCATAAGGATTCGGGTGCTAGATGTTCTCGAGCTTAAGGATTGCGATGCTCAATATTCTTGACTTTAAAGATTCGGGTGGGTGTTCATTATTCTCTACAGCATAAGGATTCGGGTGCTCAGTATTCTCGAGCTTAAGGATTCGGGTGTTCATTATTCTCTATAACATGATTCGGGTGCATTATTCTCTATAGCATAAGGATTCGGGTGCTAGATGTTCTCGAGCTTAAGAATTGGGGTGCTCAATATTCTCGACTTTAAAGATTCGGGTGGGAGTTCATTATTCTCTATAGCATAAGGATTCGGGTGCTCGATGTTCTCGAACTTAAGGATTGGGGTGCTCAATATTCTCTACTTTAAAGATTCGGATGGGTGTTCATTATTCTCTATAGCATAAGAATTCGGGTGCTCAATATCCTCGAGCTTAAGGATTAACACGATCAATATTTTCAAGAATAAGAATTCAAATGCTCAATATTCTCGAACATTAGAATTCGGGTGCTGAGTATTCTCGAGAGTAAGAATTCCGGTTGCTCATTATTCTCGAATTTAAGGATACGGGTGTTCAGTATTCTCGAGCTTAAAGGTTAAGGCGCTCAATATTCTCAAGCGTAGAGATTAAGGTGCCCAATATTGTCGACCTCTGCCTTAGGCTACGTAGGAGTAGCAGTATATTTTATTAACAAGGTTATTTTTAACCCTTAACACTATTACAAATGGAAAAGTAAATCAAGCATATTGTAATAACTGTACAATTAAAATTACCCTAATATATTTTACAAATAAGAAAAAAAGCGTACGAATTTTATTTTGTAGTAACCATTTGTAATGAATGAATAGATGAATAGTTAAAAATAATTCATAAAAAGTAAATATGACACACACTTAAAATAATTTGTTATTAGTGCCTACTGATTACATTAGTATACTATCTTTCAATCAAATAAAATCAACGAAAAGAGTTTAAAAAATACTTTACAATACAAAAACAAATCATACTTAATCTCTTCAATGAGGGAGATGTTGTTATCTTTGACAAATTTTTGTACTTGGGAGATAATTTTGAAATGGAAACTTTAGTTCTCTATCAGTATTGAGGTTTGTCGTACAGTTTATTAGGATTTGTTACAGCCACGCATGAAAAACCCACGTTTGCTTAAAGTAGTAGGGATAACGCTTTTTCCTTGTAGACTTTTATTCTTTGTCGATGTATCGAAAATCAAAAATTAATTACAACTTTTCTTTTTGTTTTAATTCAATTCGACTTAAGACCTTATTCTCTTAAGGTCTTCGAAATGCTCTTGGGCGATTTCAGAAGCGCACTGATCTAGGCCACTAATCGATTCTAATTCTTATATGTTCGTCTTAGAATTAACCGATTATATGAATAGATTTTTTGTCTTTCCTGTGGCAATTCAGAACATTTTTAATGTAATTTCTGCGACGCATTAAAAATTTAATATTTTAACAAAAATCTATTTGACAAAATGTAGGCTATGTTCTCCTTGCCGCCGCTTACAGTATCGTCTAGACATTAAGGCACAAATTGTATACTTTGCAGGTTTTTACGCCAAAGCAAAAACCGTAAAATAAAAACAACAATGTTAAAAACTGTTCATTGGTCTTAATTGGTCCTAAGGTTGTAGGCCAAATTGGAGAGCAGCAGGTAAAAAGTAAAAGTTATTGTTTTGGTACCAGAAACCAAAAATATAGGCTTGGGGCAGAACGAGATACGCAAACCCGTCATTAGAGGTAAAGAAGGGACTTCTGGTTACTGGAAATAACATAAAAACCTCTTGCTCGTCCTATTAGAAAAATAAATGCTGCAAGAAGCAAGAAAC